>JAODLL010000017.1:619589-653050 GCA_026546735.1 Forbesichthys agassizii
AATTGTGCCAATAAAGGCTTGGTTGAAGGTCTCTCTCTCTCTCTCTCTCTCTCTCTCTCTCTCTCTCTCTCTCTCTCATATCTGTACATGTCTACATAAACTTGATATTTACATCTAAATTACTTCAGAAGACATACTGTTTTATTTGAGCCAACACGTGAGTGTGTGTGTGTCCATGTGATGGGTTTGCCCTTGACACTGACTGCAATCTTATTAGAAGTTTTATTGAAATCCTCTTTTGCATGCTTTCGCACACGCACACACACACACACACACGCACGCACGCACGCACGCACGCATGCACACAAACACGCACGCATACACACACACACACACACACACACACACACACACACACACACACACAAATACACTGTGCTCAGATTTAATCTCGATTATGTCAGAATCTAACCTGTGTGTATGTGAGTGTGTTTGTGCAGTAGGAAAGTCACGGACATATTTTTGTTTATTTGATTGTGTGTATGTGAGAGTGACGGGCAGATAATGGGTTGTCAGAAGATGCAACAAGTTTGTGTCCTTGTGTTTTCTCCTTGGAGAAAGAGACTGGAGGAGACAAAGGAGAGAATAGTGAAGGAAGGGAGAAATGTACTCTCTATTTAAGATAAGGGTTTTTTAAAATAAAAACTCTAGAGGAGAAATGGACAATGACAGGGAAAGATGTGCCAGCAAGTTATATCATGTCTAGTTTGTTGAACATGACATGGTCTCTCTGAAAAAAAATCAGCAAATTTGGAAATGAATCCAATTAAATATATCTGAGTAGTAGGCGTTGTAGTAGTGATCTGAAGCCTGAACGACCTGTTTATTTGAATCAGGTGTGTCGGAGCAAGGAGAGATCTAACACATGCAGGGTGCGGCCCTCGAGGACCGGAGTTGAATAGCCCTGATCTAAGCAATAGCGAGATCACTTTAGACCGTGTGCTTAGATCGTTACAATAGGGCCCATGGTGTTTGTCTTCAACATCAGCGGTCTTCAACCCTGGTCCTGGGGACCCACTGCAGTCCATGTTTTACAGTAGATGTCTCCCTGCTCTAAATGAATGGGTCGTTATCAGACTCACTGCAGAGATAGACTTCGCTTACATGGACTTCAGCGTCCCGGTCATGGTCAGGTTTTTGAAAAATCCCATTTTTGTGGTTTCTCATGTAAACATCAGAAACACAGATAGGCCTTTGCCACGTGGAGTACCCAGAAATATACTGTTGCTTGTAGGCTGTACACATTATCCCACTTTGTGACAGCTGCACACTACCTATAAGCAGGCGTGGCTTCAGCCACGGGACATTATAGAAGCACAAACTATGGCAGCAACGGAAGCATCTAACTTCTGGAGTCATGACGAAACAGAGGGTTTTTTTTGGTAATGAAATAATTCAATTAAATAGAGGTACTAGTGACAGCCTGTCGCCTCACATCTATTGATCTTGTCTCCCCCAACAGTCGAATTAATGTTTATGTTAAGTTTATGTTAACAGCTACAGAAATGTCAGTTTTAATTGTCAGTTTGTTTTGTAAACATCAGAGGCCCCTGTCAAATAGAATGCAGTAATCAGTAGCTGGGATACTATGTATCATGTAGGGGGTTTTCTGTGTTCATGTAAACTCCATATCCCCAAATATGATCAAAAGTGCAATAAGCCTCATAACCGAGATACTCAATCTATGTTAAATGCAGTCATTGATGACAACAACACTGTATCTCAAAGTCCATCCATTGGTAACCCTACATTAAACATCATTAGAACAATACTGTATGAGCACACATGAAGGAAAGGATGACAAACGTGTTGTAGTTTTGCTTTTGTGTGTGTGTGTGTGTGTGTGTGTGTGGTATTGATCCAGTTAAATGAGCCAGTTAAGGTCATTAGAGCCCGAGGCATTGAGGAAAGGATATATTATATTGACAACAGCACCTTTGAATACACATACTGTAAAAAAGATAATAACAAACAAACACAATAGTGTACAGTCTATTTGTCATTAGAAATTGTTGGATTTCGCAAAATGACATTTGAAGAACGTACAATTTAAATTGACACACACACACAAAAAACAAGCCCTACTTATCTTCTTATCTGAACCCTTTCATCTGGCTGTGCAAAGCATATTGTAGCATATTTTTAATGGGGGGAAATTATTACAACTTGTCCTGAATGTACAATTCTACTATAATAGGCCAGTCAGGTACGGCGATCGAACACTGACGTTAAATATCAATATGGGTATTTTTCTGTTGACGTATTTTCGTCCAGAATATGTGTCAGCTGTTTTTGAATTGAAAGGTTTGTTGATTTCAGTAATCATCATAATATTGAACAAAAACTGACCAAAATAAAAAGTGGTCTTTTTCTAAAAAGAATGCTAAGTGATATTTAACAGAAGCCTGAGCTTCTAAAAACGTCTTACCGCTGTTTTCACAACCGATAGGAAAGAAAGTATGTCTGCTTTCAAGATATGAGCACTTACACTAGTCAGATAATATCAAAGAACTATATTGTTGACATTTCTTTTACACCCTCTTTTGGTTAATGCATATTTACGGCGTCGTGACATCTGATTTGAAGAAACCAGCACTCTTGAATATTCACGAGGAAGTGATTGGACCGACTGAACCGATCATAGACTTGTATAGACAAGACGGTTTCTTCCTTGTCGTTTACATTATGTGTTCTGTTATGTTCTGGTCAGAGCCTATGAGGACGCCCAAACGTCTGAAGATCGCTGAGACACGGTCTCGGCTGATTGCAGTGGACTGGGAATCCCTGGGCTACAACATCACCCGCTGCCACACCTTCAACGTCACCATCTGTTACCATTATATGACCGCCACCAACCACAGCAAAGCTGACTGCCTGGACATGGACCCTAAAGGTAATGATCGGTTTCACAACTGTAAAGCAAGTAGTAGTATTGCTTCTGTTAAAGGCCCTAACTTAATGTGTCTCTACCCGCATTTAACGTGAGTGTGTGGTGTTTGTGGGCTGAGCAGTCATTATTTCTAAATATTATTTCTAAAGTTTGTATCGAAGCCCAGAAATACTAGGCCTACTATTTAGTTTGAGGGATTTGTTTGAATTAATTTGTAGCAAACTGGTCTACTTACACACCTTCTGTATTCAATATGACCTGAATAAACGGTGCTGATTAACACGAACAATGCATTCTGTGAACACAGCACCACGCCACCTGGTGGGCAATCTGCCACCCTACACCAACGTTAGTCTGAAGATGATTCTGACCAATCCAGAGGGACGCAAGGAGAGTGACGAGACAGTCATTCAAACTGATGAGGATGGTGAGACGCACACACACACACACACACACACAGTTACACTCTGATGTAGCTATTATGTATATTTAGTTTTTAGGTAACTATTATCACTTTAAATGTGTTGATGCTGTCACAATCATTTGTAATGTGTGTGTTTTACCAGTCCCTGGAACGGTTCCCAGCCAGTCAGTGAAAGCCACCCCGTTTGAAGACCAGATTCGACTGTATTGGAAGGAGCCATCTGAGCCAAATGGAATAATCATACAATATGAGGTATTGTTGCCAAATCTAATAAAATGACAGTGTTTGTAGTGCTATACTCATTTTAATAACACTGTTATTGTTGATAGGGTTTGAGTTGCCATACTATGGAAATATATTGTATATTGTAGTGATATGACGTTATGTGCTCTTAAGGTGATCTAATACATCTAATATAATATAATAAATAAAATGGTTGTTTGCCGCTATATTAATGTTTACCTATCTGAGTTTACAAGTTTCTTTGTATTTCCCGTCCGACAGATCAGCTACATTGGGGTGCGTTCATTTGACCCCTCAGTGCCTCTCCAGCGACCGGGGTTGACAGTGTCTCTACCCTCCAATGTCACCCAGCACCTGTTCTCTCAGCTCCACCCAGGTGTTACGTACCAGCTGTCTATACGAGCGTCCACCTCAAAAGGGTTTGGACCCCCAACCACACTCAATGTGACTACCAACATTTCAGGTGCATTTAATGCTTTCACTAATGGTGCTACCATGTTACATTGTCGCTTTACAGTGCATTACTGTATGTTAAAACATCCTATTGTCTATATCACTCTCTCTCTCTCTCTCTCTCTCTCTCTCTCTCTCTCTCTCTCTCTCTCTCTCTCTCTTTCTCTTTTTAGCCCCTACTTTAGAAGAGTACGATGGCTCAGAGGCCTTTCTGAATGAAACAGCTACAACTATCACTGTCCTGCTCAAACCTGCCCAGGCTAAAGGAGCTCCTATAAGGTACGCCTCCAACAAATGCTGTTGCATCAATTGTATTGTACAGCTGTTTGTTCCAGTTGAGTAATGTGAATGTACAATAGGCAGTCCCTGTTGAAATGCTCGTGTAACAGCACTACTGTTATCACTCTGTTTTACAGCTCTGATGATCTAAACATTCATCATTTATAACACAACACTGTACGTTTATTAATAAGCAACATGCAGCACAAATATGGAGGCTGTGAGACCAGTTTAATATTTAGACCCTCTAAGGGTCACTAATGGACGTGATTGGGCTATAATCTTTGGCAAACGGCTACAATCAAATCCCAGCTGTGCTGATATTACAATACCGTTTAATAAAGACACACACAAACTCTCAAAGCTTTTTTTTTTAAGATGCTGGCTTATGAAGTAGTGTGGTCACCACATGATCTGTGGCATGTGTAAGCTGCCTCCAAAACATATTTTTCACAAGCTATAAAGTATGTTACAATCATTTCCTCCACATATAGCTGATAAAGCCATGTGTTTGATGCCATGCGGATTCACAGAAAATGTTATATAATGAAGGTTCCTGATGAGAAACCCACTGGTTACTGGAACCATTGTAATAAAATCAAAATGCATGTGCAGTAATCAGTAATAAAAAGCAGGTGTAATCCCTAACTAGGTTGTGATTCCACATATGTGCAGAAACGTAAGCCTGGTTCACATTGAAGTCATGCACTCTGTTACGTTGAGCCGGAAGTAATTTATTTCAATGAAGGCCGTCTCAACCGAGTTGAATCGGAAGGCCCCCTAGAGGCTGATGTTTCCATTAAGAAACAAATCTGTTATACTTGGTTGCAGCCTGTTCCGCTCATATAACACGTTGTTTGCGAAGCGCAGCAATACCGTAACATCAAAATATGTGGTAGTATATCACCCATTCCTACATAAATTACATACATTTAATTTCAGTAGGACGTGACGATGTGAATGATATTTTACACTATTGTACGGTTTAAAAAGAGGCCCACTGAAACGTTTACTGTGCATTTGTAAATTAATAGTTGCAATCCATAACCAAGCATTGTGTTTCAGTTACTTGATGGTAGCAATCAGCAGTGTAATCAAAATGCTTACACAGAGCGACCATGAGACCTTTGTGAGTTGCAATGACTACTTCTCTGCCTCGGGTAGTAGAACAAGAGAGTGCATTGCGCCGTATGACGTACGTTGCAATGTGAACAAGGCTTTAGTCACGCACGCTTCATACCTACAGATGGACACATACTTTATATATCTGCAGGTACACACACTGTATAAACAGATGGCTGTATACGAAGAGTGGGGGGAGTAGTTAGTTTGGTGGGATATGTCCATCTGTGCGTGTGGGCGTGTGTGTTTGTGTGTGTGTATGTGTGTGTTGGGAGCCGTCTGTCTCCCAGACCACTACATCTCCTGGAGTTTTGCATGCACACATTCCAACACTGATATTGAACATAATATACAGTATGAGAATTTAACAACAATAATATAATATATAAGGGAAGGGAATAGTTAGCTAAAACTTTCCGGTTTACACTGGTTTCTAAGTCACTGTGTTGTATATATTTTTACTGTGTTTGACAGTGCATACCAGATAGTTGTGGAAGAAGTCAATCCTCAGCGATCACGCCGCCAAGCCTCATCTGATTGCTACCAGGTAAATGCTAGCACAATCAGCTATTACGTTATTAAAACGATTAACACTATGCAATGTTTTTATTGCTACATGTGATATTGGCATATGTAACATTTTAGCATTTAAGCCTCACTCAAGATATGTGCTGTTTGACTTAACATTCTTCTCTTCCAGGTCCCTGTGTCATATCACAGTGCCTCTAGTGGTGGATCTCCATATTACTACGCTGCCCAGCTGTCTCCTAGCAACCTGCCAGAGCCCATCCCCTTCACTGTGGGAGACAATAGGACCTATCAGGTATTGTAATCTCAAACACACATTTTGTGCCTTAAACAACAAAAATGTAAAATGCTGTCTGTCATTTCTTTCGATCTAAAATTCTTCTTCAGGTGCATCAAATAGAATCATGAATTTGTGTCTTTAGTCAATAACATCATTTCACAAAATAAATGGAATATACAACCGGATGCCAACTTTACATAGTTTATTTCTAATAGTAGTATGTGGGTGTTTAAAGCAAAACCATCTGCCAGTTCTCAAGCATTGTGAAACAGAG
Source organism: Forbesichthys agassizii (assembly GCA_026546735.1). Lineage (NCBI taxonomy): Eukaryota > Metazoa > Chordata > Actinopteri > Percopsiformes > Amblyopsidae > Forbesichthys > Forbesichthys agassizii. The sequence continues at coordinate 626,083 of JAODLL010000017.1, forward strand.
CCAAATATATGCACAGTATCGCTGTTAGCTTTGCTTCCTTTGCACTGGGACAAATAACAGCATATCTTCTTCCCCAGGGTTTCTGGAACCCTCCGTTGGCTCCAAGAAAGAACTACAACATCTACCTGCAAGCTGTTAGCAGCACAGAGAGGGTAGATATACTTTAATGAACATGCATATAAAACATTTATCCATAACCGTATACGGTATACAGACATGTGACTTTTTATACACCTGTTATGGCACAGTGACACACATTGCCCACAATGCACACAGATACAACATGCTTCCTTGCCTTAATATCTGTGGGTGTTTAGCAACTCTGGTAGCTGTTCCAGCGTCTCTGCGGAAGCCTTTACCTTCCTTCTGGTATGGTGGCCGGTGCTGGTACTGCAAAAATCCCCTAAACCTCTTAAACAAATATGGACATTGCTTGAACAAGTCTTATTTATTTATATGTAATATATATCATTTAGTGTTAGTGGGTTCTACTCTGCAAATTTTTGCCCAGAAAAGTGTATTCTGTAATGTCGTCATCTCAAGACACTAGGATGGATTTGTGGACGCGCAGTAGATATAGTGTGCATATGTTTTATGTGGACACACTTTTTATAATTCTGAATGGAATCTTTCTGATTTAAGAGTTAATGGGATGTCATCTAATAGGATCAGGTGTTTACATGCCCAGTCACAATGAATCATAATAGATATTAAACATGCACATTATAGCCTCGGCAATGTAACGTGTCCCGCTAGCAGAAAGTCTATAACCGGCTAACCTCTGTTGCAAACATGTCGGGGAGGGTGAGGCTATTTGTGTGACTGGTGGAGGGATTTATTGTTCAAGATGAAGTCACCATATTCATTCACTTATATGCGCGTGTCGCAATTATATTGTCTAGACTTTGCACAATGGCTGTGCAAAATACTGCCTTGTCTCCAATCAGTTTAGCATTCACAAACCAGCAGTAGCCTCAAAGTTAAGACTTGGGGCATGCATAGAAGAACGCAAACAGGAAGTAATCATGTTTAACAGTTTACATGGTAGAATTATTCTTTCACTCAGGTCATGGAACGGTTTACTACCCCTCTGCTTTGGAATTAAATTTCAATTGGGTTGGGTTGTTATCTTCAGATTGAGGTGTTTATATGAAACATTTTCATTCGGGTTTGGTTTTAACCCGATTCCAATCAGAATATTAGGGTCCATGTAAACGCAGCTAGTGTTGAGCTTTTTGTACTCTAGGTGCCATATCCAGGTAAAATCCAAGGTAAAGTCAAATTGACTGTGATCTGAAATGAACACGTCTAATGTAATATCGCAATATAATGACATTAAAGGACAAGGACATCAGCCCAGCCAAATGACTTAAGAGCCAAAGGCTAAATACGAATATGCCTGCCAGGCAGTGATTTGCTATCACAGCTGGCAGCTAGAGGCATAGTTGCTGAATACTCTGCTTTCCAGGCTAACAATACAGTACATATTGGTGTCTGGGTAACATTGTACAGTATACTCTCCCACTACAAACTCCTTCCTTTCTCTCTTTCTTCGTCTTTCTCTAACCCACCCAGCCCACCCACGTTGGGTCAAACTTTCACGCCACACATCAAGCACATAAATTCACCCTCTCTGTTATAGTGTGGTGTGCGATGACTTGGGACTAACACGGCCTTGTTTTTGTCCTCAGGAGACCAAAACCCAGTGTCTGAGGCTGGCTACTAAAGGTGAGGCCTGTGTTGAACGTCTCCTCTTGACAACAGCCACCATTTGTCTGAGGGAAGGTGTCGTCTTAATGGAATTATGAGGTGTATCTCTAATGCTGGGGCTTGCAGTAGAAAGGGTTCAATGAAACCGCATGTGTCAATGGTCTTCCCTCTGGATATCAACGTCACTCTTCATGATAATGATGCTTTTATTTAGTTGATTCTCGCTGGTGGCGGTTAACCTCTTGTTGCCACTAATCAGATATCTGGAAGCTGTTTTTCCCGCTGTTATGATGCACTCTCAGGGTGTCATGGTGACATTAGATGATTTGAAAGGGAGTAAAAACAAAAAAAGAAGAAAGGATTAAACCCTTAGCTGTGTGTGTGTGTTTGTACGTGTGTACATGCATCCACAGACGATTTAAATGTTTTTACTAGCCATATGTGGTAGATTATCAAACTAGCTTTACGTGATGTGGATGTAATCCCTGGGCAGTGACATGCACGCGCACACACATGCAGTGTCGGAGAGGCTATTAGAACAAGAGAAACGTGGATGATACCTGTCTCTGACTGTGTGTCTCCCTGCCCTAAGGATACGTTAGCCTGCCTGAAATGGTGTGGTCAGGATTCTATGGTATTTAATAAGGGAAAATTACACATTAATACGAATGGACAGAGGTCAGCCAAGGCTCTGTGTGTGTGTGTGTGTGTATGTGTCTTTTGCACACAATGGTGGGCTGGTATTAGTAGGTCATCTTGGCTATTGTGTATCGACATTGCAGCCTAAGGGAGGGTGAGTGTGTGTGTGTGTGTGTGTGTGCGTTTGTGTTGACCTGGATAGTTTTTATCAGACTTATAAACTATACAGACAGACTTTTAAAAGTCCTGTTTGTCATTCTTTGTTTGGGCTTTTCTAAAAGCCATAGAAACTGTGTTTATAGTTTATATCTAACATATTTCCAGAGTGCACATGAGCCGTAACCCTCAATATTCAAACATGGAAAAGGTCAATTTGGTTAATGTCCTGACAGATTATGTTTGATTTGACTGTCACTGCCAAAAAGATCTGAGTATAATGTTGTTACATACTATGTCCTGTTTGTAGCAAGCCAAAAAAAACGAATGTGTTTTTCCAAAAAAAAACATTTTGCATTGTTTGTTGCACGATAAGAGATTAAGAGAGTGAGATTACTGACATCTTGTTTATATTTTGTATTAGTGATGGATATTCTGTACAAGATGTATTGCTTTATATACTGTACGTGTGTGTGTGTGTGTGTGTGTGTGTGTGTGTGTGTGTGTGTGTGTGTGTGTGTGTGTTTTGCGTGTGCGTGTTGGATTACCATAATGTTTGTATGATGCCGAACGGGCTATTCTGCGATCCGAGCACTAAATTGAGATTAGAAGCATGAAAAACAGATGTTATCTCTTTGGTTTCTCTCACTCAAATTGAAATTGGAATTTTTTTGTTTAGTTTATTTGGTTATTTTGTTTATTTATCGGCAGGAAAGATCTCTATAGATGATAGCTGTCTGATCAAGTTTTGAGTTGGTTTGAGTTGTTTTTATTATTGTTCTTTTGATTTTACTGACTTACCTGCATGACACATAAGAGACCTAAACATCATATTTGTAGATGAGCATGTAAAGTGTTTGGTACTTGCATTACAGTACCTATAATGCAAGACAACAACAGGTCTTTACCACATGCATAATAATAATATTATAAATAATAATGAACCAGTGGGATGAGGACATGTTTTACATGAATCAGTCTTTTCTCACAAACTTAAATCTTTCCATCTTGCACACAATGTCGGTTGTATTAATAAAGGGTTTAATGATTTTCTGCAATGTTTGCACATTTTGTAATGGTTACACTTGTTACAGGTGCCACAGAAGAGCCTGAAGTTATCCCCGACCCGGCTAAACAGACAGACCGTGTGGTAAAAATCGCCGGGATCAGTGCTGCCGTGCTAGTCTTTATACTGCTGGTGCTGGTAGCCATCCTATTGGTCAAGAAAAGGTGAGGACTCTTGAACCTGCCCACTAAAGCTCTGGTGTAGAGCTTTCACGAGCGTTTGGGTGCAAACTGATTCACATGTGCAAACACACTCCCAGCCAGCCATTCTCTTGTGTGTTGGTCCACTAGACCCATCCTCCATTCATTCACCATAGGTGTTGATCTCCCTTCAGAACCAACTAGATCGCTCCCTTAGTGCGGTGTGTGTTCTTTTCCCAGGCACAAAAGTAATGTATGCTGTATGTCCGTGCAGACACAAGGGATTCACAGTGTGAGGTACTCTTGGTTGTTGCCTACTCAGATAATTACACCTAGCCAGAGAAAAAGGAAATAACTGTGAAACAGAAAAGGGGAGTGACTTGCACCAACAGAAGAAAACGTTGACATCCAAAATAGCGGTAATTACAAGCTACATGCTAAACAACAATGCAATGCAGATGTTGAGTAGAAAGGTAGAGGTTGTTTTTAACAGCACAGATTGACTAAGAGCAAAGTAGTTTAGGGAGTTGGAGAATAGAACACAAGATATTTACAGCCTGCTGATCATCTGGTTATCTTTACGTTGACTGCATTTAATACGCAGACCTTGTTTGGTACTTGTATTACATTTGATGGAAATGAACTGTAGGACTCAACTAGTGTAAAGTCAAGGAAGACAGAAAACAGAGTAACCATTCTGCAGTTTCTCTCTCATTGCCTGCAGAACAACCTGCAGTCTGCTGTGGTCTAGCCTCTTCTGGCAGTGTGTTTATTTGGTTTAGGGCTCCACCATGTGGCCATTTAATTATTTACACACTGCAAAACCTGATTATCTTTTAGTTTAAAATATACTTCTGAGAATCTCATTAAAACCTACCTTTATTTTATTATGTCAAGGCTGCCCCATTAGAATTATGTATTACAAATTACAAAAATTCTAGTATGCTTTTTGCCTTCATATCCATTAAGGTTTACATTTATTGGAAGATCGTAGATTTGGCCATGTAAAATGATTTTACCCCACTTGCTGTGTCCTGTGGACATTTCACAGCCATACATTATCTCTGACTTTTAGCATAGTAGTATTGTCGTCGCATATGCTACATGCAACATGCTAATTAACTTGGTTGCTACTACGGATTTGATAGTTCTTATCGCCCTCTAACTGAGCAGCTGTGAGCTCATACATGTTGGACAAATTAGGGTGTGTGCGACCGTGCCTGCTTGCGAGAAGGGGCCATGTATGTGTGCTGCTTGGATATGTGTGTCTCTTTGTACTGGTTAACTATTAATGGGTTTAATCGTTATTCCTCTCTACATGGGCTCTCGGTTAAGGTCTGCTGTCCAGGGAGCCAGATTGCCTCATTACAAAAAGTGTAATTAGGAGTTTGTTACTTTGCCTAATAGCCCTCCCGAGTCCAACAGGAAAAAAAAGAAACCTTGTATTTTAATGTTTAAAGTGAATGTTTTTGCTGCAAATTGTTTTTGGGAATTGGAGTAAATACAGTTGACATTTTCCAAAGATAGCTCATCTTCTCTGCATCATGAAAGATGAACCTGATAAATAGGAAGCAATTATGCCTATTCACCTTCATGTCTAGGGTGCTGCCAGTGGGATGCCATGCTAGGATATAAATTGTGTCCATGTCCTGTACATTAATATTGCTTCTGAAAAGATTCACCTTTTTCTCAGTTTGATAGTAATGAACTTTTGAGAGGTAGGAGCTATTTTTAGGTTGCTGACAATGTAAATCTCACTTGAGGGGTCAGAGCACCGCCAAGAAACCGCCCTCTCAATTATAACGAATCATGGTCAATCACAGCTAATTAAAAGCAATTTGAAATCTGAAAAGTCACCATCAGCAGCGGTGACCTCTTGTTGCTAGGGAACTGTTTGACTGTTACTCTGTGACCCTTAACCTTTAGATTTTACTCTAATTGTCCTTAATGGATTCTTCTGTTGCTTTTAGTGTGCAAATGCACATTTGATTTAAATACCTTGTTAAATGGATGAGCAACTTGTGACTATTCTATATAATTATACCCTTATTGCACTTCAAACTAGTAAGAAAAACGAACAAAACATTTGATCCACCCTGCACGTCCATGCTTTGCTCTACCAGATAGGATATCTGCATTTTGCCCTTGATGCATTTACTGAAGATACTAAAGATAAGAAATGTTTCTCAATCATGTTGCCATTTTGAAATAAGTTATTTGTACATTTGGATTTGTTTTTCGTCGTTGCACCATGGCAGTGACCATGGCTGTTTAGACATTGTGATTTACCTATGACAATCTGCAGTATTGCATTGTAGTGATCTAATCTCAGTGAGTCATGTTGTCAATAAAAGTGTTCTGGGGAGATCAATCTTCATTTTTCATTAACGTTTCCTACTTTAGATGATACTGCATCTTTAAAATGGTGGGACATGATGACATCACAATGACATCATGCTTGTTTTACAGGGAGTGAGCTGCCTGTTTTTGTAGTTTGTCAGCTGTGTCGAATCTGACAAAATGTTTAAAATCTATAGGCAGAGTGGCAGGCTAATCTTAGCTGTTGTAAATAGGGTCTTACTGTTATTAACAGGCAGCTTTAAAGTTTAATTAAGAGTTAAATTGCATGAATTCTAAATATAATAAATGCTTCTCGATTACTTTTGCAAACTGAGGGGCTTGCATGTTGATAAATCTGTTTCAATAGATTCTTATAACACATTTAAGTAATATCGTAAATTTAGCTACAGACGTTGTTTAACTTTTCTATAGTGGTTATCTTCGTTTTTTTATCCACCCTATGTTATTAAGTTACGTATTCACATAAAAATTATCATATTTATTATAAACCATAGTTATAAAAAAAGCCTTGCATGAGAATCAATTTGAAGCCATAGCAATACGTGCTATAACTGTTTTATAATGTTGGTGGTCGGGACAGGACGAGGATAATCCTAATTTGCATATTCATGACCGTTGTGTCTTATTCTTTGCTTTCTGATTGGCTCACAACCGCAGGAGGACCTACTATTCATACTCTTATTACCTGTAAGTAAACAATCAATCAACAACCAGCTCACCCAGTGGCTGTTATCTTATTGGGATAAGTAGTGGCTAGTTGTGTTGGGATATTCTTTTATTTTTATTTCTTTTAAAGATGCAGTATACTTTTTTCAAGACAAAACACATTTTCAACTCTGATCAACCAACCAGTCAAAGCCATCCTCATTGACGTCTAGCCAGGGTGGGGTCAATTCACTTTCATTTCAGTCAACTAATTATTCGTTTGTAAAATATTTTTTTTTAAATCTCAAATGAACGTCTTTCATTATTGAGCAACTGCATTTATAGAAAAGTGTTTGAGAAGGCTTGAAGTGGCATGGTCTTCCTAACATGACATTCCTATTAAGAGTTGCATTACCGACGAAGGCGAGACTTTACTGCATCTGTGTTGAAGTGAAAGCGAGTTGACCTCAGCCCTGATGATCTCTACATGCTCCAAAGTTGCTCCGAAGCAGCCCTACACAGCCTGGCGTGGGCTAGAGCAGAGCAATGCTGGCCTACGAGTGGGACGAACCAGGCCAAAGCGTGTTCATTGAAAAAAGAATGCTGCACTTGTGACCCGTAGCTCTTTGTGTGCATGTAGCCACGTGACCATTCATCTGCCCATCAACTCACACATGTAATGGCAACACTTCCGGAGCTGAAACATTGTATTGCTAGAGCAGGAGATTGGGTGTTTTTGGCACATGTAGTTCTTGATTCGGTTCTTCTTCTGTGGTGGAGTAGACCTACAGAAAGCTGCTGGTTTTCTCACTTTATAGATCTTCCTATTACTTAATTTCTATTGTGATGTGTTTCAATATTGGATTTACATGTTCTTGCAAACACACACGCGCTTTCATTGTACCATGTTGACTTACTCAATACCTGTAAATATTGCCGTATCATGTCTGCATATAAGTGGTCTTAGAGGCAGGGATGGTGTATTGTGGGGTCAAGGTAAAACCAACATAACAAATAACAATAACAAAAACAAACAAAACAAAAGAAAAAAACGGCATGTTCTCTGTGTGTGAGTTGGGACAACAGAGCCATACATTATATCAGATTAGCAACAAGCAAATTACATTTTATACCAGCAAACCTCTGGTTTGACCCAATATTTGTATTTGTGTTTCTGCCATGCAAAGTGCAAAAATGCAAAATGGCATGTCTTCAAGCAAGTCATTTTTAATTGTTTGCTGACATAGATGTTGGCCTAACTGCTACATATCTATGGCTCTGTGTACGACTAGTTCAACGAGATCCTGCATGGTCTGACATGCTTGAGATTTGAGATCCTTGAGATATTTTCCTGGGAATTTTCGTATTGCTGTGGCTGCACAGTAGTCCTTGACTTTTACCTGTCATTTTTATTATGTTATTTTAATTCACCTAACACATTGTAGAGACAGATGTAATAAGGAGCCAGGTGTCATTCCCCCCATTTGAATGTTTCTGCAGTAGCTGGAAGGGGAGAACCATGATCACCACAATATGACACCTTTTTCTGAGAATGAAATAGCAGAATAAAAGCAAATAACTGGTGATCCTTTATTAAAGATGATGACTTTCCCTTTTGAGGTCACCTATACTGTACAGTTTCCTACATTTCTAATGTGCCTGGTTGTATCTTCCATGAACCTGATGTAGCCTATAGGCTACTATAAGTCTACATCACCCTTTAAACATAAGCTTTATTGGTTTCATGGCCATTTCTGCTACAATGGTTATGAACAGGTTTCCCCTTCTGCAGTACATGTCTGACTAGGCATACTGTCTCTGTACTTCAGTTGTCAGCTGCCTTCTCATCTCACCGCCCTTCTAGTCTATTCTCTCCTGTCCTGTCACCACCCCCACCCCCCCCCCCCCATTCTACATCTCCCTCTGTTTCCCAGCTGTACCTCGGTGGTCCTGACTACAAATGGGAACCGTGGCCTGCAGATGCCAGCCTCAAACCAGCCAGCTCCCTTCTAACGCGTGACACACCAGTGTGGCACAATGTTAACTTAAACAAATGCCATGTATCGTTGTTCCAAAGTCACAGTGAAGCCAAACGCCACAACGTGAGCCCCATTGAATCTGCTGATATGCTGGTGTTGTATAATCAGGGTGCTGGCCATATGGCGTATGTACGCAGTACCGCAACATACGCCTCTCTCTGGGTGTGTGTTTTCTGCAACTAGTGCAGATGACTTTAGACCAGATGGGGAGAGAACTCTGTACAGCACGTGTGTTCAGTGCTGGGTTAGGCTGTTGTCTGCAGGCTGCTATGGGGTGTAATAAGTCTGTGTGTGCGTGCGTGCGTGCATGCGTGTGCGCGTCTAACTTTCCCAACTTCTGCTCCTTAAAAGGAAACTGGCGAAGAAACGCAAAGACGCCATCGGTACGACCCGGCAGGAAATGACACACATGGTAAACGCCATGGACCGTAGCTATGCCGACCAGAGCACCCTGCACGGAGAGGACCCCATGGCTGTCACTTTTATGGACTCGCACAGCTACAGCAACAGATGTAGGTTTACACGTTAGCCCTCGCCACTTGGCTCGATCTTGGGCTTTATTCTATTAGCATACACAAACATTTCTTTGATTGTGACAATTGATACTAAAACTATGCCAATCCAACGCCAATGTTCCTTAAAAGAGCTCTAGGTGTTGAATGAGTGTACAGGCAGACATCGTGTGGTGATGTTGTATAGCATGTATAGATGGGTCCCTGAGCCATCAAGCAGCGGACAGGTCACACTACACTACTATCTAGAACGCTCACCGTGTTTCTTCCCACAGTGCCCAACGACCCACTGGTGCCCACAGCCGTGTTAGGTGAGGCCGCTGGCACCATTAGAACTGTCACCCATCGCCATTGTCACCAGTCAGTCACCCACATACCCGTGTGGAGTGTTTGTGCTTGTTCCCTAATCCCTACCGAGTTCACCCATCTCCCCAGTTCTTCCAGAAATGCGTTAAAAGTGAGAGAAAAGTGGCACCCACACAGAAGCTCTTGTGTGTTCGTCTCCACAGTAGCATTGTGTTTTGTATGTAGAACCTGGCTTCGACACACACCATCTGCTTCTGAGACATTGTGTTGCTTATGTTGCTCAGATACACTTACTACCCTTATGGAATCACCAGTGCAAGCATTGCCATACCGCAGCTCAGCGCTGAGCGCCCTGCCTTCCTCTCTACTCCCCTACATAGCTCTTCGGCTCTCGTGCTCTTCGGCTCCCTCCGCAGCCACGCGGAGTCTGTGCACCGGTGTGCCTTGAAGCAAAAACACTGGTCCCTCTGCACATTCATCCAGAAGGATGTCTTCAAGGACACTGCTGTGGTGACATACAGTTCTACAGTGTGTTATCTGGCTGTAGTGAAGTGTGATACCTCAGCATGATAAAATTCCAACGCACCCTCGGGGGCTGAACAGAGACACAAAGGAGCACGCTGAACCTAAACAAAATTGTGTTAATTAACTTCCTGCTCCAACGGCAGTAATTGGAAGTGAAGGCTGCAGTTACACTCTGTCTCAGCCAATCCCATCAAAGAGCGTGAGGAAGTAGCTGAAAAACAGCAAATTAATAGGGAGGTGTCAGGTCAGGTTTGCCGTTTAGCTGTCTGACGAGGGCTCTAACGATCCATAATGAGCCAACATGTCCTCAGAGCAAATGGAGGTGTTTCTGCAGGTTGCTTGCGCCACACCAGCTGAGACGTGTGCCTGTCAGTCTCTATGCTGCTGATGTCAACTTGCGTTATCACACACAGCAGTGTTTCACCTGAACTATATTTACTTCTAATCATTCTGAAATGCACAGATTTTGAGCTGTGCCACTATTTAGAATGTGTACTTTATTTTCTTGTGCACATAATTGCATTCATTCTAAGCGGGAAACGTCGGGGCTCAGAAATGAATACAATGCAGAAGTGCCAAAACCTGGCTGTGAAAGGGAGTCAATCCCCACAGTTAAAATGTCTGATTTTAAAGCACAAACTAACATCTTTACATCCTGAGTTAAAAGATAGCTTTGGTCTCTATAGCTAGTCTCTCTTTTCATGACAACTATGTTTTTTTAATATAATTCATCAGATAAAAATGAATGGGCCACACATGTATCCCATTATAATGGATGGGGGGGCGCTACAGTTAGTCAGGTGCTGCTAAGATGGCAACGACTAGAGTCAGCATAGCGCAGTCTTCAAACTCAGTCACGGAGGGTTTGTCCATTTATATATACAGTATATGATTATTTCCGATATATCAAAGCTCTGAATGCTTCGATCTATGTCATTTAGCACCCCCCTGTTGGACTGTTGGTGGGGGGCATGAGTGATGGTGGGCTGAGGTAGAAGATAACTCTTTAGATCACCAGATGGCAGAATTATTATTCTGAACACTTGTGTTCTGAATGTATGGCTTTATGTTTACACCACTTTAGGATGTGTGTTGTACTTGCGTGTCATCCCAGTCATCTATCACAGTTATGTGTTTCATGCATTGTTGGTGATTCTCTGTGATCCTTGAGACTACAAATTAACATTTGTAGTTTGTGGCATACGTTGCTAGCTAAGCTTCTTTACCATGAACTAATCCTCTCCTCTCTCTCTTCTGGCTGCTTTAACCTGTAGTTCCCATCACTGGTGAGTATGGACAGGGAAACTGTCTGCTTTCCAGGGTTTCATTTGGTTTTATTTAGCAGTTTTGGGTGCATTGATTACAGTAGTCTTTCTCTACACTGGTAACCGCACGTGTATATTATTCTAACACAATGTACCACCTAATGGTGTGTAATGGTATACCAGGGAAAACTGCAAGGGGGAAGGCTAATCAAATAGAAGCGAGTGGATAGATGAGTGTCAGTGTGTGAGCTGTGGTTGTGACCCTGTGTTCCCCTGCCTCCCCTCCACCTCAGATGAGAACCACAGTGCGTCGGCAGCCGAGAACAGCCGTCTGCTGGACGTGCCCCGCTACCACTGCGAGGGCACAGAGTCTCCGTACCAGACAGGCCAGCTCCACCCCGCCATCAGAGTGGCCGACCTCCTCCAGCACATTAACCTGATGAAGACCTCGGACAGCTATGGCTTCAAGGAGGAGTACGAAGTAAGAGGAGGACGATGGTCACGACCGTCATATATTTAGTCATGTTTGTGGTTAGTGTAGGGCGTATGAGCTGCTCTGGTATAGCCATAGTGTCATTTTTGTATTTATCATTATTATTGTGTTCTTATCTGTTGTTGGTGTTACAGAGTTTCTTTGAGGGCCAGTCGGCATCCTGGGACGTGGCCAAGAAGGAGCAAAACCGCACCAAGAATCGCTATGGCAACATAATAGCTTGTAAGGACTCTACCCTAAAATATACAACCAGGGTTGGGAAGTAACTGATACAACAAAAAAAGTAACGGTTTAACTGTAACCATTACAGTTACCAGCTAAAATAGTGGAATCAGATTATAGTTTATTTTATTTAATTAAATGATTACTTCTATAGGACGACTTTCAAATTGAAAATGTAAATTTGCAGAAGAAAAATGCATAAAACAATTGGCTGTTCTCATATTAACATATCATTAACGTCCATCAATAATTGATATACAGCTTTACTTTAATCTGATCCATCCCTCAGCAGCTTTACTTTAATCTGATCCATCCCCTGAGCAACATAAAGGATCACAAAAATAGAGAGGTTTGACACGCCAATGCAGTAAATTTCTTTGAATGGCATTTCAAAGAACAATGTTTAGGTGTGAAGTAATCTAAAAGTAATGGAAAGTACTCATATTATGTTAGTACATTTAGTTAATCCACAAATTACATTAATGATTATAATTTTATTCTGGTAACTAGTATCTGTAACGGACTATATTATAAGAGTAACCTACCCAACCCTGCATACAATGTCACATTGTAGCAACACTTGGAACTCACCTAGAACATCTTCTGGGACACTACCATAACACACATTTGGGACTCCATTGTTGTTATTTATTCTAAATACGGCATCTCTCTCTCTTTCCCCGTTTCTCTCTTTTTTGCTTCTCTCTGTCTGTTGTCTTCAGATGACCACTCCAGGGTTATTCTCCAGCCCATTGAAGACGACCCCTCCTCCGACTACATCAACGCCAACTACATCGATGTAAGTGGAAACGCATCGAACGCTACTATTGGCTCCCAACGAACCCAACGAAACCACACCCCTTCGCTCGTATGTCAGGCCTCTATACCTCTATATGGCGTCCGCCAGTCATCCATCCAGTGATTTGACACATCCAGCCACCCCCAAAAGGACAGCATGCACAGAGTTCTGTTCATTCATTCATTCATTCATTCATTCATTCATTCATCCACTTCCACAAGTTAGCTATCTGTTTTGCATTTCTTCTGTTTATTTATATCTTCATATGTCTGCAGACTTCTTTTGAAGTTGATTATATTTAATTGCAGTAATCAAAGAACAATGACGGCCTTACAAAGAGCTAGAGACACATCTCTTTTTTTCACTACTCCATATATACAAGCTACTTTTACCCTACTATTGTCCAATTCGTTTTGCAGTATTTCTTACTTTACCTCTGCTGTCTATAACACCGCACAGTTAAACCTAACCTACTATATAATATTCCATCCTCACCTCTCCATTCATCATTGTTACAGCTGTCTACTGCATGTTGATATCTCAAATGTATCGGTTGGAATTGCTTTGTCCATGTCTTGATATTGCTATGTAAGGCGCCATTAGCAACCATTAGCACTGCTTAAGGCATACTGCCAACCACGTTATTCCAACCCCAGAATGAGTGTGGATAGAGTGCACACTGCCTGGATTATAATGATATGTGATTATCTGATCACCTCTAGTATAATGAACACTATTATGTAGCAAGGTCTTTCTAACTTTTTATTAGAGCCCAACGTATCAATTACAAACGTTATATTATTTGTATTATGTACTACTGTATGTACTGTATACAGTACATGAAAAGCACACACATTAGCAATGCTAATATATTGCTCAACAGTGTTATCTATATGCATATGCAAGACAATAAATCAGAATATATAGCCATGCCATCTGGAATGTGCGGATATCGGCTGATAATACCAGGGCTCCAGTATTTTTCGGTCAGGCTCTACATTTGAGCATTGTTGCTTGTCTGTGAGTCAGAACAATGATTAGCACAGGCGTTTTTAGCGGACGCTCCCATTTCAGTTCCAGGAAGTGTGCACTTTATTCATTCTGGTTCTGCAATTGGCCATTTGTTTTCCTGCATGTCTGTTTTTGTTTTCCACAACTTTTTCAAACTCACATCAATACAACTTTTTCTTTTTCTGATTGACATTCACTGACATTGTTGTGCTTCTTCCTTCCTTTTGCCCCTTCCCGCACTTGTTATTTCTGCCTGTGGCTTGGGCTGTAGATTTGGCTGTACAGGGATGTAAGTATTACTGCAGTCTTTCCCCTGTGTATTCTGTCCCTGTGATTATACATCCATTGACTGCTGAGCGTTTGGAGAGCAGTGCTCTTTCCACCAGCAACACCCCCTTCCCTATCCTCCCATCCAGCCCACACTCCATCTGCCGTCTCTTATGTGATCTCACATAAATGTACGCGGCAATTCACCATAGTCAAATCTGATGCAGCAAAGAGTATAAGATTTCACCGCGATGCTTGACAACAAATGGGGCCTGGGAGAGCTTTTGTAATCCCACAACTCTAGACACATGGAGCAGTTTAACACTTATATATAATAACATAAAAACGATATTTGGTCACTTTATGAAAAACTAAATGAATAATGTATGTCTGTGCGATTGACTATCCTGTTAGTCTTTATAGAAAGATAATGTGTCTGATTTCAGGTCTTATAATTATATGGGAATGTACTAGACCTAATAGACCTAAGGGCTATATGACACATAAATATATGAAGTTGTGATTATTACTGTTTCATGTTGATATATTTACTTCCCAGGGCTATCAGAGACCAAGCCACTACATTGCCACACAGGGTAAGTTATTGTATTATCACACGCATACAATACAAACAATAGAGTAATATTCTTCATAGCATTTATAGTTTATTATTTAAAGATCGTGTAATGTAAATACAGAGATTTACTTGGAATACTGTATATATGTTAAAAATCAATTTCTTTAAACATTTGAAAACACAGTTAACTATGTAGTATTGTAGAATTAGACTGTTAAACTGTATTTCATAATTTCTCTGTTCAGGAGTGTTTAGGAGGGCCAGAAACATAGGGACTAGATACGTATATGGTCCCCAAATGTACTTACCCCTCCCCGTAACACCACGAGGATATAATAGCGTAGCGAGTGGTCAAATCAGCTCAGTATTTATTTTGCTCTAATGCAAGTTATTAACCTACTAAATTTACTGTCCTTCAACAGCCTACAATTCCTTATGTGAATCACTTACTGTCCTTTAACAGCATACAGTCTGATAGCTACGACTTCATTGCAGAAAAAAGCACACAAAGTGGTTCAGAGTCAATGTGCATTATTTGAAAGCTACTGGTTTAGTAGCCTAGCCTACCTGCTAACACCCGGCTGCCAAATCCAGTGGGCATTCAATGGGTGTGGTTACAGCGCTTTCTGCGGACACACCCCCAGCGCTTGAGAACAGATCATGGTTATATTTTAAAAAGTAATTTTATATACTTTCCGACTGTTTTATTAATTAAAATTTGGCTGGGTGGTTAATATAACCTTTTTCTGTGGTGTGACAAACTCAAACACAAATGCATTTCTGCTTTACACAATCTTTAAAACAGAATATTATGTATGCCCACACTAATTGGTCATGCATCTGGGTCAATGTGTGTGTGTTCAGGTCCAGTTCACGAGACAGTGTATGACTTCTGGAGGATGGTGTGGCAGGAGCAGTCTGCCTGCATCGTCATGGTAACCAACCTGGTGGAAGTTGGAAGGGTACGTAATATAGGGTTGGTTGTGGTGTGTAGTGAGTTCAGTAAGGTGACTGATATTCTAGTCTAAATGTTATACATATATATATATATATATATATAATATATACTGTATATTATATATATTGTGTTGTGGCATCCCAACAGGTCAAGTGCTATAAGTACTGGCCAGATGATGCTGAGGTGTACGGAGATTTCAAGGTGACCTTCGTGGAGGTGGAACCTCTTGCTGAATATGTGGTCCGGACGTTCACCTTGGAGAGGGTGAGTGGGTGTTGTGTTTCTCATCACGATTAACTGTGTGATTTAAATAATAAATATTATTCTCTTGAAAGAACCAGGCATTGTACAAGTATCCCGCCATATTGTTCCCTAGATTAACATTTTATAAATTATAACCAATTACTATAAATGAAAGAGTATGTGATCTATTGTGGCCAACCAAGGAGTGTTATCTCCTTGATTAATGTACTCTATGATTACCATAGTGGCTGGAACCAGCATTACTAAAATATGGTTTTAGTTTAAACGTTTAAGAGTGCATTTTCCACTAGTTATGGCTAATATCCCTAAAATCATAATTTAAATAATTTATCAGTTTTGGTCAATATCATTTCTGGAGCGTTGTATGCAGGCTTAATGAGTTGTAGCTAAGGTTCTTCTTCTGCGTCTTTACGTAGCGCGGGTTCAACGAGGTGCGGGAGGTCAAGCAGTTCCACTTCACTGGCTGGCCCGACCACGGAGTTCCGTATCACGCCACGGGACTACTTTCCTTCATCCGCAGGGTTAAAATCTCTAATCCGTCCTCCGCTGGGCCTATAGTTGTTCACTGCAGGTATATACAGCAGGTCCACAGCTGTTCACTGATCCACACCTCATTGGAGTACACAGACAAGTGACTTTCTCTCTCTGTCTCTCTCTCTCTCTCTCTCTGTCTCTCTCTTGCTCTATCTGTCTCTCTCTCTCTCCCTGTGTCTCTCTGTCTCTCTCTCTCTTTCTCTCTCTAGTGCTGGAGCAGGGCGTACCGGATGTTTCATAGTGATTGACATCATGCTGGACATGGCTGAGAGGGAAGGGGTCGTGGACATCTACAACTGTGTGAAGGCTCTTCGCTCCCGGAGGATCAACATGGTACAGACTGAGGTGACTACATTACCCATCATCCATCTCCATTTTCCATTTCAAA
This sequence comes from Forbesichthys agassizii, assembly GCA_026546735.1. Classification (NCBI taxonomy): domain Eukaryota; kingdom Metazoa; phylum Chordata; class Actinopteri; order Percopsiformes; family Amblyopsidae; genus Forbesichthys; species Forbesichthys agassizii. Next base: position 642,960 of record JAODLL010000017.1, read on the forward strand.
ATATGCCCCTCACTTAAGACCATCAAAGACAGCGGACTATGTAGTACAGACTGAGGTGACTACATTACCCATGATCCATAGCCATCTACCCCCCTCCCCAACATTACTGTACATCCGCCAGCATGGCCATTTAACTAGCTATGGTAATTTAACTACACATTACATCTTCCACTGAAGAGACTATAACAAAAATCAACCCTAACCAAGTCATGAATCAGCTTCCATCTGAGCCATAATTACACATTACTCATCTTGGACTCATTACAGTATGATTCGGTGTTCAGGTCTATTGCTGTTAATTGTAACACTAGTTTCTAATACACCATGTATGTTGGAAAAGACTGCCTACTATCTATTATTTGTTTAGAATATAACCCATGTCATTAGATATATAAATTAAGCTTTTTCACATACAGTACAAATAGTCCAGTCAGAATGTCTATACAATATACTGTAAATACAGCCTTTTATGGCCAACTGATTTGTGCTCCTGAACTACCACTTTGTGTACTGATAAAATAAATGTAGTCCACTACTCATACATGGCTGATGGCTCCATCCTTCATTACCTCTACCACACTGACTGCTTGCCCAGCTTGTATTACTGGTATCTGATATTTCCCTAGCTCTGATTTGCTATTCTATATACGATACTACCAATGTATGACATTGCCCTTTTTAGGAGCAGTACATATTCATCCACGATGCCATACTAGAAGCTTGTCTGTGTGGAGACACAGCCATACCGGTTCATGAGTTTAAAGCTGCCTTCTATGAGCTGATCCGTATCGACTCACAGACCAACTCGTCCCACTTGAAAGATGAGTTCCAGGTAACATTTTCCACCACCCAGTAGGCAAACCCCATGTGATGCCTTCTTTGGTGTATAATGCAAACAAATGCAGTTGTCAGTTCAGATTCAGGTCATTGGCTAATACTAACCACTGAAATGTTTCCGTTTGTCTGCCAGACATTAAACTCGGTGACTCCGCAGCCTCAGCCAGAGGACTGCAGCATTGCTCTTCTGCCAAGAAACCAGGAGAAGAACCGCTTTATGGATGGTCTTCCCCCTGACAGATGTCTGCCCTTCCTTATTACCATAGATGGCGAGAGCAGCAACTACATCAACGCTGCTCTGATGGATGTAAGTCTAAGATGGATGCAAACACGACAAATGTCTATTTACAACACATCATGTGAGTGTACTAGTAGGTAATGCCAGACCAACACATTTCTAGCATGTTGAAAAGCCATCTGACCTGCAATCACTACTGTGCTGAAATGATACAGCAAAGATGGGATGGTACACGCAAATACACATAGAGTGAATATCTGTGCTGTACATATATTGACACGTACACACAGACTCCCCTCCCTGTTTGTGTGATGCTGTGTTTGTGGTATCAGCAGTAGAAGGCTATAGAGACAAATCCAGGTTCTGTATAGACCGCTAGCTTCTCTGGCCCAAAACTGATTTCTGATCAGCTCACTGGAACGGAACCAAACGAGACAAAAGCTGTGTTTTCATGAGCAAGTTGCCATTGTTTTCATTGACAGTTTTACATGGGCGTCGTGCTATGCATTTAACATGACTTTATTAAAAGAGCACGTCTTTCTCAACAAATGTATCCAGGTGTAGAGCAAGCTAGCTATAGGTTAGCAACAGTAGGCAGTGACATGAAAAGCTAGACATCTGACCTATCGGGAGCAGGTAGAATAAAATACTACTAAAAATAACAAATTAGACGGAATAACTGGACATAACCTGTTAGATTTACCTGGTTTAGTGTGTATGCAAGTCTTGCTGTAGGTAGGTAAATGATATATGCAGCAGATAAGTCAAAACTAATCATTGTAGAATGCTTGCCGACTATCTAAAGGTCAGAACAATATTTATGATATTGCAGTATGATCTCAGACGCGTATATAAAAAGCAATCCACTCACCTTTGGCCTTTCTCTAACCAAGCTGTCAGAAGAGTTCCAGGTAAAGGGATTTTAACGCAAATCTCTGATACTGGATTTGTTTCATGGCTTCAGTGTCTTTCCTCCACCAGGTCCATGCTTAGTTTAGTCCTTTTCAACCCTGACCATAACCCTGACCCCATCATCATGTTTATTTATCCCTGAGTCCTCGCCATTGTCTCATGACCTACGTGCATTTCATCATATCACTCACGTTAACGGACATATTGTTCCACAGGGCTCAGTTCACTTTCAATTCACATAAATGCATTGTTAATATCTTCCATACCAAAAATGTATTGACTCTGCTCAATTGAAGAGGAATTGAACCCAAGCCTTGTGTTAGACAGTATACATAATGAAATGTACAGTTCAACGTTCTGTACGGACAGTATGTATTCCTGACACGCATGCTACCTGCCATTACCTGTAAACCCATTAGCTGCACGGCCATGTGACCACAGATACTCCCTGTGATTGGTGTATTTCATCCCTGCATCTTGCAAATCGCCTTACTCTGTTCCCGTACAGCAAACACTGCCGTGTGTGTGTTATGTGCGTATGGAGCATGAAGAGCCAAACCCACACTTCATATACGTGTGCGTGGTGGAGGAATGATGCCGTTATTCGATGTTGTTTTCAACAGAGCTACAGGCAGCCTGCTGCGTTCATCGTCACCCAACATCCCCTGCCCAACACGGTCAAGGACTTCTGGCGTCTGGTCTACGACTATGGCTGCACCAGCCTGGTGATGCTGAATGAGGTCGACCTGGCTCAGGTGCGGTACAGCTCACAGTGTAGGACAAGGACTCCTACCACCTAGGCCCACTGACTATCATACACATGCATTACATGTCAGGCTGTGTGTGAACCAGGAGGACACTAAATCACATAGACATGACAACAAACCAGACATGGGCTGTCTGCAGCCAGGCAGATACACTCCACGTACGTTTAAAGCCATTTACTTAGAGACGGTGTACTGTATCTTCCGTTATCGTATTATATTTGTTACATACATGATACAGCTGTTGGAGCTCATTCATATTGTATCTCCCGTAGGAAAACCAAGTCAATATCACCAAATGAAGTGGAATTAGGCAACAGTGATTAACATATATCAAAACGTCATGCCATCTACTGTTTACTCGCACACAGGTTATGTTGGTTATGTTAGGCTCAAACAGCAAGGAGATGCTAAGGGTCGTGTTCTCTACTGTACTACATGACTATATGAGTGTGTGTGTGTGCGCGCAGGGCTGTCCCCAGTACTGGCCAGAGGAAGGCATGCTACGTTATGGACCGGTCCAGGTGGAGTGCATGTCTTGTTCCATGGACTGTGATGTCATCAGCAGGCTATTCCGTGTCTGCAACCTCACCAGGGTATGTATTGTAACATACATGTAACATACACGCACACACATACACACACATACATACACATGCATTCGTACATACGTACATATGCACACATACATATATAAATACATTATATAAATACATACATACATACGTACACATTTTTGTCACAAAAATAACCTAAATGTGCCATAAAGTAAATTTCACCGAAGTAGGATGTAAGCTGTACTATTGCTTGACAGACAGCTGACTGGTTGCGTGTGTGTGCGTGCGTGCGTGTGTGTGTGTGCGTGTGCGCGTGCAGCCCCAGGAGGGCTACCTGATGGTGCGTCAGTTCCAGTACCTGGGCTGGGCAGGGCACAGAGAAGTCCCCGCCTCCAAGCGCTCCTTCCTCAAACTGATCCTGCAGGTGGACCAATGGCAGCGCGAGGGCGAGGAGGGAGAGGGGCGGACCATAGTGCACTGCCTGTGAGTACACAGTAGACACACAGGGACGTGCTAGCACCAATGTAGAGCTAACACATAGTAGTATGGGATATTACATTTTTGAATAAATGAAAATATTAGTTTTTTTTTTATTGTTCTTGTTGTTTTTAGTCAGAAGACAGAACATTGAAAAGTGTAACACTGACTCACTCAATTCTTCAGTTCTGTAGTCAGTGCAGTGCGTAAAACGACGTGATCGGGCTGACATTTCTAATGTTGGATGTTTGAACTCAACTCTGCTTTTCCAAGTGTTTGCTTGTGGTCAGAAAAGTGATAAGCATGAATTACACTGTATGCCCCTCACTTTTACTACATCGCAGCACTATGGTGGCTACAGTACCTGTTTAGTGCCCTTATGGTTGAAACAACAGGCCAACACACACCTCTGCCCCAACATCTCCAACCATCATGTAATGAATGAGTCATTCTAAAAGGGATTTTCACACAATTCAAGGAGTGTACATTTAAATGTTGCCTGAGAACCTGAAGCCTGGAATAACTGTGTGTTTCTTTCAGGAATGGAGGCGGACGCAGTGGGGTGTTCTGTGCCAGCAGCATCGTGTGTGAGATGGCCAAGAGACAGAGTGTGGTGGATGTCTTCCACGCTGTCAAGAGCCTGAGGAACAGCAAGCCCAACATGGTGGACACTCCGGTCAGTTAGCCAGACCTGGCTCGACTAGCAATAGAGACCGTATAAATCAAAACACTGACTTCATGTGTCAAAATAACGCCAATGAAACGGTTTACATGTAGGCTCAATGTGAGGGCATACCTACCTAGAGAGGCTCTCTGGCCCCTACACTGCAGCCCAGTGAATTAGCAGTCCAATGCCTCTTTCTGTGTATTTCTAGCAAAACAAAGACAGAACACTGACAGGACAACTACTGTAGGAAAACAGGACAGATAATAGAAGTCTAGCTAGAAAACAATAGAGCCAAGTGATTAATTGTGTAGGGTGTTGCCCTCTTAGTCTGTAACACCTTCCTTTATTTACAGTTAAGTACATTTTTGGTGATAGTCGTCTATTGTTAGTTTACGTTATTAGATGTTTGATATATCGAGCAATGCTTCACAGCTGACACGTGCATTCATGCGTATGCTGATTTGTGTGCATGCATTTGTCTTCATCCACAGGAGCAGTATCGCTTCTGCTACGACCTGTCGCTGGAGTTCATCGAGACGTCCTAAAGCGAGGTCGCCTCTTCACTTCCCACGCATTGATTGATTCCGCTTTATGTCCCAGCTCCCCTCCACGGTGGTCATTCTGTAGCATTCATTTTTGCATCCCTTCTAGTAACGTTGGCATCAACATCGACAGGGGATGCCAACTGGCACAAGTGACGTCAACTTGTTGTACAGTTCGTTTGTGTCTGCAAATGGAGATGTTTACCTCTCAGGCTCGCACTAGGGGGCGTAGTAAAGCGGAGCAGACCCAAGGAATAGCGTCAAAATATGCTTACGCTATAGTTTTTTTAAAATGCCAGCAGGCCCTGTGTGTTTCGGGCCCTATTCAAATATTTGTCCTTTTCCAGCCTTCTCATGAACTCTATGCCTCATGCTGTCTCCACTGTAGTGCTCAATGTGAGCACTAGGTGTCTCCCTTTATCCTGCAAGCAAGTGTTATTGTACAGTACATGTTTCAGCTCCATTTCCTTGGCTGTTCTATTTCACTTGCCTGTTTGATCCTGTCAGGCATCGCATACATGTTACACACAGGGTGGCATTGTTTTGTTGAAACAAATGGCCTGACCAGCTCAGTGGCTCTGGTTTCTACTCCATGCACCATATCAGCATTGTCATATTTCATTTTGGGTCAATTCAGTTGCTTTTAAACAAAATATTGTTTATTTTTAAACAGAATTGTCATAAGCTACATTGGTGGCAATGAGAAGGAGAGTAAATTTAAAGTAATTATTGGGAGATGTACAGTATGTATAAGTCTGTTACTGAATAACACTATTTAGAAGTAAGATAATGTAGGAAAAAAACAAGGTTTATGTTTTGAGTACTGCGCTTTTTTAAAAGCAAGAAAGTATTTTTTTGCTTTTCTTTGTATATTGTTTTTTTATTATTAAGAAGTAATCTGTTCTTGTCAAGCATTGGTATATGAAAACTACCATGAAGAGTAAATGTGTAGGATTTTCTCTTTTATGTACACAGTACAGTAAAATGTACACCATCAGCACTGCATTGTATGTTATGTCTCTGTGCTGATTTGGAAGCTACAGTATTTCTCTGCCATTGGTTAATTGGTGGAAATATTTCAAGTACACATCTCATTTGTGAGTCTGCGTTTGTATCAAGCACACCCAAGTAATATTTATCTAATCATGCCCAATCATATTTCTATTACATAAATGATGAATTCAGATACAAATGTTCTGTATTGACACATTTTAGTTAGGAGGAAAAAGTCAACATATTCATCTTAAAATACTGCAAGTAAAATTAAAAGTTTCTAATCATGAATTTAATGGACTTAAGTAAATTGACCCAAATTCTCATTTGTCTCGTGTACTGACAGCCGGCATTTTCTCAATTTTTTTCATCCACTTTTCCTAGCTGATGTTTATTCATAAGCCAAAGACTTTGTGTAAATATGTCTATACAGATAAAGCACATTGTTTGTATTTATTGTTTTGTTTACTTGCATTGCTTAAAAGAACAATCATTTATCATTCCATGTTTACTTACCGTCAGCGTTTCTTAAACTATGGGTTTAAACGCAAAATGTGTTGCATGTCCTTCTCCAGTGGGTCTCCACTTGAGAAACATGATTATTACTGTATGTTTCACTACGCCCCAGTCCCAGTGACTACATCTATTCTGTTTGGGTCCACAAGACCAGTTTAAGAACCCCTGATCAAAACTGTATATTAAATCGTTAGATGTATTTCTTTTTTTCTTTTTTTTAAGTCGATGGAATTCAGTAGTAGTATCTTGTTTTTGCTAATAAATCTCTGTGATGTTACTGTGTAAAAGCCCATTGCTCTGCTTGTGGCCGGTCAATTGTTTTGCCTCTAAAGGCCCTCTGAATGTTGGCCTGCATCTCTTATAGGGAATATGTTTACCCTTATCCTGCACACTGGTATCTCTGAATACACATGCACTAGGGACATGGGCCGGCATAGTGAGCAAAATATGTAGGGGTATAATTATTATCTTGTGCCTAATGGTTGAAATCTTGTTTCAAGTAGTTGACAGCATTTACACTGCATTGTGTTCTGCAAACCAAACTATGCTGAATGCTGTCTCAAGTACGATCAGTGTTTGGAGTATGTTTTGGACCACAAGTCAGTGCATTACATTGGTGAGGACCAGTCACGTTCTAGTATTGTTGCTCAACAGAGGCTGTATTGTAAAAAAAATGCTGCAGGTTCTGCTAGTTGGAACCCCAGAAGCTAAAGGTTATACTGTAAATAGATGTATCACTGGGCTCAATTTGTTAAGGAACAATTAGGCTGTAGGGTGGAATGCAACATCGGTGCAGTTGTAGAGATTGTTCTCCTAGAAGATGTATTGTCTGTACAATAGGAGGATATATGATTTGAGCTTCTATGGCAGTCAGATCATCGCTGCAGAGTTCATCTACAGACCCAAAATAGAGAAAGCGAGGAATGCACACAGTATGACCATACCAAGTACTGGGTTTGGTAATTTGGACATTGTAAAACAAAATGTATGTAAGGTGAGTATAGTGACTCATTCAACATGGAGATACCATCTGACCTGCCATATTCCCTTATATAAATAATAATAAAAGACCCAAATAGTGAGAAAGATGCTTGTATTCAGATTGGGAGGTCACTTGAAAGAGTATATTCATGGTTCATTATTATTCTTGTCTGTAATGTTTGGCTTATTTGCTGTAATAAAGAGAACTTTAATTATATTGGCTGTTTGGTGCTATTGTATGATTCACAAGCACTGCTCAAACAATTTCTGAGCAAAAAGAAAAATCTTCTGTTAGCCTCCACTGGTGTGTTGCATAACAGCTCCATCTTGTGGTGTAGATTGAACACTACTGCACATTTCTGTAATAAACAGATATTAGTTTTCTTCAAAAAGTTTAATTTGCATAATTATTTACAATGGGTGGTTGATAGCAATACTTCAAAGAGGCAAAATATATTTAACCACATTGATAAAGCAGTAAAAGAAAAAGGTTTAAAACCTTGCATCTAGGAAAGAAAAGTTGTACAATTTGTTTATAGATAAACAAATATATACATAAGGTTGAGCTTGACTCGCAAATGAATCATTGAAACACAAACTGAGCTGTAGAATGCTGCAATACTGAACAGCAGTGAAACACCAAAGAATACATTCATTTTCACTATCCTGCATGCTATCTGAAGATCTTATAAAATAAAAGTAAAGAAACAAAGAAAATAATAAAAATCTTGGTGAAGAGCGGAAAATACTTCCATTTAAAAGGAGGCATATATTATATATTTATATATATGTATATTTCTGTACAAAATACTGAATATTTGGCATTATATTCATCCTCATTATTAATATACTGTATCTACTGTAACAATTGAAAATAGTTGTACGCTAAACATTTACCTTTATGCTATCATATTTTTCATGTCACTTTTCAAAAACAAGAGACCTTGTACCCACAACACATTTATCCACCGAAGGCAAACCAACCCTTGCGCTCTCCCCTTATAAACCATTTAAGTATATAAATAATAAAAACATCTTAGAGTTAGAAGATATTTTACTTTTAACTTTTTCTCTAAAACTAAATAGAAAGAAAACGCAAATCTTGACCAATAAACTTAAATATGCCCTATATTCCAGATGTATATTAATACAAACTGAGTCAGGCTGGCTAGTGATCAATAGAGAAGAGGCGTGCAGCTCACATTTAAGGAGCTCGATCATATAAGACAAATGACAAAAAAAAAAATTGCTATCTAGATGGCCCTAAAAAACGGTAACAACATTGTGACTTTGATAAAACAACTGGCAGTTTAGGCAGCAACATGAGTCTACCTTTATGAATTAAGCTTATTGCTAAAGGAGCATCTGTACTCTCATACAACCCAGTAGTCTTGTAAGCATCATTCCCAGCCCATTTCCTCATCTCTCAGTCCAATCAATACTAATAACCACTGCTAACAATATAGTTAATTTCTGCAAAACAAAGCCGGATTTATGAGAAGAGAGAAACTAACAAAGCCATATTTGCAGAGCAACTGCTTCAGAAGTAAGGAGAAAAATGTTCACTTTGAAATTGATTGAATACCTGTATGGCAGAGGGGTTATTTAACATTTTTGGGTTTCTGGCTATAAACTATATCATGCCTGCGATGGTAAGTGGGGTATACTGTATATGTGTACAGTATGGGCACATGCATTTTGGTGTGTGCTGATTGTCAGAATATGCAAAACCTCTGTAAATGTAGGCAAATATAAGAACCTACACTGTCTTCGTTATGGTTTACTATTGAGACAAGAAAAACTAACTATTTTGGGTCCAGAATACGAACTGGAAAAACAATGATTCAGGTGTTAAGCAATGTCATTGAACCCACAATATAGGACTACCTTTGAATGGCCTCTGTGCAAATCTAAAGTTAGTCACCATTTAAATAATGTACTTTCTAATCAGTATGCAAAAAAACGTTATAGAAAAATAAAATAGATGACCCAGGCCAAACTGTGCATCATGAAATATAGCCTTATCAGTGCTCTGTGCATAGGATGGAAATGACATCAACGTTTGGCTCTGTGTCAACAATAACTCTGGAGCAATGACCACTTGTAATGCTTGGACATAAAATGCCATCTGCACTGGGAAATAGCGACCTCTATTGTTCATTGTAGGAATTGTTGCATTTAAACCAAAGTGAATGTGAGGTAAATAGCAATGTGCAGTAACTGTCTGCCATCATGTGAAGCGCTATTGCAATGTAGGGTCAAGTTTAATCAGATTCCACTTTCTGCAGATGGGATGCCACATTTTTTAAAGGGGAATCAAATTATAGCATCACAGCCAAACAAATATGAATGAATTATTGAAATATATTTTCATTATATCATTATGTTTGCACAAAGCATACAAACTAATGTGTCCTACTGAATAGGATAGTTAACCACCAAGCATCCACTTTCATGTATAATCACAATAATCTTTCCCATTCAATTTCCAGTGCCATGTGTCCTACACATAATTAAAATTTAAATTGAGATACTGATGTATCTCAATTTAAATAAAATTCCCAAAAATATATATAGAGCAATGTTATATTATATTATATTATATTA
>JAODLL010000017.1:653150-673252 GCA_026546735.1 Forbesichthys agassizii
TATATATATATATATATATATATATGCTAAATAATATGCTTATATTGTATATGTGAGATCTATACACTTAAGGAGAATAAAATATATACTAAAAACATTCCACATTATTATTTTCTTCTATTTGTCTTCATTCATATCCCTTACATTAATAACTCTATTGTGCTGAAGTTGAATCAGGGTAGAACATTTGAATCAGTTATCTCAAAATGAAAATTCCAAAGCCGTTCATGCTATCCAGCTTAAAAGCCCTTATTGTACATCAGAACTGTGATGACAAAGCACTCAGAGATGTGTTGCATTCCCTTTTACATAGCTCAACCTATTCACAGAGTTCATAAGGCACCTGAGGATATGTCATTTACATAGTTGCCAAACTCCTTAGCCCCGGATCATGTGGTGAGTGGAAAATGAAAGAAACAATCAGATAACAGAAAGCTAATTATTTCCACTATGAGTCCAACTAGAGGTGGAATGCCAAGGTACACACATTTACAACAACCCATGGTTAAAATGGAAAATAAATGACAAACAATGCTTGTCAGACATATCACTAGCAGCAGTTTGCGTCCCTGTGATTTACACATCTCCCTTTACGACATGTAATTTATAATGTGGCACATTTCATGTGCGACGCCTGCTAGGCTAGCCCGAGCTAGCGACTGAAACTATCCCTAAAAAAATAACAAACGAAATGAGGGTACTGAGAGAAGCACCAATTAAGTCACACGTGCGCACACACAGTGCGATCAGAAGGAGCTGAATGTTTTAATAGGTAGCTTTTCTTTCACTTAGAAACAAGCCTTGCTTGATTAGTGAAGTACAGTATAGTGGTTTATCAAACCGACTAAACATCATGGAGTCACAGTATGCAGTCTGAGGGAAGTAGATTGGATTCTCCCGACTTTCACTCAACTGGAAGAGCAGCTATCTTGATCCATAAAAGCGGTACCATCAGGGCTCCCTCTAGGGGCTAACATGATCGTAAGACAACATCTTATAGCTTAATGTGAATGCCTGGAGTTATTTCCATCTGGTGGAAACAGAAGGGAAGGTCATTTTATCAGTCTCAGTGGATGGGAGGGAGGGAGTCCAAATGACACAACAAAGACTCTATTCTATTCCTTTCACTGTTTGACTTCATTCTACGGTTGAATAATGATAACAGAGCAATCCATCTAAAGCATAAAGCGACCGTTCTTTTGAAATAGCTTTAAAACCTGATCAATCAACGTCAATAAACATAACAATACAGTTATGTTATATATACCTTGCATGTCAAACCCACGATTTCTCCTACCACAAAAAGCACATGGATCCTCCATAATATCATATTATCACAATGTAAAAAGCCGAGGTTCCATAGGTCAGAACCGGTTGTCATAGCCTACATAAGACAATCACAAGAGCCTCTGATTGGCCTAAATGCTCCAACTTAAAGTCCCTGCAAAATGGCAGCAAAATCTGAAAATGTTGTTACAGATAACAGAACAGCAAACACAAATGTGTGATGTGAAAATAATTTGAGAAAATAAGTGAGTAATACACATTTGGCAGAAAACTGAAAAGGTATTATTTAGTCCTTAGGCCTCCTTTGGCAATGTCCGTGAAAACACGGGAATTTCCTTAATTGGTTATAAATGGATTTGGCTAAATTAGTACAAGCTGCCAAACATCCCAATAAATTACTTTATAGATTATAGAGAAAAATCATTTTAATAGGAATGAAATCCATCTTTGGACAGGGGGCATGTTATGCTTTTCAGGGGTTGCCCTTTCCTTTAGAGTGTTACAGTATATGCCTTATTGTGCATGTAAACTGGCTGGAAAGTTTGAAACCCCACAGTAAGCACCAGTTAGGGATAAATCTATCCCACAGAAGGCATGAAATGCCTGGCTGGAACTCCTTTGGTTTATTAACCTACTGGTCGCATACCGACCAGTAGGTTTAAGTACCCAATGCACAGCAACAATAAGTGCTTTTGCAGCCATGCTGTGAAGACACTGCATTCTGCATTATGACGGGACACTACTAAAGGTAGTCGAATAACAAAGTCAGTGGATGGAATTCATTTTTTCCACATTTACTGTGTGACCAATCACTTCAACGGAAGAGACGCCAGGCGAGTCAGGTTGTAAGAAAGCGTTTTAAACTAGCAAGGTAGACTTGAGGACTTGTTGTTTGTAGAGCGCCAACAATGAGGTTATTGCTAACTACAATCTTATGTGTCAGACTTGGTTTGCTAATAATCTGCAGACTAACTTTTACCTGAAATTGTGTGCAAATATGGCAATGGTCGTTAGATGTCGAACAGCATCTATGAAAATAGAGGTCTGCAGTTGTAGGCTACAATGTCCAATGGTGTTAGCGGTTTCCATAGCAAAGTACAGCTTGAAAACAAATTGTCCTTAAAAAGAAACTACAGAAAAGAGTTGGCCTGCAGAAAAGAATCCCACTTTTTAATCACAATTATCTGCACCATTTAAGGATATAAATCTATAGACCCCAAAAAATATCATTATAACCAGCAAAAATTAGCATAACATGCCCCCCTTTAATGTCTGGCAGATAGACCTTGGTAGATGAATGCTTAGTTTGACTGGTTACTTTAGAAGCCTAGGATAAATTATTCTATTTATATTCTGGCAGTATACAGTACATACTGTACAGTGTACAGACAATCAGTATCAGTATGACCAGTAGTAGCCTATAGGTGTATTTGTATTGGAATTTTATATGGGAAATTACTTTTGCCCTCAAAACACATAAAGAAACTTGCTTTCCTGACTAATTAATGTAATGCTGCGTTCAAATGGAACTCGTGAACTCAAAGCTTTCAAAAAAGTTCCACTTGTGTCGTGAATACCACAAGATATGTTCATATGGTTTCTTCTCATGAACATGGTAAACACGGCCCCATTTCAAAGCAGCATAAATTATCAAATGAAAGAGGCAGCAGGATTGTTCAAGGGTCTGTGCTGAATAAAATATGTATCCAGCAACACTTGATGCATGTTTCATCAAGTGAAAATATGACCAATGGAACTGATGTGAAAAATGGCAGCTGGAAACATTTGAAATGTAAGTCATTATGGGTTTGTAAACAAAACATAATTCTTAAGTAAACTAGCCATATTGGGAATCGTATATGCTCTTAAAATGTTTTGGCCAATATATTGTTTTCGGACCTGTAGAGAGACAAAATGTTTACAGGTCAAGAAAATAAAAGAGCTAAACACTAGAGGTGTGGGAGCCATGTCTTTCCCGACTTCACAACTGGAAGTTAATTTAGGTGGGATGTCGGCACCTGCACACATTTTTTTTTTGCATTATTAGAGGCTCTACATTCATGTGTAGGCTGTTTTGGTAAAGGCCGTCTGGTAAAGTAAGGGTTTCAGAGTTCACAAAACAAAACAAGAATTTCTGCAAATGGATTCTCAAAACCTTGTTTCCTATTTCTTCTGCAGCAAATCCATCTTGTGTCTTTAAACAACCAAAACAATTGGGTGAGAAATGGCAAACGGTCAATTCTCCAGGTAGTGACACAAACCTGTCCCGCACTAAATGTCAATCTAATTACAAGAAAATAGATAAGCCAACATTTAACATCCTGTCACAGCCGAACCGTTGTGGCCGTTAAGCTTAAATCATCATTTGTTTTAATAAGCTATAGTCAGATAAATGGGAATGGGTGGGCGAGTAATACAAACGTCAATGAATGATCGTTGGTCAGTATAAAATATAGACAGGTACAGTACAGTACGTTGAGCTAATTCCAGTATGCCCTTGGCTCAGGGTGGGCTAGTTACTATTCACTTTAATGGTGGTGGAATGTCACAGCCACCCAATGAATATATGTCCCTGACCTTCCATTAGCTTGTCTATAATACCTTCTCTCTATTTGCACCACTAAGGCCAAATGCATTGCCGAGACAATGGGCCTCAATCTAGCACAATTCAGAGAGACAATGGGCACCATATTATTAAATCTCTGTTAAAAAGTCCTTGAGTGTGTGTGTGTGCGTGCACATAGGACTGGGTAAAGGACAACAGTGTCAGAGTACAAAGCAGCACCATTTACTATAGTAACTCAATATTGTTAAAGTGTCATTTGTATCTACATGAGTAGTAGAACAGAAAATACTTCAGTATGCGCCACTTAGAAAAAGGTTGGAATCGGCCCCTTTGGATATCGAGACATATTTTAGAGCTAAGAAATACATTTTGATAAGCAGGTATTGTCTACGGTCAAACTGAGACACAGCTTGTAAATCATAAATACTAGGATAGAGACACAGGTCATATGAATTCATATTTATATGACCCGAATGGCATCAGAAAACTAAGGTAAAACATTGAGGCGCAGTATATATGAACTATAGGTTAATGTCAAATTCTGCATTTTCCATATCTATCCTTGCAATTAAACTGCAACAATATAACATGAGATAAACTACATTTCCTTTGGAAATACAAACAGGAATATTTTAAGGTGCAAAATGCATTGTATGGTATATGTCAAACGTTCAAAGCTGCATACATACACAAAAGAAGAACAATGTAATAGTTCAGACTCATTCTGCAACGGGCAGCAAAACACACACACACACACTATTAAAATGGTCTAGTCTTAGGAGTGATGGCATCACATGGAAGGACGTGAATAAATGTTTGTTCGAGATTTTTTTACCATTTTTTCCGATCTCATTCTCAGCAACGTTGGTCAACAGCTGAAGCATTGCCTTCTAGAGTACATCAACAACCGGACACCTAAGGGAATCGTCTTTAAAAATTGGACGGGAGAAGACGAGTCTACTTGGCCACAAAGGGTTGGTGCCCTCTTTCACTTTGGTATTGTCCAAATGCAGGTGTTGATCCTTCATAATAACACACACATATATATATATATATACAGTATAAACTGTATATATGCCCTTGTGATGTGACGCAGCTCGCAAAAGGAACCGACACTGCCATTATGAAAAAGGTCAGCTGGACCAGGGCAGAGAACGTATCACTTTACGCCAAGAACCATCACTACTGTTCTGGGGCCCGTCCGCACAGCTGATGCACACGCTGTTAGGGAGACACTGGCTACTTATGTTATGCACCCTCATGTTCAAACCTATGGACTTCCAATCAAAACATATTACTACTAATAGGATTTTTCAACTAGGTGCTACTTAATGCACATTGTCAGAGCCGTTCTAAGTGTGATACTTGCTGCTTAGGTTAAAGGTACACTACTCAATAGCGAGACAAAACCCCATCTTGCTAATTAAATATAAATGGTAATGGGACTGAAGGGGGCTTCGGCAGAGAGGGTGTGAGCCTTTCAGCTCTGTAAGGGGAGGGGCAGAGAGGAGTGGCGGTGATGCAGGGCATGTGCTGTCAGAGTTGAGGAGTGTATCTTTAAACACAACAGTCTGGTATCTGCATATCCCACCCGTCCTAAACGCTCTTTCTATGAAACCCGTATCGATTGCAGGGTGTTATCATTGTATCCACAGTGCCAGCGCTCCGGTCCTATGCACGGCGTGCTTGAGCCTGAGACCACTGTTGCTGGTGAGAGACTCTTTAGAAAAGTTGCACTTTGTGATTGCCTTTGCAAACGTCGGGACAGTACATTTAGTTAACCCTTACTCACCCAGAGGCTAAATGGGAGAAACCAGCGTGTGGAACCAGTTGGGGTGTCCAACAACACTGGCCATGAGAAGTGGATCGTTATAGTGTCTGCACCAATGATCAGTGGCTCAGGGATTTCCCCCTCGCTTTACGCCATCGACCGGTGGAAGATGGGCGACAGACGTCAGATGATGGGAGCTGCGTCAACATGGGAAACGGGGAAGAGAGGCTTGGTGACGGGCGTGAGCTGGTGGGTGGGGTTTGGGGGGGAGGGTATTGATTCCTTGGACCTCAAAGTCGCGTTTGAGCCTCTGGGATATAGATCTCGATACTGTCCGCCCGCTCTGTGGCTGAGTTCTGCCTGAAGGAGGCTGCTCGCTTGGCAGCCAGGAGGCGCCGGCGAGCCTCCTGCCTCTGGCGGTCCTGGAGGTCCAGCGAGCGCTCCCGTGTCACGCCGCCGCGCCTCTTCGTCGGACGCTTCGCCAGCGGCGGCGGCCATTTTGACTCCTGCGAACGTACAGGGGCAGGAATCAATTGACGCACTGCAGCGCTGAACTAGCGAAGGCCCGATCCATTCAGGACTCAGTCAGAGTGAGGGCGTGTTGACTAAAGAAGAGAAACACCTCCTACACATCTAAATACATGTAGTACTGATATTGAAGAGCCCATGCTGAGTCATGCTAACGCTATTATGACTTGTTGTTCAGTGGAGAAGCCCTGATGTCCAGTGGCCTGGACCTTACCTTCTCCTCTGGACTCTCCACCAGCTGCCACTGGTTGCTCTTGATCTGCTGCAGCTCGTCAAACTTGGCAGTGACATCGTCGATGGAGAGCTGCAGCAGGTCCCAGAATCCAGCCAGGTCCTGAGATGTGGGTCTTGGCATGGCACTGGGGTCCTGGGGACCAGAGGGAGGGGGGCATTGGAGCACATTGAGGTTTGACTGGCAGTAGTGCTCACATGACATCATATAGGGTTAGCCATGAAGGTACCAGTAGCCTAGTGTGTGGGCTCTTTGTAAAAATACACACGTACAGTATCACTTGAAAGTAAATACTAAAAGGGAAATACTTTTTTGTGTGTATTTTTTATTATATTATATAAAATTATTACCGGTAGGAGTGGTTGCAATCCCAACCACATCTTGAATTAAGAGTCCAGGTTAAAACTGAGCTGTTTTACAATTGATATTATGTATTACATGTCACTTTTTACTATATTGTGATGCTTATGTGAGCACATCATTTTGAAAAACTGATTTCAGCATTACTGAACCTTTAACCAACACAGACAGTAGGCCTACTTCATTATCCTGGCACATCACATTCTCTGTGCACATTTCACCAGGTCTGCCTGATGCATGTAGTATGTGCTTCAAGATGTTCTATAGTACCGAAGAATACTGCACTGTATCTACATACAATCATATTGAAAACACTTTGTGCATTTCCAAATTCGTCCAGAAGGGGGACATGGTTGCTATCAGAACAAAGTTCAGGGAAACCTATAAGATCTGTCAGAGACAATGTTGGACTTAATCCATCATCCATTATCTACAAGAGTGAGTGAGAGGGAGAGAGAGAGAGAGAGAGAGAGAGAGAGAGAGAGAGAGAGGCCAAAGTAATTGAAACAAGAGCAAACATCTCTGCAGTTTCAGACCAAAAAAATGGATAAATAGACGAGGCGCTGTGCGAAGAGGTTCTAATTTAACAACCTCACCTCTACGAGTGCTATGCATTTCATTTAAACACTCACCATTGCCCATCATGGCTGTGAATATGTGCCTGCCGATATCTCTTCCATTTCACAGTCTCATTCTACACTATCTCTCTTTCAGCGGGACACATGTCTGCTTAGGACACCTCCCTTCGCTAATATCTGATGAAACATTGTGAATAATTACAATACAATAATTGTGAAGATTTCTCTACCGCACATCTTGAGGGCTGAACAATGGGCCAACTCTGGCAGTTCATTATTCATACTGCACTCCTATTCACGCCTCTGTCTGTATGTAATAACATGGCGCTTGAGCACAGGTGCTCCATTTCGTATTGTAATTCCACTTTGGTTTATGGCGGCGGTCAATACTGGCAGAGGAACTGTGCTGTTATCGATCTGGACGGTCTGCTATTTCAGCAGCGTCAGAGCCGATACTGCTTCTTCTCCAAGACACGGTTGAGATCTGGGTGACTGGGCAACACGGTGGCCCTGTGGGTAGCACTGTGGCCTCACAGTAAGAAGGTCCCAGATTTGAACCCTGGTCGTCCAGGCCTGTATGTGTGGAGTTTGCTAAAACATGTCAGGTTAACTCTCCAGGCAGTGCCATGTGACACTGGCCTCTATCTGGAGTTGGTCCCCGGGCGCTGCACAGTCACTGCCCATTACTCCCTTGAGGGATGGGTTAAATGCAGAGGATGAATTTGAATAAATGTATGTGACAATAAAAGCACCTTTAGAAGAGTACCACTTTCTTGTTAGCCCGAGAGCATCCTTATGCATGAATAGCTGTCGGTCCACTCACCAGATTTTGCTGACAAAGCCAGTAAAACTGTTGAAACTTTTGAGACATTAAGAGCTGCGCACTTCCCACCGCACTCCGAATTTTCCCTAGGACTGGAGATAACACACACACACACACACACACACACATACGTAAATGTCACTACTGAGAACTGTTTTAGAACAGAATAGAATGTGGTAAAAAACTTGCACATTTTTTAAACTGAATAAATATGATTATGCTACAGTTATAAGGTAATTGACAAGCTTGGTTTGCTTGACAAAAGTAAAGTGTATCTGCACCCCAGCGCTGACTGAGCCTGACTCCACTCACTACAACTTAAATTAATGCGTCAAGGAGCTTAGTGAGGGGAGGGGAGGGGCTGAGAGGGGGACCCACATTAACATTAACGTTAACATTTGAATTTGATGACAAATGAGCATACTAAGTGTACCGTTGAAAATCAGCCAGGTGCTGCGGTGATATTTAACGAATATGACGTGTATTTCTGTTTTCAGCCCATAAAATGTAGATTTGAATAAAAACAGGAATTTTGCCAATATCAATATCAATATTAACACCAGCATTGATGTGTCAATAAAGTCACTGAGTTTACAGCTCAAAAACACTTATTAGGGTGCAGTTACACTTTAATGTTAACATTTCACTATTGTTAAAAAGGCAAATTAAACAATAGACTTTAATGACTTGTTAATCAGTCAATAATAACCAGTCAGATTACCAGATTTTCCTTAGCAACACCTGATGTCCCCCAAACAAAGCAGCTGATGTCCCACCAAGCATTATAGTTATTAGACTACGCTAATGCTAAATAAAGGCTTGGGCACCCTTTTTATAATTTTGTCATTCGATGTGTTTTGAGAACGTGCAATTCCAAGTTATCGAGTTAACCGAGTTATCATGCCAGAGTCAGACTACAGTGTACAGTACGGTACAGCAGGAAGTTCATCCTCTTTTCAGACCAGAAAACACAGTTGGCTAAATTTATATTACGATGGATTAAAAGCTTGTGGGAGGCGGTTGAACTGAAAGTGAACAACATCAACAAACACATGGCTGTTAAAGGTAGGCTACAGTAAGATAAAACATGCATTTGCCTTTAGTATTGTTACGGCTACGTACTTGGCTGCTGTAACTGTTTATGCTTTTTCTGTACCAGCCAGAATAGCATTTACAGCCAGTGTTGGCTCTCATGTTGTGAATACCGGTAGTATGGTACAGAATATCCTTGACTTAAGTAGAGAGACTAATTTGGCAAGAAGCACACTGAAATATTATTAGGAATACGAGAGAGAATATCTAATGGCCCACAAGCTACTAAGGTTTGTAGGACATTAGCAACCGTAACCAATGGGGGCAGGTCTTACTGCCCGGGTCGGAAAGGTCTATTCCGGTTGTTTTCATACTGTATCATCAAAATAATATTATGATTAATAGAAACAATCAAAGAAGCATGAAATAATAAAGTCCTCTCAAGAAAAAAATGTACTTTTTGGAAGAATGATCTGACTGAGACTTACCACTCCTCCAATGGAACATTTAACAGGGCAAGGGTTATTTAAAACAATCCAACATTTGGCAGGCATTACTTGTTGTCCATGCTTTTACATAACCGTAGTCAGAAACACATCAGTGTAGCAATACAGTACATTGCCATGCAATGCCGTGCAATGGCTAAAAATGCCCCTGTCCACCCACACAACTGTTTAGAGTTAATGCGGCATATGAGCCCTTTTCCCAGGACCATGTTGGCGTGTGCAGTTCCCTGCTTGATTGACATCTCCTCGACTCTCTAATGTCAGTCTGGCTGAACCTGTGAGGGCGAGCCAACCAAACCAACACCTTCCTTGTGATTGGACATTTTGAGGATTCACGCCCACCTGAGGAGTGGTTTCATCAGCCACGTTAACTTAAAACACATGTGTGGACATCCAGGGCCTTAAAGACAGTGGAGTCAGGGTGGTCATGGGCGGAGTCATGGGTGGAGTCATGGACGAAGTCAGGGGAGAGTCAGGGGGGGTTAAGGTGGGTTAAGGGGAGTCAGGGTGAGTCGGGGGAGGGTTAAGGTGGGTCAGGGTGGGGTCAGGGGGGGTTAAGGGGTCAGGGTGGGTTCAGGGTGGGGTCAGGGTTGTTAAGGGTTCAGGGTGAGTCAGGGGGGGTTAAGGGGTCGGGGGGGGGGGTCAGGGGGGGTTAAGGGGTCAGGGTGGGGTCAGGGGTGTTAAGGGGTCGGGGGGGGGGGGTCAGGGGGTGTTAAGGGGTCAGGGTAGGGTCAGGCCAGGCCTGGCCAGGAGCAAAGAGCTGAAAGAGCCTTTTACCCTCAGGACACTCACTCTCCTCCGACAGGTCGTGCTCCTCCGCCTCCCTCTCCATGTCTTTGCACCAGCCCTCCATACGCTTGGTCTCGTTGTGGAGGAGCTGCATGAACCAGCTGCCGTCCCTACGCATGGGGGAAGCTCGGCCCGTCTCCGAGCCCTCCAGGCTGGGCTGGGCCAGCCAGGGGTCGGGCTGCGGGCTGGGGGGTCCGCTGGAGGTCCGGTAGTCCTCCCTGTAGCTGAAAAGGCCCTGGGTGCGCACGGTGCGGATGGCCCCGTACTGTGTGGGCGTGCTGGGTTCCGAGTGCCGGCCGAACGCCCCGCCGAACTGCAGCCCCTTGTCCTCCATGGAGGGGAAGCCCTCCAGCTCCATGTCAGCCTGCACCGCCGTGGTCACGCTGTTGGAGCGCTTGAACCGCCCGTGCCTGCACACGCACACACACACACACACACACAGGCAAGCACGCAGACGAGCACATGCATGTACATGCACATGCATGTACCGAAACACACACACACAAACGCGCGCGTGAGTAAATGGCTACGTAAATCGGAACGCAAACAAAGTGGTGCAGACATCACCACACAACATTATCTCAGCCTTGGCAATGTGTCCAATTTAGGGGGCGGAGATTCTGTGGGATTGCCTATGGCAATGAAGGGAGGTGTTCTTGTTTTTATGGAGTTCAAATATCAACAATCTTTCTCCAGGATAACATGTGATTAAAATGATTCCTACCAACGTTCTTCCATTGATGAGGTATATAAATGTGTCATTGACAGCTTGTAAATTAAAGTAGAATACTATAAGACACCAAAAACCACAAAAGAAAGTGTGTACAACATACCGTTTCATGTCTTCCACCTGGATTCCTATGGAGTGGAATTGTGGGAATCCTTTAGTCTCAGTCTCAGAGTCTGTCACAGCCTCAACCTGGTTGAAACAAGAACACCCAATTAACGCCATTCCCAGGACCACGTTCCCACTGAATCATAGCTTGACATTTAAAAGTTTTGCACCAATTATTTCCTGCCACGTATTCATTAAACACAGTGTTTGCACCTGTGTACATCAAGACCATTTGTACCCTGATGTAAGAAGACACACAGAGTATCTAGTTCTATGAGAAATGAACCATAGTCTACCAGTATAACACCATTCTTTGCTATAACCAGAATAGCAGCTATATGTTTAATAATAGCAATGTATAATCTGCACACTGAAGTGCAGATTAATCACTACAGTACAATATACAGAGTATTGTTATAAAGTATTAAATATTATATAAAATGATACATTACATTTCATTTACCGTATAATCATTTAGATGGTAAACACTATACAGTGTGCTACTGTACAAATGGATAATTATGAGTGAGTACAATGAAAAGGGAGCCTATGACAAGACCATACATCAACGCAAAACACACATATTACAAATGCTTGACTAATTTTACTTTAATTGTAAAAATGTAAAGTAAAGAATTGTGAGTCAAACTTAATGCATATCAACAGTATTTAGCTATGACAGTTTTGATATTTCTTTTAACATAATCACATTTGTGAACATACGTAAGATTTACATTTTATGAATACAGCAGTTTTGCATGTTAGACACTCACTCATCATTTTTCATTTTTGTTTGTTGCAACTTTTGTCTTTCAACCATCAGGTATTATCAAGCTATTACTATTGATTAGAGCTTTAAACATTTTCAATGAGATAGCTTTCTAGAGTCCAACCCAAAACTACTTATTTTAAAGCCGTTACATATCTTAACAAATTTGATTCAAGAGACAACTTCAGGCATGTCATATTTAACATTGTAAATGCATATGCCTACTGTATTATTGCTACAATAAGCATATTCTGTGTAAACACACTAATGCGTTTGATTAGAGAACCCTATTTTCTCCAGAATACATCATTTAAAAATAGCACTTCATGGAATATTTTAGTTTTCATATTCTTTATCAGTCAGCTACTCAGAACTAAAGAGTTGGTCAATATTCTCACCAGCTCTGATCATAGCTGCAAAGACGCATGTAAAGATCTGTCGTAGAGACACTTAAACTACTGACTGTGTTCATGATTTCCTCTTTTGTGTCATGGCTTGCGAGCCAATGACTGAATCTGTCGTTAAGCAAGGGCGTTTTCATGCTACCTCCCTCTCAATATCTCCATGGATGGCTCACTTTATGAAGCCTGATGCATAATCCCCAGTGTGGCATCGGTGTCAAGGTTTTATTTCCAATGCTGTCACACGTAATGGATAGTAGACGAATGACCAACCTGAGATGGATATTACATTATACAATATAATGTTGATGGTGCCATGGAGGATGTCAGGGAAGAGGATGATGAGGATGATGATGATGAAGATGATGCTGGTGAAGACAAGAGAAGGTATACATCATTGGACTTACAGTAATGCTGTGGTGTCGAGTTAGTTTACCTGTAAGCCTTAAGCACGACGCCTAACCCCTACACCCACTCATGGTGATGGTAACCATAGGTCACTTTGGGTAAAAGCATCTGCTAAACAACCATGAAGCTAGATATTTAACATACATATTCTCTTTGTTCCTTAGCTCAGCATCAACCCAAAAAGTGTTAGTTAGCACCTCAAAACACAACACAACACATCACAACACCTCACAACACAACACACACCTCACAACACAACACACACCTCACAACACATCACAACACCTCACAACACAACACCTCACAACACCTCACGACACACACCTCACGACACAACACGACACGACACCTCACGACACCTCACGACACAACACGACACATCACGACAAATAACGACACCTCACGACACGACACGACACCTCACGACACCTCACGACACAACACGACACATCACGACACATCACGATACATCACGACAAATAACGACAAATCACGACACCTCACGACACAACACACACACACACACACACACACACACACACACACACACACACACACACACACAGAGGGTGCTGGAGCGCCGCTACCTGTATGCCGATGGAGGAGCGCGGTGTTTTCAGGTACTCCTCAGCCTTGGACACCAGCACGGCTTTATCGCACGTTTGCACCGAGCTGTGGCTGCCGAGGGACGCGTGTCTCCTGCCCGCCGACGACTCCATCGCCATGGTGACGGCCTTGGTGCTATCCAGGCTGTCAGTGGAGTTGTAGACGGTGCGGCCCAGGCTGTCCGTGGTCCACAAGCCGCCCCGCGGTTGCCTGCCCTCCTGGTAGGCGTCCTGGGTAGACTCTGTGCTGCTCTGGGCTGTCACAGAGATAAGAGGCTTGGTGGTGGTACGGGCAGGCACTGGGGGAGGGGTCTTCTGGTAACTGGGGGCATGGGACACTGCTGCAGACCACAAGTGGGTTTGAGATTGGGAGGGGGGTGGGGGGGGGGGGGTGTGCACAGCAAGACAAGACGAGGGGGGGCAAAAGAAGATGAGTATGAACGATGGGGTCAGAAGCTAGCGAGCGCCATGTGCTGCGTACACTAGAGTGGTGCTTCTCAAAACCCCCTTGGCCCATAATGTCACATCAACAGCACAACAGCCTTATTGTTATTAATGTGCTACATTAGTGACAGCCTACTACAACCCCACCCCGACAAATGCATCCTGCAATCCCTCGGAGGGGTCCGGACACCCACTTGAAGAACCACGGCACTAGAGCAGTGGGTTAAAGAGGCATTAAGGCAGGATGAGCGATACAATGTTAATGCCCTGAAGCTGTTGCTGCCGGGGAGGCGGGAACTTGCAGCGGCGTTGATTGGCGTGGAAGTGCAGCAGGGCTTTATGGGAAGGTTTCAAGTGCAAATGAGAGCTAGCAGCACACTTGGAAAGGAGCAGATATTGAATGGATGATCTTGGGATTTAAAGCTATGATACTGCAAAGCTGCTTTAACAAAAAAAAAAGTTCTAATTAAAGTGTGTATTATGCATACATGTAAGATCACAATCGTTATAATACATGGTTGAACACTTTTAGAATTTAAGAATTAACTTAACTTATACATCTGCAGGCATACAGGAGTATAACAATTCAGTAAACCATCTAGTTAATGTTCAAAATGGTAATTTTACCAAAGGTTTTACCAATTAGGTTTTCGCATTTAAAACACAAAGAAATTTAAGAAAGAATTGAAATTATACATCATATTTAGGACCATTTAGAATTATACTAATTGAAAGCCGGTACAAAATCAAATCACAATATGTTATCGAGTACCCACATCCACTAAATTACATACTGCATAATACAATTCACTGCCAGAATTAAGATTGTCATATCAAGCTTCTATGAGCTTAGCTTTTAACGTCAGAGGCTTGAAATCCTTGCTGTCAGTATGGTCGCTACAAGATAGTGTTTACAGTACCATTTGTTTACTCATTATCTTGAGTAGTTTAAATCTGGACAACAGACCACATTCATCATTAAGATGTAATACCGCTACATGAATCACTAAGGAAGCATGCAAGAGAAGATGAATCACAGATCTACGACAAAAAGTATAGAGCAACAATTGCCCTCATAACCGTTGCAGTTGGGTGTCATTCCAACACCATATACAGTACTGTACATAATGTATGTCCATCCAGCCATGTACAGCTTTCAAGTGTACACACACAAATACGCAACACATTCCCACACAAATGCACAACACGACTTAGGATATTACACGTTTAATTAAATTGTGTGTGTTTGTTGGTCGAGGGGGAGGATCAATAAGGACAAAATGAAACCACTCAAGAAAACCACTCAGTTTGAAGATTCAAGAAAAAGGAAAATGACTTCCCTCTTCATATATGCTCAAGGTATTTGACTGATTTATTACGCTATTTGTGCACAGCTAACGCTGAATTAAAGCTCACATTATCACAACATCTCTTCGTGCCAACAATGATATATGGCGGTAACATAAAGTGACCCAACCATAGATGCATTATAAGAACTGGATATTAAGGCGTGTAAAAATGCTGGCCATTCATTTAAGTGAAACCTACTCAACAAGAACACATTTCATAAAATCATTTTTGAAGGTTCATCAAGTTCACAAAATGTTTTGTATTATTTTTGAGACATAACTATCAATGGCGAAAAAGCTTTTTGGGAAAAACAGCACATGACTGTAGTGTCCTACATGCATCAACCACCAATCCTGGGGGCTTGGGCCCGGCCCAATCCAGCATTTGGGTCAACATAACTCAATGCTTCACGTAAAATAAGTGTAACATACAGTACAATAACACAAAGGTCAGGTAGCATACTAGAGTATGAACTCAAAGGGATGCTCCTTTTGTGTCTGGATTATCCTTTTGCTGGTTTGAACTCTCCTCTCTACTCCCTACCATTCCATAATGTAGGTTCACACATTCTCACAGCTTAACCTATCCGCGTCCACGATTTGCTTCGCTTTGCATTTGAGTCTTGGAAAACTCAAACCAAAAGTATGTCAGCAAGGTTGGTTAAATATAAAGTTATTGTCAGTTATTGCAAGATACTGTAAATGTGAAATGATACACGTTTTGTCAAATTCAACAAATAATTCCTCACATTTCGCTATCTACCCTGTGCATGTTGAAATAAATATCCGATACTTCTAAACAGCCCAGGCTCCGTAAAAAAAAAAAGTCATCAAAATCGTAGTACTTCGCTTTGCTTCACATGTGTGAAGCGCGCCATGGAGCGATACTGTTTTGATTTGAGCTTGAAGTTAGCAAAAATGACTAACCCTGCCTTTAAATCATTAGAAGGCAATTAGAACCTTTAACTGATCATAACAAACTTGACAATTTTCACAGATGGTAACAGCTGATTCACCCACCTTCTACCATTCAGAACATGACCTAAGTTCAAAAAAATGTCCAATAACAGAGGAAATTAAACCTCAAACATGAACATCCGGAGCTTGCAAAAACAGGATGATTTCTTCCTACCGGCAACTAGTGACACTTCAAACTTCAACACTGAGCTTGGGAAATCAGGTGCTATGAGACGTCTGAGGAGTCAACCTAGGGTATATTACTGTATCTCTCCAGCCTATAAAATATACTTGTCACATCAGAAATTAGTAAAAAATAAAATAACAACCTTTATACCAATAAATGTTTAAGCAGTTTCGATTCAGCTCAGGGAACATTACTGTACTGGACAAAATACAGTAATAAATACAACAAACCTCTCCTCGATTTGTGTGGTTCGTATTGAAGTTTTATATTTTATTTTCACTTTAATGTTGGCCTTATAGTGTGTCAGGGAAAAGCTATTTTATTGTTTGTACACCAATTGTAATATTGATAGAAGCACATTACAAGTGCCACATTGAACGACTAATGCATTTTGTGTCTTTAGCAATATTTGCATTTTTCAGCTGTACGTTTTGTTGGTGTTGGATGGCTGGGAAGAGAATTCTCAGTCACACTCGATCAGTGTCTTACACAAACTTCAACAAACATATTTTGATCGATTTTACACACATGATCAAAAGACGTGTTGGAGGCTTAACCCCACTATCCATGAATGTCTATAACGATGCTGTACCGTGTGTGTGGTGCATGTAACGTGTGACGTTCAGCATCTAATGCAGGGAATAGTGACTGACTTGTACCTGGAGGTGGCTGAGCCCTGTCCACGCTGCAGGATGTAGGAAGGCGAAACTGGATCCCTGAAAGGAAGCAAGCAACTGCCGTTAGATGGAGATGGAAGCTAAGCCTAGCCTTGCACACACATACAATCTCTCCATACCTACCATGCCTTACTCTAACACATATACAAGCACTTAAGTTACACATGACTAGTATTTACAGGTCGTCTGTAATTCCTCTATACTAATCATCGTCAGTCAGCAACAGGCAGAGGCAGGTACACAGAAATGCCAGATTTAAGGTGCAATAAAAGGCTGGTATTTCTGAAAAGCTGGACAGCCTAGGTTGGTTTAATTGCCTAATTTGAGAGTATATTTTCATATGGTCTATAAGCAGCATCAACAGAGCCATCTATGTTTCATAGGGCAATAATAATTAATATTTGGATTTGTCCAGCATATCTGTGTTCCCACCCTCAATAGCAGACACACTAATGGCACCTGGAACATTTCATTGGGAACGCCAATAGGCAACATTCGGAATTGCTACAAATATTATAAAATTGGGTATTGTTTCCCATTGTTGGGAAATGTCTGTAAAAATTGGCAGTAAATTACATTATTACTGACTTGTAGCAGATGGGAATGGGAATAAAGCTGCAATCAATATGGTCAAATTGAGTTCATAAAAAGAATCAATATTTAATAGGCTAGGATTGACTGGCGAATATAGCAAAACGTATAAATGGGATCATCCTTGTGAGAAACTCCGTTTGCATTGCCTGAAGATGTTGCCCATACGTCAAGACCCTAAAGGGGCCCTCCTTGATCATGTCTGAGCGATATTTACCCCAGCTTGTTTGTTGACACACCAAAACAACACCACTGGTTGGGTGAACCCAGTGATTGTGTGGGGGCCCCTTCAGCACCCACACAGCTGTGCTTAAAACAGGCTGGAGTGAATATTTAGAGTATGGGTGGGCATACTGTGATTGAGGGGTGTCCCTGTAGCAGTTCTGCTCACAGCTCAAATGCATGCAGCATCTGAATCTCAAACTAGTCATGAATGCACCCTAATAACATACACTACAGTACGGTACTGTAGAAGACACAATTATATACACTTTTTAATTATATGGATTCAATATAAATTGAGGATATCATTCTTTATATAAATATATGAAAATGTCATGGTGGTGCCATTAATAACATGAACTAAATTATGATTCACATATTTATACACCAAAATGCATTTAAAAATTGAGTAAGAAAAAAGTTGATGAATGTTAAATTATATCATTGGGGTGTCCTATTATCATAAGCCAGGCCCTATGGGATGTAATGTAATGCATATTATTTTAGAATTGGTTATATGAATTAAAAAAAACCCCGAAATGTTGGAGTTTATAAGATCTAAAAGGAACAGCATGGCAGTCTACAGCCTGAGAGAAAAGATGGCATAAGATGTAATGTGCAGACCAAGACGAAATAAAAGACAGGCAGACATTACAATCAACCAGTGGATTATCCAGACAATAGACTTCTCTGCTACTGTAGGGAGATGATACAAACATGACTGAACCAAAACATTTCAGTCTCTGTCAGCAAGCTGCAATGGCATGTTTCTTAAATCGAAGGGAAGCAATGAGGTTAAGACAGGGCAGTGACACATAAACCACAGTGCAGGTTGAGGAGACAGAGACAGAAACAGTCAAATTAACGCCTTTTGAATGTTTTGTCTGTATCCATTACCGGAGAAGGACGGGGGTTATCTTTGGACTAATAGTGTATACAGTATGATCGATTAGTTGTATAGGTCCTTAGAAAGGTTAGGGGGTACAAATCTAGCAAATATTTTTGCAAGACAAGGTATTCCCATAATAAAGTGTCATTGTAAATATTTTGTTGAATAATTAGTCATTTTAAATCCCTTTTGCACTCAACTTCAAAACATTAAGTCACATATTACATGAAGGTCTTGTGGCATACCAAGGCATATTTCTAGGCATACTTATGAGTAATCCAAATATTAATATAATATCTATTATCTATTAATATAATATCTTCCTGAGGTAAGTTTACTTTGCAGAATATATTTATGAAAAATCTCAGTTGGCTATACTGTATACTATACTAAAGTAGAAAAAAGCTATGCAAGGATCTTTTAGTAAAATGTGACTCAATGGCATTTTATAATGCTTTTCAATATGGTATACAGAATATGTCACAGACCTTTGGATAGTTCAACAAGACTGCTCAAACCTTTGCTTCCATGCAGTCAAGACATTATTTCACAGATTTCCTTGAAAATGTTCTCCTTGCCTTCCACCCTCCTTCATTAGAGCGAGACGCCGTCCTTGCCAGAGGTTTGTGTGGTGAGGGTTGGGGGGGGGGGGGGTTGGGGGGGGCTCGGATTGGCAAAGAGGCTGCTAAGATACTGTTCTTACTCAAGTCAGGGTGGATGGAGTTAATGATTGCGAATGGTTGACAAGCTGTGCACATGAGCATGGGGGCTAGTAATGCAAGGTCCGCGTGAATATTCTTGGCATATCATGCTGGGGAATGATGAGCAGGCTTGAATGTCGACAAATGCTGGGTATTGGATTATTACTTGGCCAGAGTAACTGGGAGATTACCTGCTGCAACAACTGATGCCAATCTTAATACGTCTACGTGTACAGTAGCTCTTGTATGGTTCATCCTGGTCACAACTGTTTCACTCCCTTGCCAGCAGACAGATGCACACTGGCATATTAACTGACATAGATTGTGCATTATTTAAGTAGACACTGCGTAACCCTAGGTACAGTCCAGATAGTACATTTTCCCTTTTCTAAAATTACTATTTTAGAAAAGGGAAAGAAAGTTGCGTGATGGGAAGGTGTACATTTAAGCCAGTGAGAGATGAAGATGGCAGAGTGGGGGGAATGGAAGAAAGCGTTTTAGGTAAATAAAACAAATATTTTGTTATGCTTGGAAATTCTGGTCCTTCATTCAGACCTTGATTGAATTTAAAAAAAAGTTTAATGAAAAAAAAATA
>JAODLL010000017.1:677214-694537 GCA_026546735.1 Forbesichthys agassizii
GTTAATACCTTTAAATGACATAATATCAATCAACAAGGTCAATTGATATGGATTATCATTAGTAAAATGACAATGGTTATGAGCAACATATAGGAGAATGGATGCATGATGAATTATGAGAGGGATTGACATGGATGACTTGACAGGACAATCAGCAGAATGTGTTGAGGTTGTGTGTTGTTCATTTCAACCCAGCTGTAATGTCTGGCCATGATGGTACAGGAGTAAGACGTAGGCCTTTCCTGAAGAGGTATTAGTACGTTAAGATAAACACGTTGTCCATAGCCACATACATATATACATACAGTGGTGATGCCCCCATGGATGCAAGGTGGATTAACCTTTTGTGTATGAGATATACAGTACCAACAAACCATTACAAATCAATAACCTGAGACAATTGCTCCTACTGTATTTAGCCAGAGAGTCTCTGGGGAAATTCTACCTAGAAAAAATCGCTGGTCTAAAATAATGTTTTATAGTATCAAATAGATTTGTATTCACAATTTAATCTCATTGTGACGTTTTCTAGCCAATAGTTGCTCAAGACCAGTTGGTGAGACTAAAACTACACAGTATGACTTTAACACATGTCCAAATGAGTATTGTCAATCGATCCTCTAACAAATTTGTATTTGAACTGGTTATCTGCTGCTTTATTCACTTTAAATAGACCTTTCCGACCTGTCAATCATGTGTCAATAATAACAAATCAGATTACCAGAATTTCCTTAGCAATGATGGATGTCTCACAAACAATGCTAAGTGTTAGCAGTTAGACTATTTTAGACTGCACTACTAACAAAATAATTCAAATCATGTATCGGATAAAAAGATAAACAGGATAGATAACCCTTTGTTTGTCCACGCCAATCTTGCATAACAATACAGTAACGTGTGTAGTGTATTCCACATTTACCACCTAACTCTATTGAACTGGATGCCACAGTACAGAACACATTAATTAAATGGTTGCTATTCTCAGTCACAGGTCACACAGCAGAAGATTACTGTACTGTTTTCACAGGGCACTATAACGCTTAATATATGCTTGTGCACCCTTATAAATGTGTCATTAGATGTGCTTCGGGAACGTGCAATTCCAACGAGAGATCCTGCCAGACTGTACAGTACAACAGGGAGCTGATCGTCCTCTTTTCCAACCAGAAAACACAGTTTGCTAAACTAAAGTATCGGTGGATTAACGCTTGAGGGAGGCGGCTGAACTGAACGTGAACATCAACAAACGCAAAGATGTATTCTTGAAGGTACAGTAAAATAGCAAAAAATCTGCATTTACCTTTAGTACCGTTACTGGCTACATACTGTACGTAGCTGTTTAATGCTTATTCTGTAACGGAAAGAATAGCATTTACAGCCAGTGTTGGATGTTGTGAATACGGTACATTATATCCTTGACTTAAGTTCTCTGAAACACTGATTGACAAGGTAGACTAATTTGGCATGAGGCACACAGAAATATATTAGAAAAACAAGAATCTCATAGAATGTCCCACAAGCTGCAAATGTGTGTGGGACATTAGCAACAGTAACCAATGGGGGCGGGTCTTACAGTCTGAGCCGGAAAGGTCTATTGTCAGTATTCGAAAAGACAATTAAATCTCAATCATCTTAAACAATTACATATCAAATTAGTTTTGGTTTCTTTATAATTTATAATATTTATAATAACCAATCCTTAAATTCAACAAGTTTAGTGCTGAAAGGCCAGGTTATACTGTATGTAGTCATACCAACTAAAATACCAGATAGTAACTTTTCTGATAATCCAATAATATTGTATCACATAAGGCACATTAAATTACTTTGTATTCATAGTACTTCAAATAATAATAATATATCATGATCATATATACTGTACTTTTCAAGTACAACACATTAAATCAATTAAATTGGCTTATACTGTATATTTGTGCTAAATTACCTTCAGGTTTTTCAGGTTTCCAGTCCACTAAAACTAAATTGTGTAGCTCCTAAGTGTGCCACAACTGAAAAATATATTATAAAGCAGCATTGATTTGTGGTGGTTTGTAGAACAAAGCTGTTATGCTGGTCATAACCTGCCTTGCTGCATGCCAGAACATCTAATATGAAAACACAATACTGTACATACAGTATATACCCTTCTAGTATTTAATCAAAAAATATATACAATGATTAAAGGAAGATGGCGATTTAGTAATAATAATGATTCTGAACTAAAGTATAAATTGTTGAACACAATAAACAAATGAAACCAAACCAAAGAAACCATTGTGTACTATAGTATATGGGTTTTGTTATAGGGCTTATCTCAAGTTTGGTCTAACTACTAAGAAAAAGTTGTGCAGAAGAGATTTTAAATGGTACAGTAATTCATAAGATCTCTCGAGTATCTTCAGGATACAGGTATGTAAAAAAAATGCTTTAGTACAAATACGGACAAAACTTATCAAAATATATTTTTTCTAATATTGAATTATTTCAAATCTACAATATTGTTATTTACTACCAGTGCAGGTCTGCACATCATATATAATTAATTATGATTAGAGTCAATGTATTAAGTGGCAAACAAATGAAGACATTTAAATGTGCCTTTACATATTAAGTGGATATGACCGTGTCTTTAGTTTGAAATGCATCTTACTTACTGTTAATGAGTAGGACAAAACGCATGAACATATAAAATTGAATCCCTACTAGACCTACCGTACACTCTACGCCCCCGAGCTAAGCTATGGGCGCCTAAAATGAAAAAAAAAGGAAAAGAAAAGAAAATAATAGGAAAAAGAAAAAGTTTGATAGCTTAGTACAAAAACAACACATACTGGGAGGATCAAAGCAAAACATGTTCTACCTGGCCCATGCTGTGAGCTGATTGTGGTTAAATGTTGCCCTGTATTAAATGCAGAGAAAAAGGTGTTCTTATCATTTTGAGGGGATTTCTTTGCCTTTTGCCTACTTCCAAACATTTTGTCTTTTGTCTTTGGCTACCATTGTAAAGCTATGACACCTTTTCCACAATTAGACTTTTTATAAACATCATTAACATCTTGATCCAATGTTTTTAGCAATTTATGAAAAGAATACACAAAAACAACAAATGTAACTGCAATTCCACAACACCACAACAGAAATAAGAATTCAAATAAATGTCACATACAAAATCAAGAAAATATCGTAATGTTTTCATTAACAAACAAACAATAATTAATAACTTTAACATATCTTGATTCATTGCAGTCTGAGAGCCCTGAACATTTCAAAATATTAGATAACAGAAAATGTGTTTAGGAACAATTAAGTAAATACACAAGTGATGATGAAAAAAGAATATTCAGCACATTTTTAAGATTTCTTTAAATGAGATCAGATTCCAGCCAACAAAAGCATATTGGTCTCAATAAATGGACATCATAGCAGTTGCATTACATTGCTAAATGATAACAAAATGTAATTTTACCACAGTATATCTTTGACAAAATGAACTGTATATCCATTCACACAAAATTGTTGTAATGGTTTAAAACATATTTTAGATAGCCTTGTCTACATTTTGTTTTTTATATATAGTATAGATACATTCTGAGCAATTTTTTCTGATTTTTAATCAGCATTTTTGCTACACCCTAGCTGATTTTAATGGAATATTTCTCTTTTGGACTCCTGTGCGTGCTGGATTAGTGAATATTAAGCGAGTTCCTGTTACAGTATATAGTTCTATGGTTCCCCGGCATCAACACTGTTAACCCAGATTTCAATAATACAATGAATTCTTTTCAGCAAGTTCCAATCAGTTTGTAATAGGGAGAGAAAAAATAAATATGCTGATAATACTGTATATGGTGCAATTCCTTTTACTTTTAAATTATGACAAATGCAAACGAATACTATGACTTATTCCATGCAGGGTGTTCAAATGTACTTATTTAATGTTCCATTTGATGTATTTACTATTTTAATCTAAGTAAACCAATCTATGTCTTACTTTAATGTGATACTTAATTTGCCTGAGGATTGTGAAAATAATTGAGCTATAGCCAGGTAACAGGTAACATTATTATGAAGTTTTAATGACGAAAACATTGTTCTTTTGTTGCCATTTAATGGAGATTTAAATTGATATACTTAAGAAATCTGAACTGCCACCATGTAAAACCATGTAAGCATTAGCAGTGTTTACATTGAATACAAATCAAAGCAGGCAGTCCCGGTTAGACCATATTCTATTGACAAGCACAAAAGCCATACTGTATATCACATGTATAAGGCTTCACTTGTACTTGTTGAACTCTATGACTATAAAGTGTCATGTGGTATGTTAAAATGCATGTTTGACTTGATATCAAGAACTTTACAATGTACTTTCAGTTTTGTGCTACAGTACTAAACTTTCAAGAATCACACCCACAAACTGTCGGTACACAGTATGCTGAAAAGGTCGACAGTCCGTTCATTTGATCATGAAAATAAAACAGACCATGCAAAACAAATCCATCCTTAGACAGTTTCTAAAATTAAGAATTATCATGTAGGCTTAAAGGAATAGTTCTGTATTTTTCAACCCACATATTAAAATGTAATATCCCATCATATGTAGAGCATAGCCACTCACTACTGCATCAGTATAAATAACTGTCCAATTTTGCTGGGGCAATCGGGGCAAATAATATTACTGAAACTAGCTAACTACTCCATCTAATTTGTCTCTAAAATGTTTTGACTGTGGATAACTAATATTTGGGAATGTATCTATTGATTCTGATAATATGAAGTGAAATTATATGCTTAATATGGTCTGGGGTTGTAAAATAGCAAACTATTATTTGTACATAAGAACATAACATCTTCAACTGAAAATCATAAGGTCATGACATTAACACTAACAGAACAGAGAACAAAAGACTTGCATAGAATGAATGAATGTAGGTTTGAGACATCATGACTGGCCAGTCTTCATGGATTCAGCACCTTTAAATTAGTTTGCGCTCCCCACACAAAGGGAAGGATGCAAAGAAGGAATGCCACTGCAATCTTCTTTTAATGATTAAACAAAGAAAATACCAACACAAACCGTATATATATAATACAATTATAGGCTAAATCAGCCTATAATTTTATTATATATATATGCTAAATGCTCTCAGTCATATGCCTGAAATCATAAAATATTGTTTAGCCCAGCCTGCAGCTGATTTACAAATGGGAAATAAAAATGATTTTGCTAGGGGTTGAAAACAACCAACCTTTGCCATTGAGCCATCTTACCGTTCTGTATTCTGTATTGCAAATCGTGAGTAATGGCAACAATACAGCTCATTAATAAATGTCCAAAACAAAACAAAAAAGTCCAGGTTTAAAAAGCTACTGTCAACAAAACATGCCATAAAACAGATTGCCTCTATAACACTATCGTAAGATTATCAAGGCAAATGACCATATATTAGGCATTTAACCAACCGTTCAATAAATTACTGTACCAGATATGGATGGATTAGATCTAACAACTCATGTTAAAATGTCTGTCATTTATATTCTTTGTGGCTGCTATTTTAGTCAAACCTCATCTTTAGTACACACTTTGTATAAATATTACCTTTCAAAGTGCCACTTGTTTCTCAAGTATTGTCTTTTGGTCGTGCAAAAAAAGGGAAGAAAATCCCCTTTCCTGACAAAATGTTGCCTCTCCTTTACAGAAAGTCTTTTTGAAAGGTTCACATTTCAGTCAGGGGTCTGATACATACAGGCTTTCCCATGGTCCTGTGCTGCAGTGACCATCCACAATGAAGTGAAACTCGGAACGGTTTGACGCAGGCCTCAATTCCACAGGCCTGGAGATAACTTTGGTACGCCATGTTTGTACGATGACAATGCAACAGATGATTGGCTAAGGGGGGATGCAACCGGCACATGACCAATTGTTCTTTTCGAGATACACAGAAACAAGCAATTGGCCCAATGTAGCAGAGGTTTGACGGCTCCCACCTAATAAGGTTTCCCAGGAGCCTGCCTCAGCCATCACTAGTGAGGCGGTGTTGGTACATTCAGGGGTACTATCCTGCACCTCTGGGGACATGGTTGGAGGTAGAGGGGAAAAAGGCCCTCATTGGCTCTGATTGTCTAAGTGTATGGACCAGTGTTCTATTCTTTAAGAAGTGATGAATAGAGAACATGGCAATGGAAATGGCAGTCTTAAAAATAAAGGATATATAAATATATATCTATATATAATATATATTAGATGGATTCATACACACTTGTACTTAAGCTTACACATGATGATCGATCTGCACTGCACTTGCTGCTATGTTGGGTTATGTTAATACATCCATGGGTTCAGAAAACTTAAGATTCAAGCTTACAACAACATATTAGTCATCCATTAATATACCATTTCAATGGATTTTAGAAATGGAGGTGTAAACGGTGCATGTTTTAGCCACGTTGCAATGCTGAAGCCATGCCAAAGCATGGTTTGGTGAGTGTAGCTAAAATACCTGTTTAGAAGCCTGCTAGTTGTATTTGTGTTATATTTGACTATTAACAACAGAACAGGGTCTTGCTGATTGCTGCCATGTCACTATGCAATGTTCTCTCTGAAGCTGCAGTGTGATTTTTAATGAACACTATGCAACTCGAGAAACATAAGACAGGTAGCCTCAAGACCTTCTAGGCCAACATTGACAACTGTGTTCTAATTGGATGCACTTTGAAAGATCATCAGCAAATAAGGTTATAGTTCAAATAGTGTGAACATCTGTGCATGGTGTACAAGGTAGTTCCACCACTAGATGAATAGCAACACTCGATAGGAAAAATGAGTGGACATCTTTAGACTAATTATAACATGTAAAGTTTCATACTTAAATAAACATAAATGTTTGCAGAAACTGGAATGATATTGAACCTGATAATAGATTACCTGTTCTCATCACTGCAGAAATAATCTGAAGGGAAACACTGGTATGGATTTACCTAGAAGGTGCGCATACAGCTGAATGACTATAATGAAATGAATGGAGACTGAACTCGTAAGGTAAACAAATGAAAAGGTGCTGGGATTGGTTTAGACTAACTACCATCGTAACTCCTCTCAGAGCTATGTCAGTACACAGTATGGTTATAATTTCAAACAGTACAGGTATTGAATATAACTTTTCTCTATATACAAAAATGTTACATTTATATTACACATAATATAGAGCAGAGTTCAAACATGAATAAGACTTGTGCAGGATAAAACTGAAGCCAATACATTCAGACACAATGGTTGATAAATCTAGCTATTCTTAACCATTTCTATATTTGACTTGTTAGAGTAAAGTCACAGTCTTTAACAAATCATCCATTGTAAACATTTTAGCCAGGGCCTATAAGGCCACTGAGCTTTGAGACATACAGTATTCAAGAGGAATAAGCTTATAAGCTTTCATAAATCCTTTGATAAAGTTAAAAATGTGATTCAATATTTAAGTTGTGAGTTTGTTTTTGACTCTGTCAATCACTAGCAATCCATCCAGACTATTTCGAAGTCTACCATATTCATTTTTCTTTCAAATTATAAATTGGAAGTAGCTACAAAGTAGACTGAGAAGGCAATGGTTAGGGAATGCTTTGATCACAATGATTAATCAGTAAATAATAAATACATTTTATATAATTTATAAATAATGTTATTTGTAATGCATCTATATAGAAAAACTAGACTTTTTACGTTATTCACAGTATTTTCTCAGTATATTCAGGTGCTTAAGATAATCTTTCTACATAAGGAAACTGGAATGAACATTAGAGGCAGACAGGTTACCTTAGATCAATTCTGACCGATTATTGCATTTTGTGGTTTATGTACTGTTTATAGTTAGAGATTTTGGAGTTTGATGTTGCCAAATTGGCAGTGGCTTTGTCACTTTTGGAAAAAGTTGTTGCAGTTCGGACCAGGCTTTTCCATTCAAAATCTAGTATTTTGGCATTTGGCAATATCTAACTGAAAGGTATTAAGGGGTATAGTTGCACTATAAATATACTGTATATTACACCTATTTTAACTTGTTAATGTGAAGTTAATTCTACTATTTTCACTTGTTAATGTGTTACGGGTTATGGGTAAATTATACTGCGTGAGTTGGCACTTAAGGATCGCAAACATCGGTCAGTTCCTATCACATTCTTCTGTCACCCAACTATGCTGTAATACAATATTACTCTAGTCCATGGCTAAGATAAGATTGGATATAGTCATATTGGCAGACTTAGTCTGCACAAAGTAAAGAGACGTCCCCCCTGGTTCTCAGGCCTAGCTTGCTATGTAGAATGGGAATGATTAGAATGACATAGACAGGTATGACATGGGCCCACTGTTGTATTTCCTGCTCCACAGTTCAAGACTGGCGCTCCTGTGGCCACCTGCATCCGTCTGCTTGCGAGGATTTTGTTTTTTGTTGACCTCCCACGTAAAGTCCTCTGTGGGCCGAGGGCTGGCGGGGCTCCCGGAGCCTTCCGACGAGCCCTCGGGGGTTCCCTCGATGATCTCGATGCGGGGCGGGTCCATCAGATCCATGATGTTAAAGGCCGACGGTTCCGGCTGGCACATCACCGACTTGTCCTCAGTGTTCTGGCGGACGGGCCAGCTGGAGCCCGCCTGGATCCCCACGGAAACGCGGTCGTCGGTCTGCGTGGCGCCGTCGCTGGCGGGCTCGCGGCACAACGTCCACATGTTGTAGCACTGCGTGAAGTTGAAGAAGTTGCTGTTGAAGGTCTTGAGCTCGCCGCACACGTCCCGCCGCAACTCGGCCAGCTCGTAGCGCATGGCCGAGATCTCGTCCTTCCACTGCATGTTGAAGGCGGCCACCATGTTGGCCGACTCCTTGAAGGCCTGGATGGCCTGGGGGACATGGGGCTCGGGCGGTGCCGCGGGGACCCTGTACGAGGGAGGGGACGCGGGCGGCACGGAGATGGCTGTGACCGTGGAGCTAGTGCTGTGCTGGCTGCGAGCGGCAGCCGTCTCCCTCTCCAGCCTCTCCAGCTCCATGTAGGCAGAGGAGCTGGCCCCATCATCATCCTCTATCATGTCTTCGTTAAGAAAAGAGGTGCCATCCAGGAGATCATAGCCCTCTGGAAGGTGACATATGCAAACAGAGGGATATTCAAAGGGAAAGGAACAGCTGGAGGTGTTCAACTAGGAAGTCAACACACACATCTATGGGAAGCGTGCAGTATGTGAGTGCTCAGGGGTTGCATTTTTGGTTGAACACCTACTATACAGTTGATAGGTGTCCTATTCAAGCAGGCCATGAAACAAATGGATTCATTGACTGTGAGGAAATGCCCCCTCACGTGCATTTTGACCCAAATGGAAAGAATTGCAGGTGGCTGATATTTTGCAGGATTCCTCCCCATTATTAAAGTGTAACTGCACTCTAAAAATGTGTTTTTTGAGCTGTAAACGGATTAATAGGATTGATCTGTGATGAGGCACATCAATGCTGGTGTTAATATTGACATAATTATAAAAATTGTCATGTTATGGGCTGAAAACAGAACTACAGATCATATCCGTTAAAAATCACCTGGCTGGTTTTCAACTGTACACTTTTAGGCTCATACGTCATCAAATTCATACGTTAACGTACTGTACATGCTAATGGGGGTCCCCCTCTCAGCCCCTCCCCTCACTCAGTTCCTTAACGCATGTTTCAAAGTTGTAGAGGGCGGAGTCAGGCAGGCTCAGCGCTGGGTGCAGTTACACTTTAATATTAGAAGTCACTTCTGATTAGTTCAAATGTGTGCCAGGTGATTCACTTGCCGTTTACGTAAGGCAAGAATCACCGCTGTGCTCGAATACACCATCTACAAGTAGCACAACAACCTGTGGATGGTGCTGTCACTAGACTTACGTGCTAACTTAGTGATTGACATGACACTGCAGTCAAACAACTGAGCCCTATCTGAGGCGTTACAGAAGACAGGCCTTACTAGGGAAGCATCTCTACACTGAGGTTGAGTGCCGTTGACGTTCTTGTGCATTTCATTGGACTCACATACTGCAGGCTTCACGTGGCGATTTTACACTGCCTTCTCACTCATCTCAAGGAACACCAACCGTCATTTCATCTTTTCACTGCACAGCACAGTGTGAGGCGGAATCAGACATGAGATACCAAGTCGGTCATTTCTAAATTAGAAATGTATTTTTAGAGAACATCCACCATATCTCTCAAAATGAGATATCAAAGTTAATTTGTGCCATTTTTGTGCATAAGAAAAGATGTAAAGTAAATGTAAAAATCACAACCCATTGGGCCAAGCAGCAGATATGAACCCTATTGAACATATCAAATCCATTGCCACAAGGCTGACTGGACCATATGGACAAACCCAGTGGGGTGGGGGGTGGGGGGTTTACTGCCCCCTACTAGGTTGCACCAGAGAGAGGCTGCAATCCCACAGTCAAAGACAGCTGACAAACTCAATGCCAAGGGTTAATACCCTCCCACATGCGGCTCTTTTAAGGTGATGTAAACTTGAATGGACAAGAAAAAGAAAAGAAAAGTAAAGAAAGTTCACACAGTTACAGCGGACAAAGGCTTTTCTCACAAATGATTGGAGACAGTGGCGATGCAGTAACATTCAGTGCTACTTTATGGTTGCGATATGGACAGTACAGCTGTGCCACCATACATATGCAGACACTGTGGTCTAAACACACTCAAAATAGAGACACGGTTCACAACTCACAAAAGTCAGCAGGGCATTGTCATGTTATCAATGCTACTTTCATTTGCACTGTACACGGTGTGCCATTCAAAAACAGAAAAGCAGATAAAAGTGGGAAGGAGAGCCTCCGGATTTTGTGAGTTGTTCCGACAATTGTTAGACGCTCAGTAGAACATAATGGGATGCTTCTACCTGCTACAGGTTTCCTTAATTTTACTGAGAAGGCAGTGCAAAAAACACACATATACATAGATATATGTATGCGTGTCAACATTAAAATACCTGCGACAATCATCACTGACGCCTCCAGCTGTTCATTTCCCCTGGTTATCCTTCAAGAGATGGCTGGTCATATGGAGAGGGGGGCTTGTTGCTCGTCTGCCCTATGGAGTACCATGGCATCCCTTCCCCACGCAAGGTCCCCCTAGCCTCCCCCGAGATTTGCTCCTAAAGCCACTTAGCTAGCATACAAGCGTAACAGCTTGCTTTAAAGGACCAATAACAATCCATGCCAGAGTTTGACTGAATGAGTTCCTCGGCTTAATTCTTAGGGCACTATGCCCTTGCATGTCAGTGGACACGAGAAAACAGAATGTTTACAATATGACTAATCCCTTTCAAGGGAACAACGCATCCACTTATTTGGCAAAAGCCTTTTGTAATTTATTTTTTCTAAATGAATAAATAAATAAATAAAAAAGAAAGCAAAGACAAAGTTGTATCAATTGTATAAATAACTGCTATTGAGCCATTGACAGTTTGGAGAATCAGAGCAGAGAAGGGTGTATATTTCAGCAGGTTCGACAGTGGGATTGGAGAACACTCAATTACAACAATTACAGTTACACTCCTTTAACTACTTTACATTGTAGAAGTAGATGGAAAACCACAAAACATAATTCCATATAGAACCAGAAGCCAAACTATCTAACACAATTAACAAAAATGTTGTTTCACATATTTTCAAGTGGAAATAAACAAAAATCCAGTCCAACATTTTTTTTTCTCCTTTTTTGTATTTTAAATATATCTAATTTATTGAGTGTTTCAATAGGGTTCATAGCTTTACACTTGCAGGCAAACACCAGATTCACTGACAGTGAGGGAGCCATTGGGAGTCACAAGGTCCGGCTTGCACAAATAACCTATGGTGTGGATTGTATTGTGTTTATTGTGTCGCACAAAGCCTTTGAAATCTCAAATGGCATGTAAAAGCAGCTTGCATTAAAAATATGAGAGTACGAATTTGAACACCATAGGTCAATCTTAATCATCATAGTGGGGATCCACTGTAATCCAAATTCATATCCTTATGAAAATGTAATCAATAGAAATGTGTTTTCTGAAGCTAGCAATCTGGGAATACTACTTTATTAAAGGTTCACTCCTCAATTGCATTATAGGGGCTCTCTAGGGTGAGGGGTGGGGAGGAACGTTAGGTGCTGCAATGTTTATGTTTACGTTACATTGGTTTCAACCACAAGGCTAATTGCAGACACAAATCGAGGAGTGAACCTTTAAAGCCAGTATATTAAGTGAACCTTTAAAGCCAGTATATTACGGTGTATGCTGCTTATCTCAACTGTTTCATGCAACACAATACAACAATATTATAAGGCATATAATAACTATGAATACTGAATGCCAGCATCACTTTGCTCAACCAGCAAGTGTCTGGGCCTCTAGGGTTGGTTAACTTACCTTAATTAAGTTTGCGCTTATCATGTTCTGTCTGTTTAATCTATTAGGTTCAATATAGGAGGGGGAGAACACGCCGAGAGGCTTGTTACAGTAAGGGTGTTGTCCCCCCACACCCCACCCGCAAACTTCAACCTCTTCCACCCCATGCCTGTTAACTCCCTATGTGATTCATACTGCCCTCACGACACAAAGAACACCACAGTTTCACATGCTTAGGACAGGGCATGTCACAAATGTCAGTTCAGTGTGTATGGGTTGTTGTTTCTATCCTGAGTGACGTTAGATGAAACCCCCAACCCATTTTTGCTAGCCAGTCCTCAGCATCGCACCAAATGTGAGTGACCGAACAAATGCTCGGCTAATGATTGCGTGGATCGTGCAAAACGACAACGAAAGCGCTCAAACCACAAACACACACACACACATACTAGCTTGTAAATAAAATAAAATCAAGGTTTGTTATCATTCAGCCCAGCATCCCTGAAGCCCAAGGGTACCCCACTGTACATATGTAGGTATGTCCAAGTATGTGCGAATGTATTGGATATGTATGAGGATATGTGGTCTAAGCCCTCGCTCATTTCTTTTGAAGGTGGGGGGGGGTTACCTGTTGTGGATCTGAGAGTTGAGGTGACAGTGGAGGATGTCATTGAAGGCAAGCAGTCGTCGTCTTGGGAATAACCAGCCTGAATCGCACGCAGGTAACTGTGGCTGCGCGTGCGGAACGAGCCAGGCAGGTCCAAGGCCTCCATAGCCTGGGATTCTACTTCACTAAAAACGGACTCGCAAACTGACTCAAACTGGCCATTGACCTCAGTCTCACTCACCTGAGAGACAAAAACAGGAATAGCAGTCCTTAATTTTTCCTCTTCCTTTCTCTTTCTCACTTTGATTCTTCCCCTTTGCACAGTAAATATGAAGGTGCGTTAGCAAAAGGACATTCCACCGTCAAATCCCACCTTAAACGGAATCGATATCTTGACCAAATGAAAACAATTAATAGAAAATAAAAAAAGCAGATTGCAACAATAACAACAACAACAGTAAAAACAATTACAAGGATTGCGGTCAAAGAGTTTTAGTTTGGCACAAACCATTGTTTTCAAAGATGTATATGTTACTACATATAGGAGTTGTCCTTTCAACCTAGTCAGAGGCAGAAAAAATAAGTAAAACAGTTTCAATAAAACAATTTCAGACTGTTAGCTTTAGCAAGTTGCTGTCTGTGACGCCGTTGTCTTACGTTAGATTACCTAATTGTGGTATGGCAATACTGTACATGCTAAAA
This sequence comes from Forbesichthys agassizii, assembly GCA_026546735.1. Lineage (NCBI taxonomy): Eukaryota > Metazoa > Chordata > Actinopteri > Percopsiformes > Amblyopsidae > Forbesichthys > Forbesichthys agassizii. The sequence goes on from JAODLL010000017.1 coordinate 690,923, forward strand.
TCTTGTGCTACTCATGTTGTAAACTGTGTTCAGCCTGTAGATTACGTTATCCCACATGAGTGTAGTATTTAGCTACTCTTTAAGCAGAGAGAGATATGATAATGCTGAAAATAAAAATGTGTTTGCTTATTGTCTTTATTTATTTTTATTTTTTTACAGTGTAATACATTTGAAGTTTCATTAGGTCAATACTGAGCTAATATCCTTTGTCCGCGGCGTGTGTGTCTTCAAGGTGTGGCCTCCGTGCCGTGCCGTGCAATTGCAACTCACCTGGCTGACGCAGCTAGCCTGACTGAGGGTGCTGACGGCGCGCATGTAGCTCTGGTTGCGAGAGCGGAACGGCGGGGGGTTGAACGTCGTGGCTGGGTCCAGCGTGACGCTGTGGTGGGGCCGCATATCTCTCGACATCTGCAAGTGGTAGCTCTGGCTGAACAAGCACAGGGGACGCACACAGAAGCACAGTTCAACAGCTCCACGAGGCCCTGTGTGCGGTGGAATGTTCCGGAATGTGTTGCAGGCTCCTTCATTTCAGACCTCTTCTATATTTTTACCGGTGTAGTTTGTCCCCTTTATAGGATTGGTGAGGTTTCAAGCATGCCATTGAGTTCTGTGTTAAACATACATAGTCACATGAAGGGCTTTGACACTGTAATTAAGGATATTAATTAAGCCCCTGTCCTCACCATAGAACTACATAAGGTCCACACGTGTGTTCAGAGATGCTGTGACTTTTTGGGGCATGGTCAGACCTTCTCTCCCAAGCTGTGTTTGAAATGATTGCCTCACTCACTACAGTACACTCAATAATACGTTACTACAGTATGTAGGGTGTACCACACTGGAAACTTAAAATAACTCACATGTTAAACTTGACGTGCTGTAACCTGCTTGGTCGCAGGACTAAGGGAATGCTGTTTCATTAGCATGTCAGGAATTACAGGATATAGAAATATCTATATGTGAATCAAATGTTAAAACCACTGTAATGCCATTGCCTCAGACATGAAACCACAGTGTGCTGCTGAAACACTTGTATTAAATGCTAATCAGCAACACAGCTCCAACACAGCTCCAATAACACAATATGATTACATTCTACACTGGAGGCTGGGCAAAACCAAAGACTGATTTGGACAAAAACAAGAAGTAATGAAAATCTCAGAGATGATGATGAGGTTGATGATGATAATGATGAAGATGCACTGGTAACAAAACAACAGACAGTTCCCCACAGATGTGGCGGGAGGAGGCAGTAAGCGGCAACGATGACATGAAAGGAACTATAGGCACATGAAAAGCATCTTCAGGATTGCATCAGCGTGAGTTTCACTGGCATAATCAGATGACAGACCACTCACCACTAATAGATGAATGTAACCAAAAAATTAACCCCATGCCTAAAATGTTGGGGTTCCTCATGCAGGAATTTGCTGTGCATACTTTTTTTCATATTTGTAGTAACATTTTTAATTGCTATATTTTAAAATAATAAAACCCATTGGTTTTACACTAAACACAACAATGTATTCCTTTTCATTATGATGACTTCATAACTCAGATGTAACATTGTGACATTTCTGCTTGAGTCTCGTCAACGACGCTGGGATACCACACTGCATGGTTAAAGATGTTCGACACTTATTGAACCTACAGATTATAAAAGGTCACAAACACAAAACCATTTGGTGCCTTGACACAACTACACTGGTTTTACTGATCCTTTAAGGCATGTAAAGGCTTACAGATGAATTTAACAAGCAAAATGCTGCTGAGATCCAGGTAGACAAGTAAATCCATGCCTTGCTACTAAGCAACATGAATTGGCATCTTTCAATGATGCCCCTTATCTTTTAATCACAGAGGATGAAAAGAAAATATCTGCCTCAGCAATTGTTTTCAGCAAGGACATTGAAGAAGACAAAACACTCTACGCAAGCTATATTTTGATTAGAATAAAAAAAGGAATGAATGAAAGTTTTGTATCTGTCTCCAGGATCAAAATAATAACGATAGGGTATATTATTTTTAAAAGCATGTACCACTGCTTTGATTTCAAGCCCCTCCCTCAACTGGGTGCTGAGAGCGGCATGTAGGCTCCCACTATTCTCCACAGGTACCCACACCTTTATGGACAGTTTTCTTTCTGAAAGTCGACTGTGAACCAGGGCAGAAATGTATTGTACATAGTACTAAAGGTATTGTCAGCTAATAAACTTTTTCACCAAATATCTCCTCGCAGTCTCCTATCTTACTGTTCTGTGTGTGCTGAAAAAAAACCTACATAGCCCAGGCTCTGTAAATGGGAACACGAAGTGGTGCACACACACACAATGTGTTTTCAATCTGTGGGGCGGAGCTTCTAAGGGAGCACCATATGGCATTGAATGAAGAGGTGTTTTTGATGTGCTTTGAGTTTGAGTTAGCTAGCGCTCTCGAGAACTTGCTTGACTTACTTTACCTTCAATGGCACATTTTTCTGCAGTGAAAAAAAGCGAATTCCTTTGCTTTCACATCACGCTCCAGTTGACAATTCTCTATTAGCTTCAACATAATTAGCCTCCGTGCGGGCTTTCTTAACACACAGACGCGCATACCTTTGAGGGTCTATGTGTGGTCTCTGCATGGCCGACTTGAGGACCAGGGCGTCGGGTCTGATGGCCTTCTGCGGCGAGGTTTTGGGGCTAGCGTCCGAGTCTCCACTCTCGTCGTCCACCTCCCCCATAGCTTTGACATAGCTGCTGCTACGCATTCGCCGGCAGGGGATTTCCTCGTCCTTGTCACCGGGGTATCCGCTCCACTCATCCTGAGGAACCTGGAAGAGAGAACAGAGCCTCACCCGTCACTCCTGGCAATACGACGCACCACTCCCCCCCACCATACAGTGTTTGAAGACAACACATGTACCTTAGGCAGCGTGTGCCAAACAGCACTGTCTGGCTGTCATGGAGTGTTGGTGGAGCCTTCCCTTAAAGACCCAACAACAGCCTTATGTAACAGGTAAGCCGTAGTGGCTTTATTTGTACAATGGAGCCAAATTCGTTGGTACAGTAAACGTGCACCTAACAAATAAATATATTTTTTTAAATAATAGGGTAGGTTGCTTATATCGTATCTTCTCTATATTGGACAAACGGAGGTATGCCCCTAGGGGCAGTTCAACTGTATTCTAGGCCAAAATATATTGAAATGACAACAAAGAATTGTTATGTATTTCAATGGAAGTAGAAACTCTCTTAAAGGTCTGTTATTAAAAGTAAGCGTGTCACTAGCAGCATTTTGCTGTGGAGCAAGGGTGTCGGAAATAGGGCCCCAATAATAGCTGTCCCCGGACGCGTCCCCCCAATAATAGCCGCCCCCCCAATAATAGCTACCGTACAGACGGATCCATTTTTATTTAGTATCTAGCAACTACTAACAAAGTATAACGTTAAATTATGTGGGGAATAGTTTGTTACGATCATCTATTAACATTGATTAATATTCATCATCATCATCCAGCACTAGGTAACATTGATTCTTTTCACATGATCAAAAAAGTTGTAGCATAAAACTACTTTGTGAAATTGGTTTGCTTGTGAGTCCCTACTAATCATGAGCTGGTTCCCTCTCATGGTG
>JAODLL010000017.1:694637-705619 GCA_026546735.1 Forbesichthys agassizii
CTCATACAAAGCTATACTCCCATTCGAGTATAGATTTCACAGACCATTATGAAGGAGGCTCTTAAATAAATAAGACATGATCAAATGCCATGACTGACAATGTGCTTATTGTAAGTCATTTTGAATAAGTGTCTGCTAAATGTGGTACTGATAAATATAAGAGGTTTATTTTATTTAGTGATGAAAGCCAGTAAAAACATACTCTGTAGTTTGCAGTAGGCCTCGTCTCTTTAACTGATTTACCACCTCCTGGGCTTGTTCTTGGTGAAAAGACTCCCCGGAATAAATGTCAAAATGGATCCCTAACCTCTGAAATTGTACAAAGTTAACACGTAGCAACATACATTTTACATTATGAATCCACTTTGATTCAAAATAACCGACATCAGTTGTCCCGCCCCAACAGGTTTTAACATGGAGGAGTCAAATGCAGTCTGTCTGTACAAGCCTCCACACACTGACAAATTAGCTGTGTGGCACTGGGCCAAACATTTAAGAAACCGCAGAGCAGTCTGTGCATACACTTAAGTGTTTTAAGGGATTAAGGGAAGCATCACTATTGTGACATCAGTGTTTGGTGACGTGTTATACCTTGTAAACGTGCCGATACTCCTTCACGGTGATCTCCCGAAACTGTCGCCATAGTGAAATGGCCTGGCTTTCATGGTGTTCAAGTTTTAGAAAGAAGTCTCTGGCAGCCTTCCATGTGTCATCATTGTTCTCCCCATCTTGGTTGATCTGAACATAAATCTGCAAGAGTCCACTTTCATTAAAGAAACCATTTTCCAAGGCAAGGTGCAAAGTAGAATGGCCTTTGAGAAAATGCATGTTGCAGAACAGTATTTCATAACTCAGGGTTAACTACAGGTCTAGACGAACAGTATGTGACCATGGAGATACTGCCACCGTGTGGTCGTTTCAAAATGCTTGTGTATGTGTAGAATCTACTGTGTAATCTATCATATGAATAGACTATTATTAGGCTACAGACATGAACATGTTTATTGGTTCAAAGCAGACATGTTTCAGTGGAAATATGTACAGGTATATAACATGGGATCTTGTGTGTGTTGTTTAATGCAGAACACCAAGATAGCAACAAATGTAGGAATTGTTCTTTATTTTAAAATATATTTTATTTGATAAGTGGTTGGTTGTAACAAAACTATTTTAGTTGTGTTGTAAATCTCCAATATGCTTTTTATATACTAACACAATCTACTTGCTATATAGGTCACTTGCTAAATGTCCTCTTCCAAAATAAACTCACATCAAACAGATGTTGTAAGGGATTTTCTTTTAATTTCTCTTGACTTCCATACTTGTCAAAGCCAACTCCCAGAAGACCTGAAAGTATAAGGAATTCAGACTCAGATAAGGACAAGAACATTTTATAAAAGGTGATCTCATCTCAAAGGACAATGAGCAAATGAGGTTTGCATATAAGTACATTTCTATTATTTACTTACCAAATTGCATACCCCAATCGCCTAAATAGTTCATCCGAATAACCTTGTTTCCAATGCACTGCTTGAGGTTTGCTACAAAGTTTCCTGAAAAACACTTTAGTTTAATGAAAGAGCCCATAGCTTGGATTAATCTGGTAGTGATATAAATTGCAATAAATTAGGCCTACTCACCAATTATTGTTGATCTCAAATGCCCAGCATGAAATTTTTTGGCAATATTTGGTGAACTGCAAATTCAAATGTGTGTGTTAAGGGGAGCTGTTAAATATAAAGCGATACATCTTTAACATACAGTAAATAAATTAATGTAAATAATTGTTAAACAAAAACCTGAATTCCACCAATGTTGTTCCTTTTTGAAGCGTATTTAAAAGGTCACTCTTCAACCAAAATTCACTAGTGTCTTTTCCAAATGGCTCTAACATTTTCTAGAACAAACATGCTCAGCAAAAATAGAGCATTTAACAGTTATGAATTATGATCAAAAAAGTAAAGGCCATCATTAAAAATAGAATACTGGCATACCTGTACTAGAAGTTTGCGATTAACTGTAAAGTAAATCACTCCACGGCCAACACATATTTCCTCCAATACACTGTCTGGCTTCAGCTAAAATGACACAGTATCCTACATTACTAACTGTAGAGGTCAATGTACATGATGATGCCTATTGTCAGATAGGCGTTTTGAACACTTAGTTCAATTGAAAACCTTACCTCCTTAGCTATGGCTTCAGTCTGTAACTGGAGGTCACTGCCTGTAGGTATAATTCCATTCATACGCAGTGTATTGACTGACAGCTTGAAATCAGATGAGACCCTGATAACCGAAACATTTTAGGTCATCTCCCAATGGAAATATAATAGACTTTAAAGACGATTCACTGAATGGTATATATCTTGATAACGCACATGCTGCATACTTAACTGTTTTTTAGATACTGGAACTGCTGAGAGACAAGGTATGAAGGCATTTTCCGGTTGCTGCATGGACCGACCCAACTAAATACAAAAATGCAGTCAGTGAGACAGACAAAAATGTGAAGGAGAATCGTGGCCTTGATAACACTAACGGGACACAAAGCATTGCATTATACGTTTGCAAAAACGCAATAGCCTAATTAAGTCAGTGTATCTACGGTACCTTTGCTGCAATACTTCTTCTAAAGAAACAAGCCATGTGCGTATATAAACAGATACCAGTTGCAGTTGAATGAACGATCAGGTTCACGATGACATTTGCTCTACTTCCGTGTTAAGTGTCGGCTTCCTCTTTAGCCATCCAATCAAAATCTCTATTTTATTAAGCACGTCACAAGTAGGAAGTGTGCGTTGGATTACAATATTATCTGCTACCTACACATATGCAATACAACCTATTGCTGTTAAAACAGTCAACAATAGCGGACACCACGTCTATAGGATTAAAGCTAACAGTCCATATGCCTTTTCTTCATAACGGTTTAATTAAATATTATTGCTTGCCCGGTGCACACAACCAATTTGAGTAGCTAAAAGCATTTGAGATGTCTAAGCAAACAGGTTTACAGTAAAAACGTTCACCCACATAACATAACAAGTAGATTCCCATAACATATACCAGACATGTTTTCCTTCATGTCAAAAATAGATTAGGTTAACATTAATTCCAGCGCAAATCAGGGAAGGAAGGTAAAATGTGTAACCTAGAAAAACAGGTTTTGTTGAAAGCCCTTTTAATACACCAGGCAAAAAACACATGCCAACTAGTTTCACTTTTTGTGAAAAGACTTTATTTGCTTGTTTTCTTGACTCAAAGCCCCCTCACACCTACAGAAAATAAAACCAAACATGATTTTGGTAAAAGGAAAGGTTGAGCAAAAACATAAAAACAGTGGGTACAATTTTAAAACCAGCAAATACAGCTTACAACATCCGAAAAGATGCCTATTATTAAGAGTAGTCTTAGGACCGTTCTAGTTTGTGCACCCATTGGTCACCAATCTTTTCTTCAAAATGTACATGAGCGTAGCTATACAAATAACATGACCACTGTCAAATCCTGAAAAATTGTCACGATATATTTTAGGTTTGTAGCGGCAGTTTGCCTGGGAAAAGGCACTAAAACAAGCCAAATAAATATCAATATGGCAGTAAAACAGAGGCCACTGATTGGGTCACAAAGGTCCATCGAACATGTTGACAGCAAGAAACCCTCCTAATACAAGTTGCAACAACAAATGTTGTTGCCACTGACTGAAGCTCAAAGACAGTGTCCACACAGAGGCGACATGGCACAGGTAGGTGATAGGACCACTGGAACCACTCAATCCCCAAAGTAGCGTCCAGCGACATTGGTGTTCCCGAAAATCCTGTCGTCACACTCAAGAGACATCTACGGAGAGATTAACAAGCCACAACAACATAAGAACAAATGCTGTATACAACTTTGAATTATTAAGTGTTTTAATACTGCCTGGAAACAAACCGTTTCCAAAGTGGAACACTGATGCCCTTATAAAAATGTGTTAAGAACTAAACTCAAATGCAATTTAACTACCAACACTGAAATCTGTCAAAAGCTTATGTTTTCCCAAACAATTATAGTGATATTGTAGCATTAATAGTGATAGATGCATTGTCTTTGAACATGCTACTAATACAACTGTGTTCTACACACCTAGATGAGATGTAGATTTTCAATATCATTTTATTCAATGGGAATGTGGGAAAAATGATCACACTCACAGCTTGCAGGTTGCTCTCCAAACCGCCGCATTAGTTGATCGTGAGTAAACTTGACGAATGCATCATATTGCTCTATGGGAATAAAAAACATGTCAGTTGAACGTACTGTATGCATTGCCAGGTACAAACCAAACACAAGTGCATTTTCAAAGACATACCTGCAAGCTTGCTTGTCAGAATCTCATCATATTCTTCACGTATCTTTTCCTCCTGCTCTTTCAGTAGTCTTTCACAGATCATGCCAACCTGCCGGAGGGAAAACAAAGGCTGCTCTTTTCTGGTGGGTGAGGATGATCCAGAGGTTGTACTTGTGTGACCTGCAAACAAAAAGTCACAGAATGACTGCGTGCACTGATTAACTAAAAATACATATAGTTACTCAAGTTGCAATGCCAAACACTGCACCTGTAAATACAAGTAATTTTAAAATATTGCACGACATGTCAGAATGTCTCATTGCACATGCACATCTTCCTTACAGTGTGTTTCTATATTGCACCGTGATCTGTGCAGGACTGCACTTTGAGAAACTTAACACACACAATTCTGGAAATGGGGAGGATAAAGAATTAGTCATTATATTCTGTAACAACAAAAATTATGTTGGTTTCGCTTTGTTGGTAATATAAAGATGTGCCTCATTTGAACTTCAACAGCAGCCAATCACATTGCCCTACCTAATGTGCTAATCCAGTCACATGGCTCAAAACACAAACGTGGTACTGCTACATTGTACACAACCAATGTTTTCACATAGCTGGTTGGTGGTTTAAATTAGCACATGAATCGACCTATTCTATGTATTATATCGCCAAGTGGCTTGTCATTGTAGTCTGTTGACATTAAATAATACACATACTGGCACGCGGAATTTAAAAAGCAACATGTTAACTTACTATCGCTGTTGATATTATTCAGGTACCTACCGGACAAGGCAGATCCACTTGGGACTGTTGGATTCTCAACAGGACAACAGCCGTCTGTCTGCTGGAAAGCACTGTCCAGATGCCTTCGTTTTTGCAACCTCTTATACTCCTGCTTGATGTTATGCAATATTTGCTCTGAAACAAACAAGTGTTTACAGGAAACATCAACTGCCATTTGTATAACGCATAGGTATGTTCCTGTATATTACGATACAGGACTTTAGCGATAGACTCTCAAAAACACGTACAGTATCGTAAGGTACGCTTATTGTTACTTACCAGTGGTGAGTCTGGAGGACACGACTTCTCCAAATGGAGACGGCTCCATACGAAGATATTTCTGTGGTGAAGACGCCGAAGAAGGTGAAGACATCATCTGGGTAAACCTTCTTCTCTTAGGCGAAGCCTGGTTCATGAGTGGATCAAAGTCCATGGTTCTCTTCAAAGTCGCTCCACAAGCCATAACGCTAGAATGCAACCTCCGAAAAAGCAGAAACGATGTATTCTCTAGGGATACCTGTAGTGGGCCCAGCTGTGGCTCTTGCTAACCAGCGTTAGCTATGCTGAGCAGTCAATTCCGGCGTTAAATGAATAGATATATTTTTATCGTCTTCCGTGTTGTCTAGTATTCAATCGACCAAATTAGTAGTTATGTAATGCAATGCCTAAACAATCAAATAAAGATGACTGGAATAAATGTCGAATAAAATTAGATTACTACAGATTGCGCAGCACTAAATACCAGTTGTTCTCTTGGCTCGATCTGTTAGACTGTTTCCCAGTATTCCTGTTTCAGTACTTTATTATTGGGCATGCGCGACAAGCGTTTTACATACTGGTAGTTGTAGTTTTCCATCTTCATTACTTCTATTCTCTCATCTAATTCTGAACTACATTCCCCGTGAGCAGAAATATGTCGGATTTTTGAAAACCCTTCTGTTTGAACAAAAACACTTTTCCATTTTAAACACGAAAATGTAAAAATCCCCCTTTGGATCGTTTTTATCCAAAGGGGCATCATTATTCAAATACCAGCAATTCAATGTTTATGTGATTTGTTTAATAAAATGGATTATTAGCACAAAAATCTAGGCCTAGATGTAAACGTAAACATCAATATAATTTAGCCAATATTTATAGGATTAACCCCAAAACTTGTTGCAACTGGCACTTTCCAAGTGCTGCAATGACAGCACAGAAACCATCTAAACCGTATGATAGGCCTATTGTAACGCCAGGTGAGATCATGGCTGATTCAGATCATGGCCGGGTAGGCTATCATCGTTTAAATGTTTAGCAAACCACACGATTATAAATAAAACATTCCTATTTTCCTTTCTTCGATTTGAGTGAAATAGGCTACTCTATGATAAATAATTCTAACATGCCAATAGATGGCAGCAAAATATTTCAAAGGCTTATGATGTTATTGCCAATTCTATGTATTTTATGTATTCTATGTAATTTGGTAATTTTGATACAAGATCTAAGGCCGACATTATCTATAGTGATTTTTACGACATTACCACTAGGAGGCGATAAAGTAACACTAAACTCATGTAATAGTTTAGCTGATCATCATAACATTTCTCAGAGTAATTTATTTGGATTGTGCTTTGCGCTATTGTTACTCTATTTACTCGTTGTATGTTATGACATGAAAATAATTTGAGGCAAAATGACAACCAGTTGTGTCTTTATTCAGAAGTTTGAAACAGCAATACGAAAAACACTTAACTGGTTTATTTTGACTTTTTAGATCATAGAGACCTTCTTATGCCACCATTATACATAAGCCACTTGACAGTTGACAGGTTTATCTCCAATACTCAGTAATACAAGAGGCAGAAAAGCATACTCACAAATAGCTGTCTGTTTAACTTTACATCAAGGGAAATGTCTACAAAACAATTGTGCTGTTAGAGTTCTAGATTAAAACTACTTTGTAATTTAATAAAAAATTAAACTTTCCCTCATCTTATCACAGGATCGTCATTATAAAACACATACACAGAAACCTTCACTGAAATTACCAGCTAAAGAAAATACTTTTGTTTCTTTCTTAGGTTGCTAAACTTCACAGAAGACATATTTTTAGTTAGTTGTGTGAAAAAATTATTCACTAAGCCTCCAGATAAGTTGCTGATTCCAAATTATATCCCTTTACAGAATCACTAAAACAACTCACATACATGATCAAAGGCTTGGTTTGGAAATATCGAACAATTCACAAGGTTTCACAAACAGACAAGCCTGAATCCAATAAAAAGCCCTATGCTTGATGAGAGTCGCTATTTTAATGCTGTTCATAAACCACTTACAGTAGTGACCAGCACACTGCAGACAAATTCATTTCATTCAATGCATTCAAAGCTTTGGCCAAAAGCTTATTTTGTTGGCTTGAGCTGAGCTGTTGAAATTGAGACTTTATTTTACAAGAAACACTGTACAGTGGTTAATACATTTCAACAAGAATACATTACTATATAGTCAAACATCTGAGAATAAATAAATAGACAATACTGTACCACAATTTAAGATGTGAGTTTGATTTGACAAATACTCAGAAGTTGATAGTTTCTTTTATCATTTATAACCGTATAGGCAGAGTTAAAAACAAATATTTTTGTTTGTAAGGTTGTCTTTAACATTCAAGTTTTTTTAAATTTTGTGCAGATTATAACAAAAATTCTCTTTATACATTTGACATTCATTGTCATCTGATTGAGTAATGAACTTGGTTGGACATGGATACTATAGATGTTTTGAAGAAACAATAAAAATAAGCATTTCTTCTTTACACAAGGACATGTTAATATATACAACATGTGCACAAAGCCTAATAAAGTCAAGGCGCAAAGTTAAATGGCATAATAAAACATTTCTAAACAAAAATGTCAGTAGCCCCATTTCCCATAAATGAAGATATATTGTTTCAAAACCTGAATCCACAGTACAAAAATATAATATGTAATTACTGATTAGATATCATGAAGTACATGGTTCACAACAGTCTTATGATAATCTTTCATAATGTCTGTTCTTCCTTTCATTTTTCATTACGTTTTGGCACTTTGGCACTAGAACAATATACAGTGGCACAATAACGAAAATAATGAAGTAGTTAACTACTGAAGCATCTATTATCTATTGAATTCTATTGAAAGAGGAATTTATGCCAGGTAAAATGTATAGTTCCGCTTTTTGCGTTGTTTTAAACGGCGTTCTGCAGTTTTTCCCGTGACACCACCTTAGACAGCTTCTGCCGAGGTGTCAGTGGACACAGACATGGTCACTTTGGCTATTTTCACAGTGGTTTTCACGCAGCTCTCTGCGGCCCTGTTGGCGGCAATAATGACGTTTCTGTTCTGGCAGTCGGACTCCAGGCTATTGTCCAACTGCTGCCCGCCACCTCTGCACGCATTGCACGAGGTGAGGAAGGCGTGGCGCAGGTCCTTGCTCCTCAGGGCGTAGATGATGGGGTTCACCGTGGAGTTGAGCAGGCACAGCATGCTACAGAAGGCAAACACCGTCTTAATGCCGTCGTCCATCCTCCAGAAGAGGTCGTAGACCATGATGGCGAGCAGCGGGCCCCAGCAGATGACCAGTACCACCAGAATGAGCACCAGGGTCTTGGCCAGGCGGATGTCCATACGAGCCTGCTCCGGCCGGGTGCTCTGGATTTTAGTGCCATCCGCCGAGTACACCACCAAGCTCTTCTGCGAGGTGCGGCTCAACATACGCACCGCGTGATGGTGCGCCTTCCACAGGATGTACATGTAGGCGTAGATGATGAACAGAACCAGCACGCTGGTCACCCCGATCCAGAACATCAGGTAGTTCTTGTCGATCAACGGGAAGATGTCGGAGCAGACGGACTGGAGGCGCTTGCAGTTCCAGCCGAACAGAGGCAGCACGGCGATCACTATGGAGATGGTCCACATCACGCAGAAGGCGATGACGGCTTTGGTCCGCGTCACGATGCGCCTGTAGGCCAGCGGCCGGTGTATGGAGATGTAGCGGTCGATGGCCGTCAGGAAGAGGCTGCCGACCGAGGCAGTGAAGGACGCGGTGACCCCGCCCAGCTTGAAGAGGAACACGTTGGCGCTGTCCTTCCTGTGGAAGATGTGGAAGTCCAGGAAGCTGTAGACGAAGATGACGCTGCCCAGTAGGTCAGCCACGGCCAGGCTGCCGATGAAGTGGTAGGATGGGCGACAGCGTAAGGTGCGAGACTGGAGGATGACGCAGAGCACCACCAGGTTCTCCAGCACGGTGAACGTGCCCAAGGTCAGGGACATGACGGCCACGGCCAACTGCTGGCTGGGGGTCAGGATCATGAAACACTCCATGTCCATGAAGTTGTCCCCACACTGGATGTTACTACCACCCTCTCCCAGCCCGCTCCTGTTGCCGAAGCCCTCAGTGGCGTTGGTGGGAAAGAAGGGGTTGCCCTTGAAGATCAGCTCCTCGCCCGCAGGCACTCCGTCAGGGACGGAGTGGCCGCGGAATGCAGACAGAGGCTTCTGGAGAGAGAAGCTACCCTTGGTGAAGTCCGCGTCCACCGTGAGATCTTCATAGTTTGCGTCGTTGGAGCCTAGTAAGCCAGAGGTAATTGTTCGGAACGTGGTGTCCGCTACACCATCTAAAACGGACTTCATGGCTGTGTCTGAGGGTAGTAATGCAGTCTGTGATGAAGGCTTGACAACCTACAAATTGAAGAAACACACTTTAAATAGATCTTTTGAGATATGCATAATGTTTAATGAGTAAAGGAATAAGGATAAACACATACATAAATTAATAAATACTGGCAATGTGTTTTCTAAGAGCGTCTAAGAACATGCTGCAGTAAACATTTAATGTGTTACATTTAATAAACATGCATTCAGAATTGTAGGTATTTTTCTTTTAGTATGTAGAAGCAGTTTATTTTTAGAGCTGCTCTGAGTGTTGACCTCATCTGTCTGTTGCCTTCAGATATGAAAATACAGAAAAACCCTGATACCCAAGAAACACGACGTGTCTAAATAAAAATAAAAAGATAAATACACCTGCAAATAGAATGATTACGTTTTTATATATCAGTGGTCTTTGAATAGATGGACATAATTAACTTTAATGTCAAGAATCTACAAACTTAAGTAAATAAACTAACAAACTGCTGTTATAGAAATAACAATTGTGTTTAGTGCATATTTTTCTTGATTTAATTAATCCTCACATTCTGGAATGACTAAACCACAATACACAAAACAATGTAACATGTATATGAATAGACAAATTATACGTAATATTTGAATTCTAGATTATAAAATTAAAGTCGACATTTTATTTACCTCACATATTTTTTCAGGTGCGCTGAATCTCTCCACTCCGACACCAATTTATCCACCGTGCGTTAATCCAAACCCAGCGCACAACATTAAACGAAAAACCTTAGCGAATCAACAGGCATATCTACTTATTTAAGCAGCAAGAGTGGTTTGTAGTCTAATGAACATTCTAAATAAGGAGTTTGCTTTTAAAGTTTCTATATAAAGTAATCTATCCTGTCTCTCTGTAGTGCTCTCGTCGTTTGGGGCAAAGGGTTGAACCAGCTGCTGGCGTTGTCTAGATGCTCTTGCTGGATGTGTGTGCGTACTTATGAAGCTTTGCTTTTCACGGATGATCACGTGGTCCGAAGTCTCGTCGACGCGGTATCTTGTGCCCAGCCCAGTTTTGGCAACTTGACTGGAGATGAATAAGTGAAGCAATGATGGTGGTGGGCAGACATGTGTTTTTACTTCACAAAGCTCTACACCAACATTGAAGAGCGTACTTGGTCAATATATATATATATATATATATATATATATATATTT
>JAODLL010000017.1:705719-723898 GCA_026546735.1 Forbesichthys agassizii
TATATGTGTATATGTATATATATGTGTATATGTATATATATGTGTATATATGTGTATATGTATATATATGTGTATATATGTGTATATGTATATATGTGTGTATATGTGTATATATGTATATATGTGTATATATGTGTATATGTATATATATGTGTATATGTGTATATGTATATATATGTGTATATATGTATATGTATATATGTGTATATATGTATATATATGTGTATATATGTGTATATATGTGTATATATGTATATGTATATATGTATATATATGTGTATATATGTATATATATGTATATGTATATATGTATATATATATGTATATGTATATATATACATATACACACACACTTTTTAAATCAGTCATTAAGACCGTGGCCCTCTGCAAGCTTTACAAAAAAAAAAAAAAAAATACAGTTCAAATGTACAGTAGGACTAACGAGGCATGATGTTCATTCTAATATGCAATGCTGTATATCACATGATGAGGCCCATTTGTTTTATTCTTCAGTCAGTTGTCCTTGTCTTGTTCACAGACCTACGTGTCTGATCTCCAGCAGGAATAGAGGTACTGGACGAATGGTCATTCCACATAGAGATTTACACATTTAAAACAATTAAAAAAAGGGGGATTGTTCAATAAAATACTTGACCATCAGTGCTTCTCTCACTTCTCATATACGAGATTTTAGTACTATTTCTAATCTCAATATGGAAAGAAAAACCCAAAAAACCGTGCAATGGCAACTTGCCTTTGTCACTTGTTCTCCCATTTGAAATGTCTTTTCGTATTGTTTACCAGCTCTTTCACCCTAGTCTGATGTCACTGTCAATCATCCGGCGATCATTAACTCCCCATTGGTCAACAAGTCTCATATACCCAGGCACAACCAGCCTCTGTTGGCCCGGTAAATTGTGCACCGAGATCTGTAGTGGTTGATGATAGGACATGTACGAGCAACACGAAAGCGGAACCAGAACTGAAAAGGTTTGTTTACTTCACAGCCACCCCACCCCCCCTACCCCCCAAAATCAGTGTTTCTACTCCAGCTGTTTATTCAATGGTGTTGTCAGGCTGGAGAGAAACGCCAAAGAAGTATCCATTAAAGAATACAATGTCTATCCTTTCCAAAAAAAAACAAAAAACTTTAATTTCACCAATTTTTGTGCGTTCGTCCATTTGTGCCGCTATTCACCCATCTCGCCATCCGTCACAATTCTCCGTCGCTCAGCGACTCACCAACAAATCCGTCAGTAAATGCCCTTGCCGTGATTGGCAGCTAGATGAACTTGAAGCACTTGGTTTTATCGTGGGGCAGTCGAGTCTTAAAAAGTACGGAGTCCACGCGGAACTGCGTGTACAGCAGTGGCATGTAGCCGTACACCTTGACGAAGAAGTTGATGCATTTGTGCCTCTCGTGGAAATGAGAGTCGTCGTGCGAAAGGGCCTGGGGGCAGCCGGGGCAGCGGAAGGTCCAACGGGACGTCACCTGAGATGCGAGAGGGGGTCTGTCACTTTAGTGTCGATACAGTGAGACATTTGTGACACTGCATTAAAATGTCAAAAATGATCCATATGTACAGTACATACAGCTCTGGGGATAATAAGAGGCCCCTGCAGCGGTATCTCTGGATTTGACCATTTACAATTCTATGTAGTATATTTCATTTTTTTACATATACAGTATTTTTATATGTAGTAGTCTCTTCATTTTTTTCCAGAGCGGTATATTGGCCCATATTAAAGCTGACATACAGCAAAACAAAAGTAAGTAAGTAAGTAAAATGTATTTATATAGCACCTTTCACAGATAAAATCACAAAGTGCTTCACATAAAAATGGAGATATATAAAGACAACATTTTTACAATAGACAAATAGAACATAACGTGTCAAAGGCCCAAACAACCCTAGTTTAATTAAAAGCCTGTTTAAATAACAGCGTCTTCAACTGCGTTTTAAAAGATTCTACAGAATGTAGTTCACGTAAAAACACAGGTAAATCATTCCACAGCCTAGGTGCCACTGCTTTAAATGACCGGTCCCTCTGGTTTTGAAATGTATGTGGGGAACCACCAACAATCTCTGACCTGATGACCTATGGCTACGTGAGGGAGTATGAACATGTATCAGGTCAGCGATGTAAGGAGGAGCTTGTCCGTGCAAGGTTCTAAAAGTAAGAACGAGAATTTTTAAATTAATTCTGAAAAGTACTGGTAACCAGTGTAGCGATGCTAGAACTGGTGTGATATGCGCTCTTAGCGTTCTGAACAGCCTGGAGTCGGTTGAGATGTTTCTTATTTAGATAAGTAAAAAGACTGTTACAATAGTCCAAACGTGAAGAAATAAAAGCATGGATAATCATCTCTAGTTCGGCTTTAGACACCAGAGCTCTTATTTTGGATATATTCCTGAATTGGAAGAAGCAGTTCCTGACTAACTGATTGGTGTGGTGCTCCATGGACATAGCTGTATCAAAGACAACACCTAAACTCCTGAGGCTCGGTTGGACAGACGAGCCTAAGGCATTAATATGCTGATTAATGAGGGGAATGCTATGTTCAGGAGCAATAATAAGTGTTTCAGTCTTATCAAAACACTTAGTTTGGACATTAAACGCAACCCCCTCCCCAAGCCAATTCATTATTCAAAGGATTTACTCAAAGCTGGGAACTGCCATCACAGCGCTATACATAAAAGCCATCCTTAATTCCCCCCTGAAACAACCTTGGGTTTTAACACTAAATCAGAAGGACTTAAACTGAGGGTTTTAACAGTGTTTCCTTTCTAATACCACAACATAGTTTGATTGGTTTAATTACTTGTGTCTAGCCACGAATAAGCACTCTCATAATAAATCTAACCACCACCAATCTAGCCAAAAAAATAAAAAATATCTGGCATAGCGCCCCAATTCCATCTCGTGTTATGATTTAGAATTTGTATGGAATATTCGACATGTCAGTTTGAGTAATGGCGAGGGTAAGCAGGCAACACATTTAAGCTTGTACGGTCCTGGGGGGGATACAAACAATGCTAGGGCGCTGATACACTGACCTTGATGGGCGGCTTTCGGGTGATGTGAGACACAAGGAAGTTCATGGCGATGTCCTCGCAGTTGATGTACTCATCCACCATGTCTCTGATTGGCTGGGGCATCACGTATGAGTACAGGTAAGCATAGTACTGTGGAGATCAACACAATGAAAAGAGACAGCAGTCACAAAACCTACAATACATATACATAATGGTACATGTAAAAGGTGGTATTTTAAGGGATTATTAAATGCTATTGGAGCTGAATGTAGTTTGCCCTGCATTCCTAAGTAGGGGGGAATGCTTTTAGCATGTGGGAACACTTATGTCATTATACAGAAGCAAACGCTTTCATCCAAAGCTACTGACAAGGGGTACATTTACAAGCAGCAGGTAGGGGTTAGACATTTTCAAGGCTGAGTCACGGATGTCTAAGGACCTTTCAAGTGGGAGTCAACCATCAGCCTAGACTGCCCCCTTAGGTGAGAGATGGAATAACACCACATATGTCAACCTCATGTGGTGACATTTATATTTACTGGATTGTATGAAGTCTTCCCAAGTGCTATTGAAACCGATAGCAAAATACAAGAACCCTTGCATTTGGGGACAGTACACAGACTAATAAACAAAAGCAGCACACGGTATACTATGGTTCTGATGGCTATGCCTTGCAGTAGTGTAGCATGACCAGATAAATACTCTATCCCATGCAGCTTAAATAACATTGGTTAATGACATCATGGCTTAGTAGTAGAAGATAGGAACTAAATATACAGAGCTACTACAACAACAGCTTAATTATGAGGAACCAAATTAATGAATACAGGATGCTGCACAACCGCAAGCATTATTTCCAGTCCTAACAACAACAACCACAACATCGACGGTGAGCTGTGCACAGGTTTCCGTGTGGGCTGGTGGTTGTGCCGTGGCCTGACCTTATGGAAGAAGGCCGCTCCGGTGAGCACCATGGAGAGCTCGCAGGAGTAGTTGGAGTTGTACAGCCAGGACTGGTGGTTCACATCCCAGGCGTGGAACCTTCCAGGGAAACCCACAATGCGATCTCTGGCCTCACGCCATACTCTGCAAAAGAAGGGCCGGGAAAACTAACTCATCTTTCACCCCTTCCATTCACATTGACTAATTGCTCGAACACACCATGCTGTAATTATTTACTCTATTATTTAAAAATAATAGTAATTTAGCAATAATTACCAATGGCATAATACCTAGGGCTGCACGCTTTTCTAGACATGGCACCCGCTTAGTACTTTGACACCTGTTTTAGGCTTTCATTTGTATTATGCTTTCGCTTAAATCTGTCATCAACCTGCCATTACGCAACACTAGATTTTTGGAGTTCCAACCTAATCCTTGCTGCTGGAGAGAGATACAAATTGAGACAGCAGTTGGAAACGATACATAGCAGCAGTTGGAATTATACATACCAGCATGTTCAATGTATATGTTGGCATAGCGCTATTTTAGCATATGAAATAGTTATTCATTTGTGAACCCTAGACTTAAAGTATACATGTAACTCTGCTCCGTCTCATCAAAATTTATGCATTTAACACAAACGCTACGTTCGGCACACTGAAACGATGACATTTACAAACGGCCAGTCCCACCATAACTTATTCTCAAGGGAATAAAAGCAAGGCCCCATTGTTTTCAGATGAGATGCTTGGAATTCCTATACTTGACAGCCATGACGCAAGCCTTCCCAGAAGAGGCTCTCATATCAGGCCACTGTGAGCGCTCACACTAATACACGCTTTCTGTCTGCAGATAAGCGCAGAGGTGAGGAAACATTTCTGTATAATTCCAGGTGGAGATGGAGATCATTTATGACAAATGACCATGTGTACACACAGCCGCATTCTGCCTGTCCAGGCATGCGGCAACAGTGGCAGGTCTCAGACAAATTGCAGAGGAGAGAGAAGGGTGCACTATACCTAGCAGTGTAGTTTAATTGGTTTAAATATGGCCGTCGTGTTTAAGGCTAGGAAAGGGTAAACAGATTAATCATAGAAAAAAAGAGATTACCAAAAATAAGCTTTCCTTCCATATAAAGATTTGGTACGGTCTAATGGAGTTTTATTTAAACCTCAGGGATTTTATTCCGTTCCAAAAGGGAGATAAAAGTGATTACTTTCTTTAGTGACTTTTTACCTGTGTTCAACTATTATACAAGTATTTTTCAACTCAACTGTTTTATCAGCATTGCTATTTGCTTCAAAGAAAAGAAAAAATCTGATCCAGAACATTGTTCCAACTGCACAGTGAGCACAATGGAATCTGTCTTTTCCATTAAAAGAAAACAACACGACATGGGGGAATTTACACAAATTGTCAAGTTCCTTCCTAGATTACATTGTGGTGTTATATTAAAGTACGACGTTGGATACACACAAAATCAAATCATGTGAAATTAGGAAATATCAACTAAAACATTTTGACATAGCTCAATATGAATATATAAATATATGCTTTTGCATTTATCAGAATAAACAAATCTGTCCTGGAACACAACCTTTAAAGGTGCAGATGACTGATATTCTTCTTGGGATAATTAAATCACAATTCTATCTGAAAATATTTCATTGATTCTTCCCAATCACTGACCTGAACCCAAACATGATCTCGTCGTGGCGAAGGTGAGCGTCATCGTCGATGGACAGGATGGCCTCGGTTTCCACGGTGTCCCAGGGCAGGAAGCGGTTGTTGAGGCTGTTTTTTTCTGTGTGAACCACCTTAGGAAAAATAAAAGGGATAGGCTGCTTATTTCTCAATGGGGAGAAGTCCTCAATATAAAAATGCATGAATGTTTTTAATATACAAGACAGGCATTTACAGCAGATAGAAAGGTAAACTAATGCTATAGCTAGGGTAACAGACAGAAAGGTAAACTAATGCTATAGCTAGGGTAACAGATAGAAAGGTAAACTAATACTATAGCTAAGCTAGCAGATAGAAAGGTAAACTAATGCTATAGCTAAGGTAGCAGATAGAGAGGTAAACTATAGCTAAGGTAGCAGATAGAAAGGTAAACTAATACTATAGCTAGGGTAACAGATAGAAAGGTAAACTAATGCTATAGCTAGCAGATAGAAAGGTAAACTAATGTTATAGCTAGCAGATAGAAAGGTAAACTAATGCTATAGCTAAGGTAGCAGATAGAAAGGTAAACTAATGCTATAGCTAGGGTAGCAAATAGAAAGGTAAACTAATGCTATAGCTAGGGTAGCAGATAGAAAAGTAAACAAATAGAAGAGTCTTCCTGTTGTATGCGCTCTAGTAAATATCACAGTACGCCCATGTCTTCTGCATTACAACCCAAAGACAACAAATGATACAAGGTCATATAGATCAAGTTATTAATGCAAAAAGTTTCTAGAATATTATTCCTACCCAAGTTGATTAATGTCTCATATGTAATCTCTTTAACCAAGATCTTAAAAAGGCTGATGTGTGAAGCAAAGTCATTTTATCATATTATTTTTGTTTATGAGAGCCATATGGACATGGCCTTTTATTTACGATGCAGCAATGTGACTGGCTGCCTGTATTGTAGTCTAGTGAGGAAGGATTAAAAGAAGACGTTTGTGGTGCTTATGCATTCTGAGACAGGGGAAAAACACAGCAGCTTCCTCTCTCTACATCTCAAAGAGGTAGGGATGTGCTAATCAATCGGCAGGAGATCGGAATCGGCCGACTTCCACAAAAATACGAGATTGGTGATGATCGGTGATGTCTGATTTTCCTTTCTAATGGCAGATATGGACGAACGATCTTTGTGTCAATTAAATAGCTGTCAATTCACCATTACATTTAGCCTTTTCTTGATTTCATGCGTTTACCTGGAATAAAAATGCATCTTAAATGTATTTTAAAAAATTATAAGGCATCGAAAACCGTATAAGAGGTTTAAATGACCTAAGTCGTGAGGAATAGCTCACCACTGTCGCACAACGCAACCCTTACAACAGTATTAGTAATAACTTCTTGTACTTTGTGATGAAAATAACTATAAAGATGTAACGTCATGGTTAATATCCCATTGAAGAACGGTACTCACCACAATGGGCAGGCCTATATCTGGCCAGAGCAGGTCTTCAGACGGGGGCTTGGGAGAGTTCCACACTACGACCACCTTGTTGAGGTACGGGAGTCCATTGAGGCGCTCCAGCGAGTTCATCAGCACCTCCTCCCTCTCGTAGGTCAGCATCACCACGGTGAACTGCTCCCGGGGCACGTTCCCTCCCAGCGCGGCCTGGAACTCCTTCCCCGAACCTCCGGTGCCGCCGCCGATGGGCCTGAAGCCCGTGCCCGAGCCCAAGAACTTGGCCTCAGAGGGGAGCACGGGGTCATGGGGCGTGTGGGGGAACAGGTGGAATGGCCCCGGTGCTCTGTTCCACGCTCTGTACGTGTCTGACGCTGTGTACGTGAAGTTGCGAAGGAAGCGCGGAGAGGCGTATGGGGGCTCTGTCTCCACGGGGCCCAGGTCCAGGTCACCGTTGTCGGCCAGGTTGGCGTCGGTCCCCGCCAACTTCCCGGCCTTGTGGGGGATCTCCACGGCGGGCTCCTCTCTGATGGGCGCGGCGGGAACCTGGATGGCAGTTCGCACGCTGGCCAGGATGGTGCTGAAGACGTTCTCTGACGTGGAGAAGTATGTCTCCCACAGAAAGCGGCCCTGCCGCCTCATGGCCAGCAGGTCGTTGTCGGACAGGCTCCGCAGCAGAAAGTGCAGCTCAGTGATGCGCGGCTTGGGGACCACTATGGCGGCCTCGCTCCAGCGGATCAGCTGGTGGTACGGCAGCCTGGCGTGGTCTCCCAACACCACCGGCACCGCTCCGACCTCCAGGGCCTCAAACAGCCTCATCCCGCAGCCTGCCGACGCTACCAGCTGACCGTCCCCGGGAGCGATGACCAAGGCGAAGGTGGAAGCCTTGAGGACCTCGAGCCTCTCTTCCCTCTCCCCGCACAAGGACCACTCCGTGGGTAAACTGGGCCTGGGGCTCTTGCAGGTGAACTCCACCAGAACCTGGTCCAGGTGGCTGTCCTGCACCGCCTTGAGCGTGCCGACGATGCGGTCGTCGTAGTCGGCCGGTGGGTCTCCCTCCATCTCCTCCTCGAAGGACTGTGGCGGGGCCTCCTGCAAGCTGCTCCTCAGCGACTCCACCCTCTCGCCCTGGAAGGTGAACAGGTACTTCCTCTTGACCGGCACCTGGGGCGGCACCTGGAGGAAGTTTGGCTCCGAGAGGGCGTGGACCAGCGGGGACACCACCAGGTCGAAGCCCTCGCGGTACTGCGCCTCCGCGAAGGTGGACTGGGCCACCGCGGCGCGGCCCGTGCTCACGTTGTACAGGAAGTTCTGTGTCACAGACTTCCTGGACAGATGCACCAGGAGGTGGTTGTGTCCGTCGGACCTCCAGTAAGGGAGGCCCGCCAGCTGTTTCTCCAGCTGTGAGTGGGGAGGCAGGGGAGAGGAGGGGAGCTCCTGGAGCTCCCCGACCAGCACCACGTACAGGCAGGCGATGCCGGGGTTGTCCGTAACGTAAACGTTGGCCTTCGCCGCCATCGCGAACGCCTGTTTGACCAGTGGGTCGACGCGCTCGCCCCAGGAGTAGGAGGCTGTGTCGTAGACGTACACGGGAAAGCCGGAGGTCAAAGGGCA
This sequence comes from Forbesichthys agassizii, assembly GCA_026546735.1. Classification (NCBI taxonomy): domain Eukaryota; kingdom Metazoa; phylum Chordata; class Actinopteri; order Percopsiformes; family Amblyopsidae; genus Forbesichthys; species Forbesichthys agassizii. The sequence continues at coordinate 714,441 of JAODLL010000017.1, forward strand.
GCGAGCGTAGTCGAAGCAGGAGCGCAGGCGGCAGTCGCGGGCTGATTTGGGCGGCGGCAGCCCCGCGTCCTCCTTGTCCGGGAGCAGCCTGACAGGCAGCGACAGCTTGGGCTGGTTCTGGGCCATCAGCTCCTTGTACGAGTGCTCCGTCTGGCTGATGACGTTCTTCAGCTGCAGCAGGTCCTGCTTGGCACTGTCAATGCTGCGCTTGCACGCCTCGATGCGCACGTTAAGGCGCGCAATCTCCCCGTTCAGGTCCTGCCGCTTTGCCTCGAGCTGCAGCAGCTCCTCGCTGACCGACTCGCGGATGCGACACAGGTCCTGCACGTGCTTGGCCTCGCACAGCTCGCCGCCGGGCCGCGGCCCAAAGATGCGCTTGTCGGGCCCGCCCGCCTCGTCGATGGTGGTGAGGTAGTAGTGGGCGATGAGCGGGAAGAACACCAGGATGAAGAAGAGCATGAAGCTGAGCCACGTCAGGCGCACGCGCCGAAGCATGTTCCACGGCTGGCCTCCAACTCCCGCGCCTCCATTACGCTGCATCATTGCGTCGCCGAGGAACCGTCGCTGAGGGGTGCACTAGCGGCCATGCCGCGGCCACGTCGGGAAGCGATTAACAGCGTGTAATCATCAGAGCAGGTGGCTCAGATATTGTCCTTGAATATAAATCAGCACGATTGCCTCGCCAGAGTCCGCTGGGTGTGAAAAAACGATGCCGACGGGATTTCATAGTATAAACAATCTCTTTTCCCCTCTTTAGCTACAGCATCTATTGATTTATGTAACAACAGAGGCACATATCTTCAGTGGGATGACCCTCCAAGAGTGGGCCAGGGAAGGCATAGCATCTCATTGGTCAGTATTGACGATGGGTGCATCTCGACCATTGCTGGGTGCCTGGAAAAAAAATAAAAAATAGTTACACACAAGAAAACCATAGTTTAAAATATCAAGTTAAAAATATAATTAATGTTTTAAAAGACAGAAAGTCATTCTTGCTAACTCAAATCAAAACAACTCCGCTCTGCAGCCCTCTGCGGCAGCGCCTCACACAAAGAAATGCATTGTGAAGCAAAACGTAGCTCTGTGGCTTTGTTGACATGAGCGGTGTTCGCCACTTTGTTTATGCTACTATTTACAGAGCCAGGGCTGTGTATTTATTCAACACGTACAGGACGGTAAGATAGTAAAATGCGAGGAGTTTGAATTTGACTAAAAGTGTATTAGCTTAGCATTTAGCCTGCATTAGCAGACTATAGTTTTTATTGTCGTAAATGAAAATAGCTTGGCTCCACCAATTATAGCTGAGATTATAGTCTTGAAACCCTTTCCGCTCCAGCATTAGCACAGCCACCTGTACAGCGTACAAATAAGTGACGAGTTATGGTGTATAAGGGCATTGATAAATCTGCAGTTTATTTTGAAATGGTGGTAGAGCTGTAACCAGATATATGAATACTAGGGGTGTAACGGTTCACCAAATCCAAGGTTCGGTTCATATCTCGGTTTAATATATATTTTTCCCTTTGAGTGGTATAATCTGGAATTTTTTCTGGCCTTGATTACATTCTGTAGAATAGTCTTTTTTATATATTTTCTGACACTAGATGGCACACTAATACCATCTTATCAACCAAAGAAGACCACTGTTCTTGTTGCCGCCCACACATGCGTGCTATGCTGTAGCGCCAGCACTAGGTAGGCTAAACAAAAAGATGAGTTCGGAGTTCATTACAACACCCTGATAAGGACAATATTCCACTATATCCTTAACAAAGAAATTAGTAATGGTTCGCTGCTATATTCATGTTTAAAATAGACACCTTTTTAAAAATCAACAATTTGGAATACTAAGAACACTGTAGCTACAAGTAACAAAATGCAAGCAGACGATCGAACAGTTTGGAACTAGTGATGCACCGATTGACCGGACACCAATTGGAACTGTACGGTTTTTGCTCCAAAACCCGTGATCGGCAACCGGTAAAATACAGCCGGTTACGTTACCGGTTTACACAGTTGCGGTGCCCATGCATGCGCTGCAAATACTTTCACGTTCACTCTTCCTTTTTTGAATCGAGAGACTGTAGCTAGTTGTCATGGTAGCAAACTTACACATTTCTTCTTGATGTGGAAATTAAAATGTGTGTCCTAAGAATATGTCAAGTTATAGGTAAGATACTCAGTAAATGTATTTTTATACACGAGCATCAATATCTTTTTAAGTAAAACAGCAAAACCATTTGCATAGTAGCCTATTGTTCATCTCACTGAAAAAAATAAGTTAAGTGGCTTATTTCATTGAGTCATGTTGTCTCTGTTTTGATTACTCACAGTTGGTGACGCAGGGTGTAGACCAGGGGTAGGGAACCCTGGTCTACACCCTGGAGAGCCGCAGCCCTGCATGTTGTAGATGTCTCCCTGCTCCAACACACCGGATTCTAATGAACAAAGTTAGAAGTGTGTGTGTTAGAAGCCTGATAACAACCCATTCATTAGAATCAGGTGTGTTGGAGCAGGGAGACATCTAAAACATGCAGGGCTGTGGCTCTCCATTACCAGGGTTCCCTACCCCTGGTGTAGATTATCCTACGGGTAGCGACAGTTCTATTAAACATGGCTCGAAGATTAAAAGATTTGGGCAGTTAATTTAAACTATATATTTTTGTGTCTCCTCGCTGCTCCATGCACCATACTGTTAAACGGACGCTGCCTTGTACAAAGGTAAACGCATGACAAATGTGCATTGGCAGTTAAGGGACTGTCAACAAATTCCTATGACGGCGAGTGCTGGCTTAAAACGTGAGTAAATTTAAAATCTGCATCTAAATCACCGAGCTGTACAATAAAATCGGAATCGGTTAAAACTGGAACCGGCCGATCAGGCTTGACAAAAACGGAATCGGTCAGGAAAAAATGCAATCGATGCATCCCTATTTGGAACCACATGATGGCAAAACAGACACAGTATTTGTGTGTGTTCATTTCCCAGCAAAATGACACACACACACGCATTCATGTTTCTAAATAGAGTGTGATATTATTCCACATTGTTTCATTTGAGTAAAGAAGCGAAGGCAATAGACTGGCTGTCATAATCTGACACCGTAGTGACGGGGGTTAATTCCATGAATGAGAACACATACATTCTACAAATCGCTTTGTATTGTGTTTTGACAACTATAAAAAGGCTCAGTAGTTGTAATCTAGTGTTGAGCTAAATGTGAAATGGAAATTGTAGTTTAATTACAGTAGCAACGTATATGAGAACTCAACAGGCTGCATCTGTAGCAGGTTGGGTGTTCGTCTGTGTGGGACCGCAATTCTGTATTCCGGAACCGCGACACGAAACCGTGGACGTTTGTATCGCGGTTTCGGTTTCAGAACTGTTCCACCCCTAATGAATACTAATAAATTGGCGTCGGACCATATAATGTTTAGAGTTGAAGGGTTCTTTCTAATCGTTTACAGCAAGTAAACAGGCATTTCTTTGTAGCAGTGGTGGATACATACAGCGCAACTTAAACCTTCCAGAGATGCAATCCTTCTGTAGAATACTCAATCTGCAGTATAGAATGTTGCAGCAAAGAAAGGTCCAGTTTCACCTGTCACACTTTTCAAAACCCCCATGTAAAATTTACAGAACACGGACTGTGAACTAAAATTCATATTTGTGCATTTAAAGTGAAGCAAATCATCACACCAATTTGTCTTAAAACTTTCTACTGCCTACATGCTGGTGAGTCATTTTACTTGAATAAAGTAGGACAGACCAATTTATCACAACAAAGACAGGTGAGTTGAAAGACTGCACAATGTAACCCGAATAGACCTTTAGATAAATACGACTAAGAATAGCCCATATTTTGGCATTATAATCTGACCAGCCACTGCAAAATTTCAAAACACTGAAGGTTTTAACTTCAGGCAATGTGTAGCTCAGGACTGTAGGTGAGTCTTCACAAAAGAACCAGTTCAATGCTATGAGCACAATCCTGATACAATTCCCACTTTCCTATAAGAATAAGCCTAACAGACAGACACTAGACAAGCTATCTACATCTCCTCTGACAGGCCTCATTCAAAGTGACCTCATCACCAAGTTCACATTTCTAAGCTCGATGTGAAAACAGTTAATCTTCTAAAGTAATGCACGATTGTGTCCAGCTGTCCTGTACAAAATTTGTTTAGGAGGGCACACATAACGGTGACTTTTAGAAGTTAGATGTTTAGAAGGTCAAAGGAGGTGGTTCTTAAGAATTTACGACTGCATGTTACTGTAACGTCTAGGCAAATCTGTCTCTTTTAAATTAATGCAAAGATGTTGGAAAATTTGGTTCAGAAAACAAACAAAATCATCAGGCCTCCTTGTATATTATAATATATTTTAGCAGTAACCATGCCCAATTAACAGCAGCAAACATCTCTCATGCCATTTAGTCCACACGGACACGTGAAACAGATTTGCCTGCCTTGTTACAAAAAATAATAAATACAGAACTGGAAAAAAAAACATCTCCATCCACATGAAAACGCAATTGCATTCTGCAAGCCTATAAAAATAAAAAAAGCACAACCTGACAATACAAGGTATAAACTATTTTCCGTGTCTACACGTGAACACTGAATACGATGCTTTTAAATAACTTCACCCTGGAAAGAGCTTTGCAAAAAAGCTTTTAGTGATCATGCACTGCTTTCATGAAAGACCAAATCGCATAGAAAAAGCTATTAAAAATAGCCATGTACGGGTGAATTAGGCATTGGGGAATTCTAAACACTTGAAATGTAGTCTGCATTTACCAAAAAAGAAACAGGGAAACATCTAAAACATGCTGGGAAGTGACCAGGGATGGGAAACACTGTTGTATTTGCTGCCTGGTTAGAGCATAGTTTAGCAAGGTCCAACATCCAATTGAAGAAAAAACCAACAGGAATTCCCCTTACTGACTCCATCTGACAGGCACAGCCAACATGTGGAGATTGCCAAAAGCCTTATGGCGAGTCAGAGATTCAGTGTCCAAATTGTGCCCCACTAAACCCCACTTGCTAATAAAGATTCATGTGCATGGCTTCTTGATTTCAGGGAATATATTCCAGCTACAAAATATAATCCAAAATGCATACTACTACACAAAAGAACTTCCAATTTACCAAAAATGTAAAAAAAAAATTAAATTTAAGAATTGAGAATTGCAATTTTGGGTAAATCTTGGGTGAAGTAGGTATTTGAAACAAGAAGAGATTCAACACGCTACCAGGAAAACCTACTACCTATTTGCCGTGTACAGCGGGGAAGGGAACCTGCGTGTGTCGTTTTGTCTACCTCTGTACAACATGGCATCCTCCACTGTATTACACAAGCCTCGTCAAAGACGAGAGGCACTGGGCTGCTAATACGCTGCTGCCTGTGTGTTCACAACACAAAACTAATGCATTCCCCAAGAGAGTGACCTGGTTTCAGCCGTAGCATTATGGTTTCAGCAAACAGGCCAAGCGGTAAAAAAACACAGACAACCTCACTGGATGTGTAGGAATATTCCAACTGACTTCTAGTGATTGAATTCTTGAGCTGCATATTATATCAAGTAGGCACAGGAAAAACTCCCCTTCCTCCACTCTCTCCTCCCTTCCCCCAAAACCAGCTATTCTAGGGCATGCCCAAGGTGCTGAGTGAACGAGAAAACACCATCACAGCGCCCGATTCATTTCGGCAGGACTGCCCGAGTTCCACGAGGGTCATTAGAGGCAGATGCTAGCAAACACCGTAGCTAGGACCTAATCTGGGAACATAAACACACCGATTTAGAGGCCTGCGCTCATGTATGCCTCTGGGAAACAGGAGAGGGGGGTGGCGGGGGAGTAGGGGGGAAGGTGGGGGCATGCAAATCTTAATCTCTGCACAGTGTCCGCTTCTCAAAATGTAGATAATGCACGTCGGTATGGAAGTCACACAGCCAAAGCATTGATCGCACCGGGCCCGCTTTGCGGCGGTCGATGATAATGCTATCATAAAACCCCACAGCCGAGATGAGGAGGTTCGGCGTGAACGCACTTAGAAGTGCCATTTGCTCTCGTACGCTTTTAGAGAGAGGTGGTGGATAAGGACGTGATGGGTTATGGAGAGAGAGAGAGAGAGAGAAAGAGAAAACAAAACAATGAATAAATGTGTTGCATTAGGCGGAGAGGCAACGAGATACCCCATCCTTGCAGTCACTTTATACGCCCTGCGCCAACAATAAAATATGAAACCACTGAGTGCCGATAGCACGAGGGATTCCGATCCATTTCACAGAATGGCTGGCTGCATAACATGGACTTAAAAAAAGATATGATATTGATTATTATTAGCAAAATCTTTAATTTATTTTTACATGTTGTGTTGCAGTATTTTACTGAAAGGATTGTGGTCACATCTCCCCACTGATCACGGTGCAGTCTTTAGTGTCTCGTGGCTTCAGTGGTTTACAGGCATTCCTCGATACTCCCCGCTTGTTAGTTTTGTGGAAATGGATTCACAACCATGCCCTTGCCTTTGAAATAAAGTGCATAATTGCATACTACATCCGAGATTTATCACACTTCACCAGAGGCAATAACACTGCACCATTTTCAACCCAGTGGTTCTTTGCTCATCCCAAAGGGAACAGAGATGCTGACCAGTACAGTAGAGTTGATGACCCAGATACAGTACAAAAATATTGTACCTAAACTTACATCAACCCACTTTGTCAGCATTAGCTTTGCCTGTGAACAAGTCAGTTAATGTGCCTATAAGAACTACCTACTAACAACTGGGCCAAGTTACTATATATGATAGGAAGTTACTTGACATTAGATTTAAATGTTGCTTGGCTCCTCGATAGTATCCATTAACACACGGCAAATGTACTAATTCTCACTTTCTGAACTGTGAAACACCATGTCCAAAATGTTTTTTCACAAAAACCAACCAGCCAACAGGGTGAGAATTGGAGATAGGAGAACAAAGACCAAGGAGAGTCACAATAGCCACTCTTCTGTTCAAATATCTGGTGGTTAACAGTTTATGGTCTGGACAAGGGCTTGCAATCTAAAGTTCCGAGGGAACAGCTGTAGGTGCAGACATTAGAGCCAGTCTGTCCCACCACCAGGGGTGGGGGTTGGTGGGCTGGTGGAACATGCCCCCACCCCTGCTGTAAATATGAAGCTTTTATTTTTAAAGCATGATTTATTGGCAAAATGCGCTACCCTCGGTCTGTGGTACACACATTCTTCAGTCTCATCATAAAGTCTGATGGGTAAAACAAGGTTAGTTTTCACTGAAGTCAGTGTAACAACCCAACTTTGGATGAGGTTGAGGTAGAGGTTGAAGTAGCCTAGTCTCCTGTAAAATGCTTGGTAACATCTGCTTGTTAACATCAGGTCCGAGGGTGGCTTTTTCTCAAGCCCTGAATTGTAGTCTGTTTAGGTTAATTAGTTTCCCATAATTTATGTTAATGTGTGCTGACAATTCTTTGATATAAAATCCTTTATAACTCTGAGATTTGACCACCAGAAAGTTGAATCAACACGATCGGCAAAATGCTGCACTGCGCCCTATTCTCACAATTTGTAGGATAGCAAATCTGCACAAGTGCATATTGTTTTTGAAAAGTTTAAAGAACAACTACGCACAATGGCGGCACAATTTCAGGGAAACCCAGACAGAAGGGAAGCATTTTGGGCAATTTCAGCAAGATGGGAATGCAGGAACATACTTAAGAGGTAGCCTATTCCTTCAACAACAAGCTAAGCGGAGAAGGCATAGGGGCTGGAAGCTAGTTTATTAGCGAAAGCAGTACTGTACTCTAGTGTTCACATAGAGGCTGTTTGCCGTTGTTCTGCCTGTGCAAGAAACGTCTGACTGAGCTTTTGACAGACAGCGGTGTGGACGGCTGAATTTGAAGGAGGACACCATAGGGAGATCAGACAGCCTGTATATTTAATAAGACCAAGAGTAGCAAGGCTCCAAGAGGTACAGTAGATGGTGAAATATTTAATTTTTTATTTAAAAGATGGCTTTTGGATTTTTCCTTTTAATGCATCAAAGAAAAAACTAAACAGAGAACGTACTTAACTAACAGATAATGTACTTCTCCAACTGACTTATCTTTCTGATAGAGATTTATATCCATATCACTCATACTTTCCTTGCTAAACAAAATAGGTCTTAATCTTTGGTGGTTGCATAAACCATTTGTCCCCTAACATAAGGAGGTCCAAAACAACAAAATGCAACAAAGTGTTCAAATTTCCCAGTGCGCGCCATCGTAGCTTACTGCTTGCTAGCGTAGCAATTGGCACAGGCCTTCGGAGTGGTGACAACCGTTCAGCAGCTGAACCTCTGCCTCTCTGCTCAGTGGGCCTGCTGGGAATCCAACTACCTGGTGCCCTTCTCCGTGCAGGACATGCAACGACTGGAGACTACGCTTCCCAGAATTAATTGCAATTTCACCAACGAGTTTGAGTTGGGGTGATTCCCTGTGGAGGGTGATGGGAGGAGGGGGGTGCAGGCAGCTGCCTGGGAAGGCAGTCGCGGGGGATGTGGGGAGAGCAGCTGTTCCAGCCATGGATCACAGCACATCTCCAGCGGCGGAATGAGCCCTTCAAATACTTGTGTGTGCTAAAATGTGTAGAGGTGTATCAAAGACAAACACACAACTCAACATCAATATGAGTTTCATGGTACCGAAAGATAACATGTAATTCTGAAACAGGACAAAAAAAAAAAGTAAAACACTTTAGTGTTATGTTCTGATGCAATTAAAGTACCATCTCAAATTAAACAATTATTTAACATCACCAGCTTTATAGAGAATATTTCTGCATTGTTCAGATTGGCAGAACATTGGAAACAACTGTCTAATAATGCAGTACGCCTAACAGTAGGTAGAGTTACGTTAACACAATTATGAAGTGATTACTGTGAACAGTCAGATTCAAGAGACACGCTCATTTGATTACAACCAAGACGGTGAAATAAAATGATTTGCTCTAATAACTCGTACTTACATGGATTTATTTAATCAAGTAGTTTTGAACAGCCACGTTCACATAATGATGTTTTCACAACGCTGTGCATTTCCCACATGTCAGTGTCAGTATGTCACATTTAGTTGATATGCTTGAAGAGCAGTCAACATTTCCCACCATAGTGCTGGATCTATCACTGTCATCGTAAATTGCAACTGTATCATTTTTGTAATTCTCTTCCAATTTCAGTAGACCACCCCCCCCATAGCAAATAGCCTCCACACACACACACACACACACACACACATCAGCCATAACATTATGACCACTGACAGGTGAAGTGAATAACACTGGTAATATCGTTATCATGGCACCTGTCAGTGAGTGGGCTATATTAGGCAGCAAGTGAACACCTTGTCCTCAAAGGTGACCTGTTAGAAGCAGGAAGAATAGGCAAGAGAAAGGAT
>JAODLL010000017.1:723998-746121 GCA_026546735.1 Forbesichthys agassizii
CAGCCACCCTTCTGAGAAAACCCATTTCGGCCGCTTGTACCCGTGATCTTGTTCTTTCGGTCATGACCCACCCTTCAAGACCATAGGTGAGGGTAGGAACGAAAATTTCCCGGAAGATCGAGAGCTTTGCCTTCCTGCTCAGCTCTCTTTTCGTCACAACGGTGCGGTAAAGTGATTGCAATACCGTTCCCGCTGCTCTGATTCTCCGGCCAATCTCCCGCGCCAATGTCCCCTCACTCGCGGACAAGACCCCGAGGTACTTAAACTTCACTTGGGGTGAACTCCTTCACTTCACATATTATACATTTATAAAAGATTAACGGGTTATAGAAGAATATTTTTTAAATAAGTTTACCAACTGGCTGGTATGCTGCTAATTTGCTGAATACTGTGTGGGAGGTGTCAGACTTTTCATTTTAAATGTATTCTTCTCAAGGTATTTCATTTTACATCAGTGTAATTATCACATTACAATTTGATCTACTCATCTTATATTAAATACTTAAACATTAATGTACTGTTAAGTATTACATATTTGTACCTTTCTACAGGGGAATAGCAGATCACGGGAGAGGAGACTTATAAGGAAAAGTGTTGCCTAATGTAGAATTCTGGCATTTATGTGTATCTTAATTCTACAGAGAATTTGTATTTTTATTTGGTCTATATTTTTAACCTTCCTGCTTTGCCCAGTATAGAGCAGTGCAGTGTAAAATCCTACAAACTGCAGGATAAAAACGACTTCTCTGCAATATATTGGTTTTGGAAGCAACCTACAAAGGGCTATTTTGCTTTAAAATGAATGGCCTGATTTTTAGAATTAAGAGTGGCCTTTCTGCTTGTGTGTGTCAGTGTTAACAGATGAGTTTGCACATATTTTAAACATGTCACTTTTCAAATGAATAACATTTTAACTGAATGTAGCAACTTGATTTCTCAAATTATACTTCCCATATTTAGTCTGAAGCCATACATCAACATGACCCATTTGGGGGACTTATTTATATGATGCATAATTATGATTTATTCAGGGGCTACTACATCCCAGCCTTGTTCCCTCCTGTATACACCGACCTTTCCCACTATTAAGGAGGGAGGGGGGTGGGGGGAGGTTCCGGAAGCATGTTCACGTCCTGACTGACCTCCGCAGGGAGCCGAGGGGACCCGGGTGAACCTTTCGTGTGTGTGTTTGCACCTTTCACCGACTCCTGCGAAACACATTGTCCTTTCTCTCCTCCCCTGTGTCCAATGCCCTTTAAGCACCTTTGTGATCACCTATTTTTAAACGTGTGTGTGGCCAGGAACCACAGCTTCAGGACAGAGATGCTGTGCGGTTTAATTATTGATCCATTGCAGACCTACTGTGTTGCTAACCGTCCACATGAAAGGCCAAGGTGAATAGGCCAGCACAGTTGGCAGGAGAACATATAGACATGTGCAGTGGCAACGTCTTAAAAGGTTAAAGGTTTTTCAGAGGCTTTGATGTTTTGTGTGTGTGTACATGCTGCCAGTTTAGCCATTGAAGACATACCTGGCTAATCAGTCAGTTTGATACCAGTATGTTCTTATTTTAGAAAAAGTCAAATTTATGTTGTTCCTTCTTACATAATTAAAATCTGGTGGTTCTCCCATCTAATTAATATCAGTTTTAATTTATACATATAAGGTAATATTCCTATGCCACAAAGGTTTAGGTGGCTGATGTCCTACAGGTCAAACTCTAACCCTGTCTAGAATTTCATCCAGGTTGGTTAAAGGCAGGGTACGACATTCTGGAACGGTTGCTGTTTGAGCTCAGATCAAAACATCCTTCCGCGTCTCGACTAACATTTTAAAACTCATTATAAAGCAAAGCAGCTTTGTTATTGTGAGCGGTGTTCGCCACTTTGTTCACACATCTATTTACGGAGTCTGGGCTGTGTAGACGTAACCTTACACGACCATATAGATATCTGTCTCTTAGACACATCCACCTGGGGAGGGCAGGCACTTTCAAAAAAATACACTGCATGTGATTTTGACCGAACCTGTGAACCAGCGAGTCTGTTGTTGTTCACTCTTGCAGTAGAATGTTCAGAAGAAGCGTGAAAACATGTTAAATCGAGGAAAAAAACCTTTTGCTCTTCTAATTAATTTGAATAAAACGATACTATACTGTATCATCTCTAGGAGTTTTCGACTTGTGTTGTTTGTTGTCGTTGTTTGTTTCCACCTACATCACACCTAAACTACGCTCGTAGCTAACATACGACGCTGAGTGGCAACACATGAGGTTTACCGGCCTGAATCACCTTGATTTTCCAGGCTCTCCAGACTGAGTCTCGCACTGAAGTGAAACTGAAAGCTTGTGTGGAAGTACCAGAATATAATTTTTTTTTTTTCAGCACACAAAAAGAGGTACGCTAGCGGAATTTGAGGAGATTGAATTTGACAAAGGTGTGTTAGCTTGCAATAGCTGACCTTACCTGCCCACTGTTCTGTGTAGAGCTGTGCGGGGGATATAGCTGCCCAACCTCAGCAAGAGCTGGGACAGGTGCAGTGTAGAGTCCCAAGCGAGTCAGTGTTCCAGTTCGCCACTCCATATGCGCCTGGGCCCCAGATCCCTCTTTGTTTTATGGTGTAAACATACACGCACCCTCCTCCCCCTGCCTTCCCCTGCATGTTGTTTCTCAACCTGTGCTTGCGTATGTAGGCCAGCAGCTAACGTTTACATTTGAATGTTTAATCGTCATTCCCTCTCCCACTATAATGCGACTTAGCTGCCCTCGCTGCGAGTGATGCGCCCATAACAGCATAAGTGCGTTGCTATTGGCGACAAACTTCTGTCGGAGGTGGTGAGTGAGAGGGAGGGGGGGGGGAGGCGTGCGCCATACTCCAGATGCTGACGCCTGAGAGGAAGACTGACACGAATTCAGTCTCCAGCCAAGTGCGCCGGCGGTCGCAGGTGTGGTCCCTCAGATCCGAGGCGTATGTCTGTCTGCCCGGGTGCTTTTAACTCGTGCTTACTCAACTAATGAAGTAATTCCATGCTTTGGAGAGGACGGCTACCGTTGTAGTCCTCTGCTCACTATAGAATGTGTTTACAGTGAACAGAGTCTCTTTCTGAATTCATTAGTTGCTGGTAAATCTGGTGCTGGAGATGAGGCTTTCCCCTGCCAAGCACAGAGCAGCTAGGCACGTTTTGTTCCTTCCGTGTGGAAGGTGGCGAACTTCAGCACAATCAATCTGATTCTTTTGTCATGAGATTAGGGAGTTCCTTGATGCTGTGGGGTAAAATGACGTGTTCTGAGAGGGTTTCTACATCCTGCTAGAGAACAGGCTGCTGGTAGCCCCGCACAATGCCGGAAGTGATGCGTTGCAGTGCTATTAACCAATGAGATCGGCATCTGTTGGGCAGCAGTAGCCACTTGATCTAATTTGGTGGTTGCTGAGACAATGGGTGGAAATGATTGTCTTTGCCCCGTTACCTCAGTTGGCATCATACAGGCAAGGTGAGGATTGCAGCTTTTGTTATTACCAGGTCTCATATTCTGATGGCGGTTGTTTACTGCAGGTGGTACTGTCTGTCTGTGTGGCATCACCACGCAGGTCGACAGGCCGGCATGTAACCATGGCGTCACTGCTGTTCTGACATGACCTTTTCCTCCCTCCCTCCCATCAGCAATACGCGAGTTTCCCGATGACATTTTCTCCAACGACGAGAGGAAGAGCGGGGTCGTTCTGCTTCACATCCTGGCGGTGAGGACTCTTGTTTTCTAGAGGCACACACCTGCGTCAAACCCCGGGGCCAACGTTTAAGGGAACTCCAGGGAGCGCTATGCTTAACCAACTTTGAATGGAAGAGCATGTAACAAATGTCTAAAACCATAGCTGATTTCTAGGAATGCACCTAATGATAAAATGTAACCTTTTGTTTATTTAAAAAAAAAAAAAGTATAGTCTCTTATGGGTGAAGTGGTTTCACAGTGAATCAGAATCCTGCTTCATCAAAACACAGTTAGCTTTTCTCTTAACAGGCATCTACATTATGGTCTATTACTGTATATTGACAGCTACCTTCTGTTATGTACGCTGTCAAAGGTGGTTGACTGATCTGTCTGGCAAGCTGCTGATGGTGGAATTGCCATGCTGTCATTTCCACATGAACTAATTTGTTAATTACTTTGTTTCTGTCATTAAGGGCATAGCTTTTTTTGTTCTTTCTTGCCTGCCTTTTCTTGATATACTGTATGCACTAAAATAACCTCAAGTACATTTACACAGGCAGCAATAATCCAGAATACATATGGTACGTATTGCATGTTGAATGAATAGCTTTTGTGCATAGCCTGAAGGTATTCAGTAAAGCTGTAATATGGGGATATTTAGCCAACAGGCTAATTGGCATCTTATTGCTGTATTCTGTATGTAGTTAATCATGTAGTCTCATTATGCAGAATACTTTATCTTGTGTCTACCAGGCTATTTTTGATCAAGAAACAACAAATATGACCTAAATTCATGTGTGCTGTTATCTAGAATCTCTTGTACATCCTGCTGAAGTCCCTGGCCTTCAGATGTTGCTGCAATATTGAGAAATGGCTCACCAGCATCATATCTTGTTCGACTGCAGGCCTGCACTGCCCCCTGTGGACAGCATAGAGCACTGCACTGTGACTTTATAGATCTCATGTCAGCTACTGAAATAAGACGTTCTCCCCTCTCACAATGGGATTATGCAGGGTGTTTTTCTGTGTCAATATAATGTAACGCAAGTGTTGCTGTTCATATGCCGGGCCAATTTCATGGGTGTTTAAGTCTCTCACTGTCCTTTACAGGAGACCCCCTCTGCTCTCCCTGCCAAGTAGTGTTTCCTCGGTTATATTCTGCTGCTGCTGATATTAAGACCTCTGTAAGCACGTGTGCATGCATGAATTCGCACACACACATGCGCGTAACTCCAGCTATTTCTCTCTTCAGGCCCTCTACATGTTCCTGGCCCTCGCCATAATATGCGACGAATACTTTGTGACATCGCTGGAGAAAATCTGCGAGGTATCTTCAAGCTACGGGTTGTCCTCACGCTCACCCCCACTTGGGGTGGGGGGGTTGTTGTTCATCTCTGCTATTTAGCCCGTCAACATCCCTCTCTCTGTCCTCCTTGTCCTTCCTGTCAGAAACTAGACCTGAGCGAGGATGTCGCGGGAGCAACATTCATGGCAGCTGGCAGCTCTGCACCGGAGCTGTTTGCCTCCGTTATTGGTACACACACACACCCACACTAATTTGAAGGTATATTGAACTGTTGTTCAAATGTTGTTAACTCGATATTAGCCGACACACAACATATGACACACTCCGTTCTTAACGTTACACGGACCAGGGGAATTATTTCATAACAAGAGGCGATGTCTTAATAATATGAGATAAGAACGCTATGTTTATGAAATGCACATTATCCCTTTTTGAAATGTATTTACTTATTGGCTAAAAACTGTTTCAATCATGTGCAACACGAAGCGTACAATACAATCAAGGTTCCGGTCAAGCTGATGTGACTTGAGTCAGTGCACGTACTCAAATGCCCTGGCAGTCTGTGTCAGGGCTCATTCTGATTGGCTGTGACCTTCCCTGTACTCAGGTGTGTTCGTCACCCATGGCGACGTGGGCGTGGGCACCATCGTGGGCTCGGCGGTCTTCAACATCCTCTGCATTATCGGAGTCTGTGGCATCTTTGCAGGGCAGGTGTGTGTGTGTGTGTGTGTGTGTGTGTTGGAGAGAGATGCTGAAGTGTTTATGGGCTGCAGAATATTTGCAGCTATGGGCTCTTGGTTTTTATTTATTTTTATCTTTAATAATAATAGCCATCTGTTTCAGTATGTGGGAGTAGAACACTAAACTCTGAGACATGAACTGTGTGTTGTGAATGTAATTTATTTATTGGGGATTTTTACTCGTATGAAACTCAACTCAGAGGCAAGGGAGAAATACTTATTAAAAACATGATGGGACAGTCATCAAGTCATGTGCTCATATGTGTCTTAGGTTGTGATGTTGACATGGTGGTCAGTGTTCAGGGACTCCTCCTACTATACCCTGTCTGTATTGGCGCTGATTGCAGTAAGTTATTCATACATGTGCTCTAGATTCAAAGCAGTATAAACTTTCTTCTTTTTTTTTTTACATAACTCCTTTTTGTTTTTCAGTTTATCTATGATGAGAAGATTGTGTGGTAAGTTAATTTCTTTCCAAGTTCACTTTTCCAACAGGTTTGAATATAATTTCAAACCCCTCTATGCCTGGACTGGATTGAAGAACATAAACTAATGTGGAATCACTCCTTTTATATTTTAATACATTTTTAAGTGAATTTTCAATGTTTGAATGCTAGTCGCTAGTTTATATTTGAATAACCTAGGATGAGAGGGAGGATTTGGCAGTTGCAAATACTGTAGTAGCGATGCATACAATTGTACTGTAGAGATGCATGTAGGCTACATAGCTCTGTATTCCATGCCATGGCGACACCCTTGCTGTGTGTGGTTGTCCAGGGCTGTCTAATGCCTCCTCTATGTTGTGTCCCAGGTGGGAGAGTTTGGTGCTGGTGTTGATGTATGTGGGCTACATCGTTGTCATGAAGTGAGTGCTGTTCACCTTTCCTGCTCATGTTTGCACTGGTTTAGTGATCAACAATATTCTTAGTTCTCCAAACAATTTAAACGTTAGCAGGTTGACTGTGCGTTCATCGAATATTTCTTAAAAAAAAAAAAGGGAATTTGAATGTTTTAAAAGCAGTCCCTTGAGCATCTCGCAGTCTTTTTAAAATATGCAGCCAGTGGTATTTCCAAAAAAAAATGCAAATCCACATTTGTCAGTAGCCTAATAATTTGAGTAAAATGACCGGTTACGGTTGATGTTCCCGTACGGAGTTGCACGAGATGCAAGTTTGCCCCCAACTACCCCCATGGGGCCCATTTGAGAGCTGCTTGGCTCTGCCATTGGTTATTGTGGTTAATAAACAGCAGTATTTGGAGTTGTGTATCTGAATGACATTGTGATTAGACTACCAAAAGAACACTGCTGACTGACAGGTGAACGGTGTTGATGTTGACTGGCCTGAGAGGCAGGGATAGGATCATTTTTGTTTTATTTCTATATTTTGCAAGCCATCACAGATAATCCAGTGATTTGGCTGAGTTGGCGTGAATTACTGCGATTGTAAACTCCTGGAGGGACTGTGAAATAAACCAATATAAATACCTGGCACACTCCTTTGTTGTTGCAGGCCCCCAGATCTATAAATGGCCATACTCACTCATTGTTTATGTAAATTAAAGTGCCTATTGCCGTACGGGGCGGCATCTAAAAGATAAGCCCAGGACGTAGGTGAGGAGTCGAGTAGTGCTGTCCACTCAACAGGAGCGTTTCAAACGTACGTTGTTGTCGCAGCGACGTCAGCAGCCTACCCAGTTGCGCGGCCAGCTATTTGCCTAAGCTCCAGCACGTTGCAGTAGCCCAGCGTGCTTTAATCACATGGAGTCCACACAATGCAGGCTCCCTATGCTTTATTAGCATCTTATAATCTGCACTACGCTCAGCCTTCTTGCCATGCAACTTTAAATCCCCCCCCCCTTCCCCCCCTGGCTGTAGAGCGCTGTCTTAAAACCGCATTGCTCCTCCACATTGGGTGAAGTGCTTTCTGCGGGCCACACTGTAGGGGAGAAATGCACTGTGCTGCCGTCCGACGGCCAGGCACTGCGTACATTGAGGCGTGTGTTCTAATGTGAGCATATGCCACTGGCACCGTGCTGGTGCACATCCTCGTACGTCGTAAAGGTACGTGAGAGAACTGCTGCAGTCGTAAAACTAGTGAGATTACTGCAGCGTGCCCCCGGACCCTGGCTGGCTGGCTGGCACACTGTGTCCCTCGCCAGCCACCGTTGGTCAAGATTCAAAGTAGTAAAATGGATGAAGGCACTGTGGCTTGTAGTGGGACACAAATGAGCCAGGTGTTTAAAAGCCTTTTTTATTAAAACATTTTTTTGTAAACATGTGAATCTCCAATATGTAGCGCTAGCGCCCAACCTTGCGTTGCCTCACCTCCCCAAATTGACTGTACAACGGGGACATAGGGAACGTTTTAGGACCTAGAGGTGCAGCAGTACAGAGGAATACCAAAACGTCAACACTTTTGTTTGTTTCAACCACATGGGCAGTTCACGTCACAAATCATGGCTTAGTGTTTTTTTTTTTTCTTTTGTTTCTCTCTTGTTTTCTTGGTTGGCCCGCTTTGCACATTTAGCCCAAGATGGCCATATTACATTTTATAATATGTTATACCATGATGTGTTTGGCTTAAAGGTATATAGTGAGTCTCATTCTTGCTATCTATAGGCGCCGGCTCATTTTGTTAAAAGCAAATTAATAAATTATACATGTACTTATAACAAGTACATGTATAAAGCCATTTAAATAGACAGAATGAATGGCAAATATTTGACGTGTCGGCAGAAAAGTCTTTTATCCCCTGGCATACAGTACAAACCAAAAATCTTTCACCAGTGGATCCAGGGCTAAAATAACAATGTCACGTGTGTCCTCTGTCTGCTAGATTTAACTCCAGCATGCAGAGTTTTTTTACCGGGAAGGGCAAGAAGACGGTTGCCAATGGTAACGCGGCGGCCAGCAGTGAGATGGAGGATGGTAATGCTAATTATGACTTTGTTTGGGATGATGACCCATCATCGCCTTTACTTGCTTCAGGTAAGGTTAACCAGACAGGCATACCTGGGAGGGTGGCGCTTGCTTCCTGACTGGCCCTAGCTCCGCCCTCTTCCTCAATTTCTCCTTTAGCTTTCCCTGTATTTCTGGCTTGCTACACTCTTTGTCAAGCACTATGTGCTAACCACTACTAACTAGCTGCTTTAATTTTTACAAGCCTGTCTGTTTAGCCTTACTAAATCTATTTCTGCTTTTTGTGTGTGTGTGAGTGAGATGTAGGTTGACATGGATGCTAAAATTTGTCAGGTCCCTCCTCTTACTGAAATCATTTATGTAAAATTGATACTTACCAAACGATTGGTTATAGGTATTTGTGTAACAACGCATTACTGTTATGGCGTAATATTTAGGACCTAGTTGTACATTCAAACTGGCTACAGGGTGTGTGCTTTGACACACCGTATCGGTTTTGTATTTAGCCACATGTATACTGTGACTTTCAATTGGCAGACACTTTTTCATTAAAATAAGTAGTTTGTGTACTGTGTTTTCAGATGCATACACAAAAAATAACTTATAATAATATTCCTCTCTAGGGTTTAGACCCATAGTCTAGGTAATGAATTTCATGAGATGTTTGTGCTGGTTCTGTTTACAAACTTAATTTATGTGCCTCCTTGAATGTATAATAAGTCAAATTAAGGTCAAGTTTGGCTCTCTTTGAGGCCACAGCATTATAGTGTTTGGTAGAATTATATTGTACAGCAATATACAAATTTAAAATGAAATTGATTGCTAAACCAGAGCAGTCACCTTGAAGTGACCTGACAATACATACTGTACACCATACAAGATAAATAAATACAGTATGTATTTTACACTCAACTTAATTGTTTTGTTGCTAATGGTATGCAGTTCAGGTGTTGGCTATTATAATAGAACTCTTTTGGTCCTGATAAATATTCATATTTGGTAGGTACGGTTTAAATTGGGCGTAACAGACCCCAGGCTTAGCCTCTGCATTAATATGTATCACTGACTTTACTCAAAGTGGGACTTGAGGAATTAGTTACTCTAAAATTGCTTTGGGCCAATGTTGGCCGTGTTCTTTATTCTTGTTCTGGCCAATCAAACTGCATGTTGTTCACTAGTAGTTGTTGATAACATTTCATAGAACAGCTACAAAGTTCTAAACTGACACCAGATATGTCTGTTAAAACACATCCATCTGGGGAGCCGTCCATTGAAACTCTTAACAAAAGGGCAGGTGCTTTCAAAAAATACTTGGCAGGTGATTAGACAAACCTGTGAACCAGCACCCTATTGTTATCCACTCTTGCAGTAGAAAAGTTGGGAGAAGTGTGAATATATTTTCCATTGAGAAAAGCATTTGCTCTTCTAATACATTCTAATAAAACTGTTAACCCCTCAGTAGGACCTGCCATTGCCGTTTTCGACTGCTGTTTTCAAGTCACCTCCTTCACACCTAAACCACGGCCCTAGTAGCTAACAATACGGCGCACTAGGTTTACCGGCCTGACACGTGCTCTCTAGACTGATTCACGAGGTGAAGTCCAACTAAAGCTAACTAAATTCCTCCCATACTGTATAGAAAACGTGAACCACCAACTAGGCTTATGATGGCACATGAAGCTGACTGGTTATGCTGGTTTCGTTTTGAGATGGGCGTTTTGTTGATGCACATCCTTCTACCCGCAGTCAAGCCTAGCAAGGCCTATACCCGAGGCTCTGTGGTGATGGTGGATGAGATCATCAATGCCAGCCCTCCAAAGTACCGCTTCCCAGAGGCCGGCCTCCGCATAATGATCACCAGCCATTTTGGACCCAAGACGCGTCTACGTATGGCTAGTCGCCTCATTATTACAGAGGTACAGATATGAGTTATTTGCCCAAACATGAGAACTGGTTACTGATTTTAAAGCTGCGTAGTAAGGTTTTTCTGTCTTTGTAAATGCATTTTCTGTGTTTTTACTGTTTTTAATTAGACTTCCTTGTGTATCCGTGAAGTCAATAAAAAGACATCTTGGGTTGGCTGAGCAAATTATTTCTGTTTCCTATACTGCCATACAGGAAGTGGTGTGTTCTGAATCGCCACCGTTGACATAGCAATGTCTCAAGTAATTTGTACAACAGCAGCCGTTTTCATTGTGCTGAAAGGACATCACCTGTAAACACAAATAATCTGCGTGTAGTGACCAGACACAAACATCCCAAGATATATGTGCAGTAATAAAAATAAAAATATTTTGTTAGCTTCTAATTTCCCAAAATGTATTCCCAGGTCAGATATTAGTTAATAGTAACGTTTAGTTAACTTTGACTAAGTGTTTTTTTTCTGAAAGCGTCAGAAGTTGGTCCAGGCTGCCAATGGCGTCGAGACACAAGTGATTGACGGGAAGGTCGACATCGAGAATGGAAACTTGCCAGAGGACAAACCCAGCGAGGAGGAGGAAAACATTACTATCTCCCCCTTCCATATCCCAGGTGTGTGTGTTCTCGTGTTTAGGTGTGCAATTGTGTACTGCTACTGGATCAATAAATCCTTATCCCCAGTGGGGAAATCAGTGTGTCGCTAGCATAATAAATCCGCCATTGTAAAGATGTATGCAAAGAAAAACAAAGCCACCATTTTGCCAATTGACATATTTGTTTTGCTGACATTTCAGTGTCATTTTGACATTCTTTGTAGTCATTTTTGTGTGTCACTATTTGTTAATTGTCTTCATGCAAGCTCGAGCGCTTTATTAGCATTTAGTTTTATGTCGGCGGGCGAAGTTTCGCCGGTTTCAAAATGGTCATTCACTTCAAACGCCTGGTTGCCCTTCCTCAAATTAGTCGGCAGCTGCATGCTGACTAATGATCATTCTCTTGGACAGCTCTGAACATGGCTGCCCTTTCATCTGTCACAGCCTATTGACATAGAAGCAATGTGAATCTGACTGCATAACAAACCGGTCCATCACAGTGCATCATCAGGATTGTTGCATTGCCTTTGGTGTGACTCTTTGAAGATTAGCTGTTTTTGTCTATCAGTATTAATAACACGTACACTGTGTTGGTGGGTGACAGCGGGCATCGGCAGCAAGACAAAGTGGCTGATCTCCTGGCCGCTGCTCCTCGTCCTGTTCTTCACCATACCCAACTGTGGCAAGCCTCGCTGGGAGAGGTTCTTCATGCTCTCCTTCATCCTGTCCACCATCTGGATCGCAGTCTTCTCCTACTTCATGGTCTGGATGGTGAGTCGCATGCGTGGTGGTGGAGACTATTTTTCAAAGCTCCAATTAAATGTCCCAGGTCGTTTGTCGAACAATTGTATATTTAATAAATCGAAATGGTGTGAATATGATCAGATGTAAAAGGTATAACCGTGACTATAAGGCAAGTAGCATGGATGCATAGAAATATTACCCAAGATGCAGCATACCATGGTAGAATGACCAAAGCAGAGGTAAAGAGACAGAGCACACCCAGTCAGTTGGTCTAGGAAAACGCCACCAAAAAAGCCTCCCCATATCAGAAATGGGCATGTTTTATACAGGGGAGAACTGGGGGCTGGCACTGTCTTAAGTTATATTGGCTAATTTATGTTGCTAAGGGAAAGTCTCACGCATACAGGTGAGTGAATAAAGATACAGACGTCTTGGCATCGGCCCCCTGCAGTGTGTCCCACACTGGATATTGGCCATCTGTCAGACTAACAGACCTGAGAGGTAATATTGTGTTGGGGGTTTGTGTTTTAAGGAAGTTACAACAAAGGCTTGGCTGGATGCAAATGGAGGGAAACACCTTAAATGTATATTGGAGGGTGGGGGGGCTTACTATAAGGTCTAAAGGCTTGTCTGAATGAATTAGCTGCCCCCCTTCTTCTGGGGGAGAGAATACATCAATTAGTCTGGGGAACAAATAGGGGACTTCATTTAGTCTTACTAGAAATCTGCTGTGATATGAAGATAAATCATTAGTAGATATAAGGGCTTATCTTTAATAATAACTTAATTAATATAGGTCATAAGGTCCAGCCAGTCATTTGAATAGACCAGTGGTTGTGCACAAACTCCACGAGGGGAAAAAACAAGAGTGGGTCTTTTAAAAGTGTGGCTTATAATACATCGTTTGAATCCACGAACTACAGTAGCACATACTGCAATTACTTGTACTACAATAGTTATTTATCCTTGGCAATTATAGTAAGTGCTGCATATCAAATCGCTGTTCTGACAAATGTATGGGTCTCCTCTAATGGACTGGGAAGCACCTTACGCCGCATTGTGCATTTGACATGAATTTCTCTCCTGGACGCCATGTCCAACTGCTTGCGCGCGCTTTAATAAATAAGTTAAAGTCCCCTTCCCACTCTCTGTGCCATTAGGTAACCATCATCGGCTACACTCTGGGTATCCCTGACGTCATCATGGGGATCACCTTCTTGGCCGCTGGCACCAGTGTTCCAGACTGTATCGCCAGCCTCATTGTTGCCCGGCAAGGTATGACTTTGCTGTTGTTGCTCACGCGTCAAATGATCTGTGTCGAGGGCGGTGCCTGAGATGAGCGCCAAAGCCAGACGTCTCGGAGGGGCAGTTCCTCGTCGTACGCAGCGTACCGTACGTAAGCTAGCTCACTGCCGCTTCAAGTTACAGGAATGGCTCTTGTCCTCTGTCTGTCCCAGGCCTTGGCGATATGGCGGTCTCCAACACTATTGGTAGTAACGTGTTTGATATCCTGGTGGGCCTTGGTGTTCCCTGGGCTCTGCAGACCATGTGTATTCACTATGGATCAGAGGTACAGTGTGACTTGCTGTATTAGCTTTGGCCCTCACTGGAGTTATTCCTGCACTGCTAATGTGTTAGCATGTGTTTAAATATGTTTTGCGTGCGTGCCCGCATGTCTCTTGTGAACCAGCCGATGTTGACTGAGATCTGAAGCCAGTTAAAGCTCTATTTAGACGGCAGCTTTGGTAGCGGTGGCTTTACAAAAAACATTTGGAACCTGAAGCCAAATCAATGGCCTTTCTTTCCCCTCATGTCTTCCTGTTTGCCCGTCTGTCCTCTTTACCTCTCTCTCTCCGTGTGCCCTGGGTAGGTAATGATCAACAGCCGGGGTCTGGTCTACTCTGTGGTGCTTCTCCTGGGCTCAGTGGCTCTGACGGTGAGCAAGCTCTGTCTCGCTGACCTGTAGCATGTTGAACATGAGGGCGCCAGTGAGCTTTCCCTTGATCGCTGTGCTTACCACTGCATCGTGTGGACCTTCCTGTAGTGTAACATCAGTGCATATTCAAGCAGACTATTTCACACTGTCAGGGTAGAACATTTATAATTCCCAACAAATTGCAGCTTATAAACTATGTCCTCTGCTTTTTACCAGACAGCGTAATATAGGGCTGCTCGATTATGGGGAAAATAATAGTCATGATTATTTTGATCAATTTTGAAATCACGATTATTTAATGGTTACTAATTGACTTTGAAAAGATGTTGCCTTTACTGCACCAAAAAAAAAAAATGAACAGTGAAACAATCTATTACATTGTTTCTTAATTGTAAGGAGCTGAAATTTAAATCCCAAATAAAATGTGATTAAATGCACAGCCCTAGCTAGATACTATATCAACATAATAGACCATTTTTCCTTTGATCGTAGGGTAAATGTAAAGATGTAGCTAGGGTTATTAACTGCGGCAGTTTGATGCCACACCCCGTGTCGTTCTCCCGATAACGGTCTCCTAACGCGTTGCCATGTGTTCCCATGTTGTCACACGCAGGTGGGTGGCATCCACCTGAACAAGTGGCGTCTGGACGTGAAGCTGGGGATCTACGTGTTGGTCCTCTACGCCGTGTTCCTCTGCTTCTCCATCATGATAGAGTACAACGTCTTCACCTTCGTCAACCTGCCCATGTGCATGGAGGACTAGAGCAACCGAAACATCCCCTAATAACGCCGCAACTTCCAGTCCCTCGCCCATAAACGCCCACATCTTGAGATTTCACTTTTCCCCTTCCCCCTCTTACGTTGTCCACAATACAGAACTACATTTCCCTAGAGGCAGTGTGCTGAATGAGCGATCTACATTCCGCGTGTTTAGTTGGCTCAGACTGACGCCACCCCCTCCCCAGTGTTACAGTTGGTGTGTGAGCTCGGCAAAAATCTCTCCCAATCTCCAGCATGGCTTTTAGGTGTAGGTGCTGGGGGTCCTCTAGTGTCACCGGGGCCTCTGTGTGGACTTGTAGGGGTCCCTTTATACTACAATCCCCCATGTAGCCTCTGCCAGGAATGGAACTGTATGACACAGATGATTTAATTTCATACCTCAAATTGAACCCTTGCCCCCCCGCCCCTCATGAAGTAAGTCTTAATAGAATACTGGATTAAGCCAGCACCCAAAGAGAAATGTACTTGCTCCACGCAAACGCTCCCTCCCATCCCAACCTTGTACCTCTGGAGGACAAACTCCCTGGCAGCTCCTGTCCTCTGGACCTGACCTATAGCGTACCCTATCCAGCATGGCCTTCACGGCAGGAGCACGCACCACTCTAATCCCAATCTCCTTGTTCTTCTTTCTTGAGAAATGACATTTGAAATGTATTTAATTTAATTATTTTTTATGTGAAGGAGATTTTTTTTTGTGTCAAAACGCGCCACAGTCCATAACGCCTGAGGCGACTGAGGCCGTTAAAACGCATAAGCAGCACTGCACAATGAACACTTGTATAACATGGAGGCACGTATTTTAAGTTCTGAGCCATCGACAGAGGCGCAAGCTTATTACAATCACAGGTCATTGCCTGATTTTTTGTGTTTGTCTTTTATTGAATCCAATTGCACATGGAAATGCTTTTTCTCGCTTCGTGCTGTACAGGCATTTGTCGACATTACCTTTGGTCCGCTTTAAGAGGATTTATTATGGATCACATTCCCTCCTCGTGCACAACCAGGGCGGGAGAAAAACTAAAGAATATATCTTTATTTTTATTTATTTATTTTTTTTTGTTTTTTGTCATGGAAACGCATGGTCACACCTTCAGTGTGGAGGTACTTGTAAAAATAACATTTAAAAGACAACGTCCTCTAATAACTGGACCGTTCCCATCATTGACTGACCGCTAGAGTGCCCACTGGCCACTAGTGGGCAATGCAACCACCCCTTCCCTCCCCACACCTTCCCTGCACCACCTCCATCCGCTCAAACCACCTGATGTGTGCATGGCAGGGTGGGTCAACCACACGGCCGGCGGTCATCAGGGAAACTCGGCGCTCGCCGGCATCTGGGGAAAGGCAGCGATAGTGGGTGTTTGTTTTTTTTTCTTCTTTTCCCCGTCCCCCTCCCCAACTGGATTTTGAATTGACATGTAGATATTGCACTTTAACAACCGTCCTCTCATTCTGGATCAACTAGTGCTTCCTGCTGTGAGTGTGTGGTGTCGGTGTACGTGTCTGTGCGTGTGTGAGTGAAAGGAAACACGTGTTTGTTTTATGTGTGTGTGTGTGTTCATTACAGGCCCGTGCGCAAACACCACGGGCTCCTTGGCTCTTCTCTACAACTGGAACCCTCTCGACTTTGAGCACACACCCGTCTCTCTCTCTCTACGCGGTGCATACTGGGACATGAAACGTTGCTCCTCTGCAGCACAACTAACGCTGGGGTTGGGGGTGGGGGGGGGGGGACATCTCCCCCTTTACTTCCTTCCCCGGCCCACGTTTCCCAAAACTTTGGCAGCTATGACGCAACACTGCGATCCAGGCGTTCGACAAAGATGCAAAAAAAAAGTCCCTGTGAATCTGAGGTGTGGAAAACCCTAGCCTGTCTCCTGAGAGGAGGGTGTGTGTTGTGTGCGCGCACCATGCCTAATAGACAGCTGCCATCAGGTTGTTATATATGCAATCTCAATGTAAGGAGTTCTGTATGACCGAGGCCAGGTTGCCATAACATTAGGAATGGGGGGGGGGGAGAAATACTGTGTGTAGTTTGTTTGTGAGCTCACAGGTGTGCAGGCATGACGTCTGAGGAACTGAGGCCAAGCAGGGTGCCCCCACAACCCCCTGCTCACCACTGCGGCAGAGGTGCAGTACCAACCTCCTGCTGTCCCCCCCCCCCCCCTTCCTTTGACACAAGGGCATTACTCTGCAACTCTCTTAAGGAGCAGCGGGGTGGATTCTGGCTGTGTTGGGAATGCAGGCTCCCTCTAGCGCCCTCGGGACTTAATCACAATCAGGAGGAGCCTTGACAGACTGGAGCAGACTCTTCTTATCGTGGGGGTGGGTTAAGCTGCTATCCCGCTGGGGTTCAACCAGATGTGGTCTCTTCTGAGAGGAGGGGACCACACAGGTCAAGGCAGACTGCCCAAAACCCTTCCCCAACCATGTTCCACCCACTTATCTGGTTTACGCTCTTCGACTGAATACCCCACCCCCTCACCACTTAAACGGTGAGGAGGTTCTCTCTCTATTAGTGCCATTCTGATTTACTGTCGTTTGAATGAGTGCCATTCACCAATGGGTGTTGTACATCCGATTCTATTTAGTTGACTTTGAGATGTGTGTTGGTTTTGGGTTGGGTTCCTGGTTTGGCAGTAGGCTACTCCATGTAAGTTGATTCAGATTGTTTTTGTAGGTGGGGCTAGACTTGTCCTGGCAGCCTATCGGCGGTGATAACAGCACAGCAGGTGACAGCCTCCTGGTGTACAACCTCACCGTGGTCTCTTCCACCCTGTGACTTTTTAACCACTGTACAATTCAGATGCCACACTGTCGTAGCACCGCGTACGTCCAGACAGTACAAAAAACAAGCGCATGTACTGTATAGTTAACATTGACTACTGAACACGGGAGAGGAACTGTATGTATTTCTCTTGAATGAATGCGACCTGATGCACTGTGAGCTCAATGTGACGTGGGAGTTGTTTGTCAAGATAAATTATAAAAGAAATTGTATAATTCTATTTAATGTAAAGTTAGTAAATATGAAGTATTACGAGGACATCTGTATAACTTATTTGAATGTATTGTCTTGCTATACTGGACATATCCAACTGATGCATTTTACTGTAAAGCAATAATGTGGGGAAAAAATAAATGACAAAATACCTGTACATTTGTCTCATGTTCTTAGGATGTAACATGCATAAATGAAATGAAGCCATGTGTTGTCTGTGCTTTATATAAATAAAGAATTGGTTTACAATACATTTATAGGCCGATAAAGTACTTACGAATGAAATGTAGCATTATATATGCTTTTTGGAAGTATTTTCTTAAGCTAGGCCATATCTACCTTAGCGCTTACAAGCCTAAATCAAGTTTATAGGCTCATGTTTGTGTGATGGGGATTAGGCCTTTAAGGTCAATGATTTAATGGTGAACGCCATGATGTGGTGGTAACTACCTCTTAGGACTACTGTCTGAATTGACATCCCGTGAAACAGTTTAATCAGCCAATATTTTCAGGGGTATTAATATTGAATTGAACACCCTCAGTGATTGCTTTAATGCTATCACTGAAGGACCTTCTGACTTACCATTCCATTGGTAGGCTAATTCTTAAAGGGCCCATGCAGCAAAACAGGTGTTCAGTAATGGGGTGGGTAAAATACTGACCGCTCATCTTGCAATTCTAGCTAATAAGCTACTTTTATTTTCCTGTTAAGGGTTCTACATGTTGGGCTTCTGTTGTTGGCACATTTTAGTAGCCATATATAGTGGCTGCTTTTTAAAAGATGACTACAATAAAATTAAAAATTATTCAAATATTAATTTCACAATCTACATAAATTGTTACATTCTGAAAAGTTCA
Organism: Forbesichthys agassizii; assembly: GCA_026546735.1. NCBI lineage: Eukaryota > Metazoa > Chordata > Actinopteri > Percopsiformes > Amblyopsidae > Forbesichthys > Forbesichthys agassizii. The sequence continues at coordinate 742,504 of JAODLL010000017.1, forward strand.
GATGTTAGATTCAGATAAAGTGAATTGTATAGCTTGTGGGTTTTCTATTTCAGAGATTTGAAAGGGCATAGTGATAATGTCAGACATTTAGGCTATAATCAAAACACAAGCTAATCTTGTGTTTGACTGTCCTTGAAAACATTAAACCACTTACTTGATATTCAAAGGAAGTGTGTGGAGACCGCAGAACAGGGACATCCTGGTTTACAGTAAAGATGAATTTTATATTATTTCTTTCACCAGCAGGGGGCACTGTGGCAACATGATTCTCTTCTAGGAGAAAAGTTATGAAAATAATCCATAAGTTATTAACATAAAGCTGCTCTTACCAAAATAAGAGCAGTAAGTTAGTAGGGAAAAAGCAATAAAATAATGATTGAGAGAGATATAATAATGTGCATGCCTGTGGCAAGCCATCTAAACATTGATGTATACGTACGTGTACACACACACACACACACCTTCATGTTCTATGAAACCACTAGCCATGCAGTAAAACCATCTGGACTGGCCAGCATGGACCACAAAGCTATGGTGGCCTAATGAGCCAACCTCTGGGTTAACAAGCTACTGTCTCAACTGTGATCTTTTGCACTGATGAATGCCTTCTCCCTGCCCCAACAAGCTCCCTCTATTGGAAGCTATCTCTCCCCCCCCCACTGACTAATCCCTGCCACCACCAAGTTGTTTTGCCACATTTGGAGATAAAAACCCACAGTGTGCCTAATCCTGCTTTGAAGAAGAAGAAAAAAACATGTTTATCTGATGGCCCACCACCCCCACAACAGCTTTTTTGGACATTTTGTTCTTTGTTTGTTCCAGCTTTTTTGACACCAACCCACTGTTCGGGTAAATTGCTGTGCAACAGTGATACGAGGTTAAGATATCCGTTAATGCTATCTTTCTTGAGGGCATTTTGTTTGCGTGTACATTATGTATGGAAATGTGTGCAATACCTGTTTTATTATTTAGGTACTATGAAATATTCTAAAGTTGTACCCAAACAGCATTTGACCCAATTCAGATATATTTCATTATAGTTGACCTTTCACTGGTATTTAAACTTACTATAGAAACTTTTTAATTAGATAATGATAATAAAAAAATAGACTTGTGGGGATTGTAACTATTGGTGCCAGTGATGTGTATTTTAATGGAAAGACCTAAATCACATTACCACAGGGAATTGTAAGTTAGTCCACAGAGGTTAACGTTAGACCAATACAAATTTACTTGTTTTTCTGTTTCCAGACTTTCCACATAGCCTGAAAAGAATGTGGTGCAGTTGTTTGAACCTTTCATGTATGTCCCAAATCCATACTCAAGAAAACAAATACACATACTAATGAATGATTATTTATCTGAACATATTGCTAAATGCATAGCAAAACTCAATTCACTATGAAACTGATAAGAGCTGTAAACATTCTCTGTAAATCAATAAAATACTTAGTTTAAATAGTCCCTTTAATGGTTTCATTGCTCTCAATTGGTTTCATAAACTGGGGGGGGGGGGGTTGTGGAAATAACACAATATGAATGACCCCCATTTGACTTTTGATCCATACTTCTGAGTTTCCTATGACAATTATAGAATAATCACAAACCAAAGAGACTGCGATTCAGAACTGTGCGTATGATTCCTGGTTAACACTATATACGGTCTCTTTATGTTGAAATAGCCTACTTGAGACGCTTACATGATGCTGTATTTATTCATAACCCAAAACAGGCTGAACCAACCTGAAAACGTCAATAAATGGAGTCATTCAGTGAAATATTTGTTTGTTTTGGTAAGAAACATCTATCATTTGGGTACCAATACAAACACTGTGTTGGATCTAGTCCAAGGCTTACATTTAGAATGAAAACCTAGAATCAAATCTTCCTGGATTCAAGTACATCTCAGTACATATAGGCATAAGATACTGTGCTCAAACAGCAGCCTGGTTGGCTACATGTTACATACATTTTTATTTAACCAATGTAAAGTTTAAACCATTTCATCTGTTGGCCTTTAAGGGAGGTGAATGTTTGAATATTTTATCATGATCACGTATACCAAGATGTATGAATAAAATATATATCTGCATTCCGTGGACTAGGACACCATTGACAGCTGTGAGTAAGTGCTTCTGAAATGTCATAATCCAAAATGCACTTGGTCAGGATTGAAGGTCATATATTGTTGACCAAGCCTCCAGTGGACAATAAAGGCATTGCAGTCATGATGGAAGCCAGAGAGCTATTTCCATATAGATTACTGTACACAATATAGGTGGTGGCATTCAAGGGGTGAATCCGTAGCCACCATGGTGATTACAGTGTGAGCATAGAGAAATATATTAATGAGTTTGAGGCAGAGGAAAGCAACCCGACCCAAAACTCATAAACGTCAACAAACCAAGTTTGGTCAATATACAGTATACGAGATACAATAGTGGTTTGGTCACCTTTGCCCAGAATTAATTTTGTAGAAATTAAACGTTCCAGGAAGTTATGGATGCAGAATAAATCACAGGTAGATAGAAAAGCGATTTTACCATCTGACTCATATGGAGAGAGCACAATTAAATTCCTGATGCACGGGGCCACTTGATTTATGAAGGAATCTCGCTGAGGGTCTCAGAAAGGTGATCTGTTTCCGAAGCAGCCGCAGGTAATTTATTCTATTCCCAAGTTTGCCATTTACTTTCTTCCCCTTTAAAAGCACTTGTGCTGACAAGATTTATTCAAACAACAGTGAAATTATGCTGTAGGCCTAGCAATGAGCTTTGGTCCAGACAGCACCCAAGCTTATTTCTTTCAGTTGATAATGCAAAAATTAAAAAGTATTGTGATTGTACTTGAAACTAGTGTTATCTATAAAATGTCCAAATGTGAAAAAATTCTCATGATAACATTTCCAGCTATATAAGACCTGTGCAGGCGAAGAAAAGGAGCTTTAATGACACCAGGAGAATGGAGCGTACACAAAGGTGAAATTTACTTTATGCATGTTTGATTGGGTGATATAGGTGAAGGTTTAACGAGTGGGATGATAATATAAAGTTAGTTGTAATAAAAAAAAACAAGCATAGCATTGTCAAAGTAGCCACAGGAAATAAAGGTCATGTCATGAATAATGTAAACCTCATACTGAATGTCCAGTTAAGAGATACTTCAGATACAGTCCAGAGATACAGATATAGGAATTAAAGTCATAAAACCGACACATCTGCTGTACGCCACCGTATTAGAATAAGCCATGTACTGTTGAACCAGGATACAAACAAAGGTGTCAATGTTTTATTGAGGGAACTCAAAGTAAAGAAACAAGCCCACTTACTCAGTCACAAGTTAGCATTCTTTGAAGGGATTTGAAGTTAATATTTCTTTTAGATTTAAGTTAAGTTAAATCAAAGATTTATTTGATCTTGTGTGATTTAAATTGTCTCCCAGTACTGCTTGTTTGCAGTATGTTTTTCAAAGAGAACACCTAGTAATGAACCTAACATAAACTTGGATGAATTCCAGTTGGATCGTTGCTAACTCAATGGCATCATGGATAGATTTTCTTTGAATAAGGATTTATGGGATATATTTAGTAATCATCACTATAATCTGCATATTTTTTCA
>JAODLL010000017.1:746221-771809 GCA_026546735.1 Forbesichthys agassizii
TATATATATATAATGTCCATTTCAAATGCTAGCGCTTCCAATCTCAAGAAAGATGTCATTACTAAATGTAGATTATTTTAAGACATTCAAGTATGCAAATATTACAGTTGCAATTTTCTATTATGACATTTTGTTGCCACCCTTGCAGGTGTGCAGTTCAGGAAACACACTGTTCTTAGTGTGTAGGTCAGCCAATAATAAATCACAAAAGGTCTTTATGGAAAAGACCACATTTGCACATTAGGTTCCCCTCCATTATGCCGGTACACTCCCTGAGTTGAGGCAAATTGCCCTGATTTTATAATCATAAAGTCCTTTGTCACTATCATGCTGACAGTTGTAGTTAATGGACTGGGCAGTTGAGGTATCTGAGATCAGCTGGGCTCAGATTGTTAAGGCCAGCAGTTAACCTTTCACGTTCAACTAGAGAAAAGTGACTCTCATAGCATGCCAGTTCTCACCTGTGCCATACAATGAGGGTCAGTTAATAATTGTCTGTGGAAACATGAGGTAGATGTTATATTTGATAGATGGTCCAAGGTTAGTGTAGACAAGCCCACCATTAGAACAAAGACTTCGTGGGAAGGCGGTAATAAGAACAGAGGAAAATAGGAGGCCAATTTGCAAGAGGTTCATTCATTTTTATCACATTTTAAACAGATGCAAATCACTGCTACCTTTCACAAAAGTGATAGCCTAGGGGGATTAGAAAATTAAAGCGTGCGTCTGTCCGCTAGCTACTTTGACTCCATATTTATGTGCTCTTTAGTTCCATTCGCACAAGAATTGGAGCAAATTGAGTCATTTTAATCAGGTTTCAGGTGGAGCATGTGTACCATGAACATGGCAGACATACATAATGAAATAAAGCATGGTTATTGTTTCAGCGTCAATGTGATGGAAGAAAAACAGCTTTTACATGCCTTCCTGTACTTATACTTTTATTAAAACATCACTAGCTTCCAAGTAAGAATGTACATATGGTAATGATAAACATAATAATGAGTAATAAACAGAATAACATCAGAGCAATAAGAAAGTCTGCATGTTATTGTATTTATATGTTATCTTTTGTCAAATTTTCACTTAGGTGATCTGTGAACTCTGACCTCTGCATTCTCCAACTTCAAAGCTAATTGTCAAGGAATGTACAGTATGTCAAAATAATAATAATATTAATAATAATAATAATAATAATAATAATAATATTATATTTGTTCCCAATTTTTTTTTCTCATTTTCAGACAGAATACCCTTGTTTATGTATAATACTTTGCCACATCTCTCAGTATACCCCTGTTCCAAAACAACTTGACATTAATTGGCACTTTTTTTTGCACTCACACACACAGTACACATCCCATCGAAACCTGCAGGTCCACTTTTATGATGGAATTTGAAGATTTACATGACAGCAGAGTTGGGATTTCAATGAGTGAAATGTACCCATCCAACACACACTCGCAAACACAAAAAAACCAACACGCCCATACACACTATATAGATATATACTGCACACACACTTGGACCTGGCGTGGATGGCATAGTGCTGAGCTCTGGTCCATTTCGAGCAGACATTTGGTCGTAAAACGTCACACCGACTAGAGGCAGCAGCTTCCGATAGCTCCTTCCTCAGCAGAACCAGCTGAATGCTTCCTTATGCCACTGAGGCGTTCCCTATACCCCAGCACCCAGAGGCCCCTAAAAGACGGACCACTAATTCTTCCCCTGAAGTGCTTCACACTGAGCAGGTTGTCCTTTAGCTCCGGACTTTAAAGGAAATGCCACACATACACTGTCCATAAGTGACCTTTAAAAGGAAAATGGGGAGAACCAATTGTCTATTTCACTCAACAAAATGTCACCGGGATAGTCTATTAATAAAGTTTTAACATTTAAAACATTTTTTTTTTCTTCCCTCGTAAACATTTAAAAACACAAGAGCACGATAGAAAAAAACAACAACTGTATACTGTCCTTTCCTTCGCCGGTGTAATCTAGCGTAAGGGGTGTTGCTGTTGGATCATGTCACAGTAGTTTGACGTGGGGCGCCGTCGACCCTCGTCATGTGTCGACGGCGTCCTGCGCGGGCGATGGCTCGTGGGGCAAACTGGTGGCGTTAGGCAGAGTCTGGGCGTGCCCCACCGAGTTCTGCTGCAGCTCCAGCGCCATGGCGTTCTGCGGATGCGGGAACTCCTTCACCTGCTTGCGGTACTCCAGGAAGGTGGAGGCCTTGGTGGCGATGGCCACCACGTTCTTCCCCACGAAGATGGTGGAGACGCGGCTGTCCTGGAACAGCACCATGTTGACGCCGCGGATGAGGATGGTGACCACGTTGATAGTGACCAGGCTCAGCACCGGGTACAACATCATCTTCTGGGGCGACACGTGCTCCCCTTGCATGCTTATCTCGCTCAGAGACACGCACGGCAAGATCAGTAGCAGGATGTAGCAGTAGAAGAACATCAGGCCCTCCGCCCAGATGGGCAGGCCCGTCCGCTGGGGCTCCCACAGGTTGGCCTGGATGTCCAGCAGGTCCAAGAGATCCAGCGCCACCCAGAAGAGACGACCCCTCATGTCCTCCTTCTTGCGGAACGTCCTCACATACTCCATGCTGTCCAGCGCCACGAGCACCAGGTAGAGGCCCGGCACGCACACCGACAGCAGCAGCGTCAGCGCCTTGCGCGCCACCGTCTCCAGGCTCTTGCGGTCCGCCTTGCAGTTCTGGAAGACGAAGTAGAGCTTGATCTCCAGCACGAAGATGTAGAGGAACCAGAGGATCATGGCGTAGCCGCGGCGCGCCGTGCGCACCTCGGCGCCCACCCACACGGCCACGTAGCGCAGGACGATGAGGAAGCAGACGTCCCCCACCAGCACGATGATGCACACGCCGATCTTCCTGGGGCCCTGGTTTTGCTCCACTAGGTAGGCGTCCATGAAGGCCATGCTGGTCATGATGACGATGGTTGTCAAGCACACGTGGCGTTTGTCCGGGGGCGGCAGCACCATGGCGACGGCCGTCCCGCTGGTTGTCGCCTCCAAGTCCGCGGCTTTCCGCAAAGCGGCGGCGGGGTTAAAAGAAGGGTCCGTTTCCCAGCCGACACCGCAGGTATGCTTCAGTGAGCGGGTTGCAAATACGAGGTTTATCAGAGCTCCTCGAGGAGAAAGAGATTTGAGCTGGGTGAAGAGGGGAGAGATGTTTAAGGGGGGGAGGGGGGGGGGGGTAGAGGAGAAGGCCTTGTGGACTCAGCGGGAGAGAAGCTCACTGCTGATTGGCTCGCGGACCACGCGAACAACAAGAAACGCCACCTCGCGGCTCAACGCACTTCCATTGATCCGGCCAGTCCCCCTGCTGACAGCTCTAGAGGTGAGGCGCGATTGCCGATGCTGCCACGGTAATCCTGGTACGGTCAAGTGGAGACCGCCTGGCACGCGGGGGAAAGAGGGGAGGGGTTCTCAATGGGCGGGGTTTGGAGGCTAATAGCAGACGTGGATTCCGGTATGGCGGCTCAGAAACGTCATCTTCCCCCCCCCCCAGTGAGCGCTGCTGCAGCGTGTGTGGCTCCGGACGATGCCCGCAGTGCGCGCACGTGAATGGGAATGGAGGAGAGCGTGGCGCGGCCTCAGCCAGCCCCGGCTGCCATAAATCACGGAGACAGCGGGGTCAGCGGCCAGCGAGGCCCTGCGTCCCACGCAGGCATCCCCGGGGAGGGACTCGCGCCACGGGCTGAAGATCCATTCTCTGGCTCCCTCTCCAATCCCCCCCCCCCCTCCCCTTCCACGTGCAAGACACTTCACCGCCTGCAGAGGAATAAAGGAGGAGGAGGGGGAGGTGGGGGAGGGAGGGAGGAAGACGAGGAGAAAGAGACCTGTCAGCACTCCTGGGCTATATAACACAGGTTTCATTGCCAGTGACCTCCCACGTCAAAGGGGGAAGCCAAGTAACGCGTGTCAGCACGGCTCAGATGTAGCTCCCATTCCTCGCCAGTTAGAAGGATCACACGCTAATGACTTCTTATTGATCTTAATGCCTGCCATTATAAGACACCTACGTACCACAAAATGGAGTTTGTACCTGTAACGGTTTTAGACAAAAGCTGTTTTAAATGTGGCTCATAAGGGAGCTGACTGCGTGCGCAGCACTTTGGTTTTCTATCAACGTGGCTTTTCATTTTCGTCAGAAGATCCCGTGGATTGGGGATAACAATGGAGAAGGACACATATTGCAAACAATCCAAATTGATTCCAGGAGAATGCCATTATAACATGCAATAGAATTTATAATGCACTATTGTTATGCACTGCTGATAACTGTCACGCATCTTCAAAGAATGCAAGAAAGCAGCTTATTTCAAAACACAATTTGTCTTCTTCAGGCCGTCACAAACACCGCTGGAATGTAAAATGCATATAAACGGGCTTGAAACAGGCTGCTCTTTAACATTTATATTTCGCCTGCATCACCCTCCTCAATTACAGCCTATCGGTTCCCTTATAATGATGTTTCAAGGTGTTTCAGATTTGCCCTGATTAGCATTCAAGGTGATGTGTGTGCTGAAGCGTATGACGGGTATTGGTCAGGGGGCCTCTCGTCAACAGTCAGCTCCGACATTTAGATCACTTTATTAAAACACTAAATGCAGGGCCGGCGCTTAACTTTAACAGCAGGAGCCTTGTGCACATATAACAAACCACGTCCTGATATTAGCAGGTGTGGAAAGCAAAAACACACTAATTGAGCAGACATGTCTTTGTTAACTCAAGTTCAGTGGCCTTCATGCTTGCTGCCATCAAGCTCAGCAGATACAAGCGGTTTATCTGCCTTTCTGATCGGTTCTGCTCAATATTATTGTGTTCTGTCTGTCGGTTGGACTCTTTCAGGCAGAGCACAAATAAATCACATTACTGTTTCTGTCAACTCGGTTACCAAGCCAATCAAGATATGGATGTCTCATCTGGAGTAGCTTGGCAGGGCTCCTAGATGCTAGTTTGCTAGTTTAACAGACGCAAGCTGCCTGTCGAAACCATCTCTATTTAGCACTTCCAGAATCATTTAGGTTCTACAACAAACAGTAGTGAATGTTTTGCTCTGCCTTCTGCCAGGCTACCCTTTAGTTTTTTTAATTGTTCAGTGGAATAAGGAGAAAGGAAAAAGGAAATATTGAAGGACAAAGGATGGACTTCTCAGGTGGGATTCATTTCTAGGCTAGCATGCTAGACGCTTCAAAGCTGTTTGGACATAACCACTCGACTATCTTTGGCCGCACAATAGTCTACGTTGAGGGAAATGTTTTCAAAGTCCATACAGGAAAGGCAAAAAAAAAGTAATATTGCAACTGCACAATACCATTCATCATACAGTTCTACTAGTTTGATAACTTTCCAATATTCAACTCTATGTTGTTAGTCTTAAAAAAGATATAGTTAAAAATAGATTGGAACATTATGAAAGAATATACTGTACACAAGAGACACAAGTCTTTTTCAGAATTTATTTCAATAAACAATTATGTAGAAAACTTTTCTCTAACCCTTTCCCAAACACATAATAAAATATTTTATAAGACACTCGAGGATTCATTTCTGTATTTTATTATGAATAAATTAAAGACCTATTTTCACTTTTGTTTTGTTTGGGCATGATTATGTGTTTGTTTGCAATTAGTTTCAGATTTAAATGAAGAGCTAGTAAAGAGCTAGTGCGAATTTATTTGTCATAAGGGACATAGCTGCAAATAGATTAATAGTGATTTTATGATGAATTTTATGATGATTGACAAAACATTAACGATTTTACCAATTAAGAAGCAACTATTAATATAATGCTACAACAACAAACAAAAAGCCAGACTTAGTAGGCTATGTGATGCTGGAAGTAGATAAAAAAAGTGCCCTTAGTGTCATTTTATATTAAGGCCTGTCACAGGATATCCAGATGAGAGTCATTTGTAAACCTAGCGTGGATTTGAATGTTTAAAACCTATTATGCAGAACAGGAACTAAGTAAGAGATTGCATTTATAAGATGGTGATTAATTGACTGATTAGCAGGATGCTGTGGCTCATTAACATGCTATAAGGAAGAATGTTCCCACATATATATCATATCATCATGTACATGCCATCAATTATCAAAGAGTTTCAGATTGTTTCCCTAATGAAGGGATTACAGTTGTCTTGATGATACTGAGTACCACTAAGTTGGACGTCTTGGGCCCTTTAGGAATTATGACTTTAGCTGTGGCATGTAGATCCTGAGATGTCATTGAGGTCGACTTGGCGCTACATCGGGCCTCTGTTTAAAAGAGTTAAAGGCTGATCGACTTTGACTGTAATGGATCATTTTTAATCTTCTCTGTCAAATGAAATAGAAATGTGTCTCTGTCAGCGTAAAGGGGTGGATAGAAATTGCATCACTCTGTTTTGCATATCCCTCGTATTAAACATTTATATTGTGTAACTCGGCAGTAGATTAGCGCAGAGTTTCACTGCAGCGTTAGCATAAAAGATCACTATTGCTGCATATGCTATCTGACAGCTAAGGCCACTATCTAATCTCAGCTGTCGTCACAGCTTCCCAACATTGCTTTAATTGTAATACTGTATCATATGTGTATTGACACAGTAAGCCAATCAAGGAGGCATTACAAAGAAAACTATGTAGTGGTAAATGATTGTTGGGTCTGTGGCTCCTCTGGCCATTGTCTGTTAAAAGCCAGACGTTCCTTGTCAGGCCAGTGGTTGTCCCCAGGGTCCCTTTATAGATCACAACAAGGAGAGAGGTTGCGGCTAAAAGTGGCATTAACACCACTACAGTACAGTTTGTGTTGTTTTGCCAACTGCTGTAAAACACAAGTGGTGAAACCAAGGCAAGCCGTGTAGAACAGGGTAGCTAATGATCCCGGTAGAGCACAACATTACTGCAAGAGTTGTTTACCCACCATTTTATAGCTAGCGGGGCGAAGAAAAAGAAGAAAAGAAAACTTTAGTCAACTCCCAAAACAAAATGAAAGCGTTTAGGATGTTGAAACGGACCACATCTCGCCTGCAAGTTGTTCTTTTGTAGATGCTTAAAAGCAGCTTTTATTTTCATACATTTAAGTCCCAATGCTGTCTCGAGACTGGTGTTTGTCTCTTGCAGTACAGCACATCAGCGCTCAAGAGCAGCATTTTTACTTTCAACCCCATCCCCACCGTCCAAACAGTGGATGCTACTCTATGTTCTATTCTATGATACTGTAGGCTCATAGGAGATCTGAAATGCTTTTATTATGCATTTAATCTATGGCATTCAGCTCCAGTCTCCCTTCACACCTGTTCTCCCCTATTCCTACTCCAACGCCTCAAGGATGATCATATGTTAGTCTCTGTATCAGCACCGCTAGAGTGGGACAGCTCCGGTCTCTGGAGCGGTCCGCTTTGCCCGATATTTATGTCAGGTTGTCTTCATTAGAGCCAGAATGATATCCATATGCCGCCTTGGCTCCATGCCACCTGCATCATCTCTGCAGGTGTTCTGCACTGTCCTTTGTGAAACATTCAGCGCTCCACTAGTTTCAGGAGAGGCGACAGATTGCATTGAATTCACCCGGCGCACAGCTCGGCACGAGTTACCGGCATTCGCCAGCCGGCTCTCCTCTCTCACACTCCCGTCTCGCGGCAGGTGAAGGTTGCTGACAGGATTGCAATCTGCAGGTCACGTCTTTATCCCATCCATCACATGCCTGCTAGCATGCTAGCCTAACCACATGCTGAACCCTAGCGGGCTATTACTATCCCTAAATCCCTGAATACATGTTAATACAAGTCTGACTGTAAGTTCTCTGCTGGGACAAATAGCCAAACTGCCTGTATTCAAAGATGACTGCTTTATTGCCCATAATAGCATTGATTTATATACTGTACGTGACATTTCTTTCTCATGTAGTATTTCTGATTCAGTACACTTCTTACTGGAGCACACAGCTTTGTTTCGCAATGAATATTAATTTACAATGTGTATTAATTTAATGGCTTGGGTTAAAGTGTCGACATTCTAGACTCTTTCGGGTTTTGCATTTTGATGTGTTTTTGGGTTAGGGCGTTAGAACCCAACTCAATTCAAAGACACTTAATTATACGAAGACAAAATTACCCGCACCACAGTGCTCTGTGTTTAGCTACCACACTATGATCTTCCCATTCTTTCCTCTAGTCCTACTCTGTTGTCGTGTTATCCCTGCATAATTTACTCATAATTGCATCCGAGTTTGTGCTGGTTTAGAATACTGAGCGGGATCTGAGACTGTGGAGAGGGCAGCATTTTGTGGCGGTGGCTAAGCTCACTTCATCCCCCATTATGGCTGATTAAGGCTGATCCTTACTCTACTGCGCCCTGCCACATTGTGCGCATGATAGGCACCGAGGGGTTCATTTCGCCACACGACTGTAGCAAATGGCGACCATATTCCATCTGCGCTTTTAACTAGGGGTGGCAGTTCGAACGCAATCCAAATCCAGTACAGCGAGCATGCGTGAGTACAGCCACTGTTCAGCTATACATGAAATGCGAGACGTGCTTTTCTCCCAACGTGAGGCTGAGAAGTGGATGGGGGGGGAAGGGATCTTTTCAATATGACAGACATGTCTTTCTCACCCTTGCCAACTCTCAAACAACCATAATGTGCGCCACGCAAATCAAAGTGAATCCTTTATTCGCAAAGCAGTGGAATGGATCAACATTGCCAATGGATACCATGCCACAGTGAGTCGTCATCAAAGACAAGAACAGCCCCCTGACATCCTCAGCCAGCAGTCACTTGCACAGGGGGTCCTAAAGATGACTCCCGATCTATACCCGCACATACGGCAGGGCCGATATTCTGACCAGGAACAGCCTTTAACATTTTCCTCTATCAGTATGCTGTATAATGTATGTTATGTGGTTCACAAAAGTGCACTTAATGTGTTTTAATTAATAGTGTTGTAGCCTACTGTAAGTAACAAGACTATATGCCTTGTTAGGTTTTGTCAAACAATACTAAGGGCCTCATGGTGTTAGCGCCTGTTTTAGGCATCAACAAATACGAGGAGATGCGTATGGAGAGCGTGAGTACCTATTCCGTTGTATGAAATGTACTGAAATATATTGATATGTATTGTATTGATATGTATGAAAACTGCGATGCAAAGCGCAAGTCGGTTTTGCTGTGAAAATGCTCTGCCTCTGAAAATCAGGTGTTATCCCAGTTAGCATGTTTCTTTGAACATGGGAAGCGAGCAAAGGCAAGATTCATCCGTGGAAGACCAAGACACAGGCCATGGACCTACGTACTGAAAGATGTGATTGCTTGTGTGGTGTTAAAATAAATGTTTATTACACTTCTTTCATTAAAATTGTATAGTCACCCAAACATAATTATTTTGGGGTAGAATTACGGCTGTTATCTCTAGGTTTGACGGTAGATATAGACAAGTAGGCTATTTACAGTATATATAGGTCTACTTCATGATCGTTAAACTTGTTTTCTGGAACATGACTCGTCGTGTCTGCTTTAGATGGCGGTGCACAACGCTGATTACGTGATCAGCCGCAAGTTAAGTACATCCAACGTAAAATACGATGGAACAGCGTGTGCTATCTGCGGTCTGGCTGCGCTCCCTTTTACGTTGCGACGCTGACAGAAATAGCATTTAGTAAGTACATGAATAGAATGGAGAGCGAGAGATAGCCAGTGAGGGTTTTGATTTACTGATTTACAGATACGGTGTAATAATGAGAGTTTCCTACTTCATGTGAATTAGGAATATGCTCTTAAGCAGCAATATAGTCCCTCGTTGTCATAAAGTAAAAGATAATAAAGGCCTATATTGGTTTGGTAATATCCCATTACATTGCAGCTTTAAGGCAAAGTAAGGACAAGGCCTTGTGCAGATGAAGCTATATTGGCTTTGTTTTGGAGGGAATTCATTCAGAAAGGAGGCCAGGGCAAAACGAGACACTCGCCATGGCAACATTCTGTATTCCTTCAAAGAGGACATTTACAAATGTCTTCACTTCTGCAGTTACACTTAACACCCCAAAGCACATAAGTGCTTTTCAGACAGATGAGATCGGCCCCTCTCGGTTTCTGCTTAAAACACCCCATTCATATTATTTGTGTATAATTGAGGATCACAAAGGAGAAAAAAAAGGGATAGCAGTGAATACCGTAGCAAGCCAGCTCACCACACACACACACGCACACAAGCGAGCGCACACTTAGCTCGACACAGTAATGCCTAATCTCATGCGTTCCCTATGCATGACCTTAACTGTAATATCGACATCCCCTCACAGTATTCACTCTGATATTCATTCCTTTAATGATCATTTGGAGCCGCGATCAACCAGGGACACGAGTGGTTTTTATCCACTGGTTTTACAGGGAGATCCATTTAATCTTCCTGTCAATAAACGCTCCCGTCTCACTTCTTCACTGGCCTGTTTTGCCGCGTCTTGCAGTTTCTTCTATCTTGCTCTATGCTGTTGCTTTTATATTTTCTCTAATCTGGCCTCCCGGGGGGAGGTGGTGGGGTCCCATACCTCATTCCAGTCACGGCACCTCCCTCGCCTCTGTCCCCTTTTCCAGTCGAGGGGAGAAAATGACTTCCAAAAGACATCAAAACCTCGTAGGTCCTATTTCTTATCCAAGGATTTAAAATGGAGCATGCAAGATCTTAAATGTTAACAAATCTTGAGCGTTGTTTGTAGAGGGGCTCACTCAACCCACCGGGCCAGATTTGATTATTACTTTCCTTCTTGAACGCCTGTATTGCTACTTCCAATAAGGCAGATGTCTAAAGGCAGGTAACCAGCGGGGAGGGGAGTCACCTTCTGCTGTCTAAGGAAAAGTAAAGCTAGGCAAGGGCTGTGGTGAGAGAGAGAGGCAGAGGTGGCCCGTGGATCTATGACTGAGTGAAAAGCAAACGAGATTGGATACAGGGGGAAATCCCAAGTGCTAATAGCTAATAGCCCACCATTAAAATTGATAGCTTTGCAGAGACTAAACAATTAAGTTATATCACCACTGTTTTCTAATGAGATTGTGAATGATGGGTGTGAAATTGCAGAAACCCTCCAATTGAACAAGTTATTCAGCTAATATTCAGACTTTATTTTTTACTCAATGCTCAAATGCACTTGTGTTTCCCTCCCGTCATGCCTCGATGCCAAGATATGTGACAAGATGTAACGAACCTTTAAACCTTTGTCTCTTGAGCGTGGGTTCTTTGCTCAAGGCGACACCTGCTCTGTATGATAATGAAATGGAAGGAGCTAAAAACTAAACATTTTGATCCGGATTAGTCTATTTAGTCTGCTAGACTGTTTGTTGGTTGTGTGACTCGCTGAGGACTCACGACTTCCATGGCAACTGTATCCACTGAGGTGTGGATGGCAAGCAATGCATTTAGTGCATGCATTTCTCCAGAGGCGATGTAATCCAAATCATGATATTTAATTGGAGTATACTAATTTTGGCAGCATGGAAATAAACATAATCTTGTCTACATCATAACAGAATGGGTTAGAGCAGATCTGGAAATGCTGGTCTTTCAGAGGCTATACACAAGATTCTCAGTGTTTATTACATATATAAATGGCCAGTGGTGCTTACAGTAGTTTTATTATATTTCAAACATGCATTTTGTAATGCAGTCAGATAGAATGATATTAAATTTTGATATGTACTCACTTTGTAATAGCTTTATTCATAATATACATTTACACGAGGACAGATGGAAGGGTAAATTCTACCAATTTTGTTGATGTTTATTGACTAATCAGTTATAAACACTTAAAAATGCTGGTAGAATTGATATCCTGCATGTAGGACCTTAAACCATATAGCCTTTGGGGTTAGCAGTATTAGCTCTCCATTT
Organism: Forbesichthys agassizii; assembly: GCA_026546735.1. NCBI lineage: Eukaryota > Metazoa > Chordata > Actinopteri > Percopsiformes > Amblyopsidae > Forbesichthys > Forbesichthys agassizii. Next base: position 758,122 of record JAODLL010000017.1, read on the forward strand.
GTGTATCAACAGTAGAATCTAAAGCATCATGAGGTACTGTCACCAGTAACTGGTGTCAGCTGGCCCATAATGTGAACACAGGGAACTGCTGCGGGTGAATGGGTTCTCCACCCTCTGTGCAATAATTAACTTTATCTTTGCACCGCTTCTCAAAACCCAATCACAGAATGCGTTACAAGCCGTAAAACAATAATAAACAACAGCCAGTAAGATAAGCAATTAAAATCCCCAGCATGAATCTAATACAAATTCAATAAACAAATTGAAATACATGAGAATGAAAGAGAGAGGTCAAAGAAAATAAACATATGACAAAATGCTTGTCTCTAGAAAAAAAAAAAAACCCTAATTGGAAAGATGATTGAGAACGTTTTAAAGCTTGAATAGGCCAGATCTGCTGTGTTTTTAATTATCACAAGGCTCTGCTTATGAAGTCTCTATGGTGCAGTTTAGCTCAGAGGCTGTTTAGCGGATTGCTGGGGGTGGGTGGTTCTGGACATGGCGAGTTAAAAGCCAAGCTGATCAATCAACCACCTTAGATGAGAAGATGAAGTCAGTGACAGTCCTTGACGTAGCGTACGGTTCTACACAACACATGACTCACTGGGGCTGTAATGTAAACCTCAAGATTTACCATAACAACATATAGTTAACATTATGATTCCTAAGGCTGTGACATGATATTTGCCAATACTAACATTGTGTGTGTACAGTACAGCAAGACATTTCTCAAATAAATTATGTTGTCGTATGTCATTATTTCAGCCTTTAAGAATTCTTTGAAAATCAGCGTTTCCTTGATTTCACCAAATGGCATCCTGCTTCTGGGCTGATCTAATGCCTCCATTGGCATATTCAAAAAACAAAGATGAACTAAGTGTTATCATGAGATGAATCACAAAGGCATCGGTGGCGTGTCTTGTCTACAAACTAGAATCAGTCAGGCTGTGGCTTCTTTTAACAATGCAATTCATTAAGACTGCTCCAGGGCAGTGCGGTGAAAATGCACCGTCTCCTGCTATTTGTTTCATGTCCTCTGACCAGAGAAGCAGGCCCACCCGCTCTCACACGGCTTCCAAGACGGACACGCAACTTAGTTTCTGCTAATTATAGTGTACGGCGGTCATAAATTATTCTGTGCCCCTTAGCGCTTCCCCCGTCGCCACCATCTCTCTCTGTCTCTCTCTGTAACTGTCGTTTGTACACATACACAAGCGCAGACACCCACGCTCGCCGGCATTATTCCATTATTTCTCACACTGAGAATTTGAGTTTGAATGCCACATGCAATGAGCTGTCGCACTCCAGCTCAGGATTGGGGGTGGGAGGGGGGGGGGGGTGTCGAAGAGGGGAGAACAGTAAAAGAGAGCATGGAAAAGCCTGCAGTTCCCCTCTCCCCTGCGGTTAAAGGCCATTCATAAATACTCAGCCGCAACACAGTGCGTCCAATTCCACTCTGTAGACCCTGTGTATCAGGGCACTGCTTTATCAACGGTGCTGCGTTTGAGTGGGCAATGTCAAAATGGATGAGCATAGGCAGAGGTGGTGCAGTGCTAACAAAGAAACGCTCTGGAGTGTCCCAATTATTCTGCCATGCTCACAGCTCAGACAATGAGATATTCTGTCCGGGAAGCCGTGGGATAGAAATATTTATGGTGTGATCTCGTAGAGCTGGATGGGATTCTTTAGTAATACTTGTTATGGGTATGTCACTACGCCAGACAGCCTGTATTCCCTTCATTCTCATTCACGTCATTTATCGAGTGAGCGGTTGCATACAGTATTCATTCATTTGTCACTGTAATAGCCGTTGTAGTGTATAAATGGTGTGTCAGTTTGGCTACAAAGGGGAAAGGTTTGAGCTCACAGGTCCCAGTTTACAGACCATCGCTTGTGCATGTGAGTGCATGTACTCGATCCAATCAGTTACCTCACACATCTGCATAAATACGATGGCTGTGTGAATTCTGCATATAGTTCCTCTCAACCAAAACATTCCATTGTAAATCAAGGTGAAGTGCTAAAAAGCTATCGAATAACACAATTACATGTGGCTAACTTATGACAGTGTGTGTAGTCATTTCATATTTTGTCTTTAAACCTTCCAGCTTGTTTTTATACCGTATGTGTCTGTAATTTCTGCACCTCTCTGTTGCTGTGACAACCAAAATTCCCCTCAGGGATCAATAGTGTTATGTTATCCTCAAAACTATCACACATTTCATATACCAGTTACTTTGTTGTGATGTTTTAGCTGGGGCATCTCATTATAGGTTTGGCTCTATACCCACCTGACTAAGCGGAAAGCAAAATAACAATTCTGTTGCAGTAAATGCCTTCAAAGGCATCACTAGTGAACTACAGTAGCTATACAAAGTACTTAAAAGGCCCTGTGGCTCTTCTTTTGTGTTACCGTGAGCTCATTGGATCATTTTCTTATGCCATATGCCTCTGCTCCTCCAGTGATAGAATCATTCTTGTTGTGTCCAGGAGAGGTTGGTGTGAGGTAAACATGGCTGAATGGCGATGGCAGTGCACACATAAAAACTACGCTAGATAAAAGTGTCATCTGAATACACAGGTGTGTGTGTGCGTGCACACATGCTTCTGTCTGTCTCTTGCTAGTCACAAGTGTTAGGTATCCACGAGGGAAAAATGCTCCAATTCTTCCATTTCTCTCCTTCAGTGAGCTCGCAGATTTGTCTTTCTCTGTCCTGCTCTCTTTCCAATTCCTTCTCTCTCTAGTTCGTTCTGTCCTGATTCCTTCCTTCCCGTTCCGGAAGGTCTGTTTGACCTGAGCAAAGGTCGGAGACCAGAGACCCCCCTGGTCAACCTTGCATGGTAAAGATGGCGTCCTCTGTTGCCTTCTGCCACGCGCGTGGAATATCAAGGTCGCCTATCTCAAGGTCGTTTAGTCAACTCAAGGCTCCTGCTGTTTGTGTGTTTATGTTGTACGGTGGAAGAGGCAGAATGTGAAGAATGCTACATGCTACATTTGATGAGTGGTGGAGGGGGACGGGGAGTGCATTGTGTAACAGCATGCTTAACAATGCATGCTTAACATCACATTTTGGTGCGGAGGCAACCAGGTTCCCTGGCGTGAAACTCCAGCGTGATATTGAAACGTACGGGTATAATAAAGACCTGTCTCCCCAGAGTGAAAACATTTGCGGCCATTTTCACACACAGATTTTTGCCGCCGCTGGACTAATTTGCTTTTCAGAAGATTCCACCGCTGAAGGTTTTTTATTTTCTCAACGCCATGCACGATATAAGCCCCTGGTGTGTGTGTTTTTTTGTGTGTGAGTGTCAGCCAAGAAGCTTGTTGTTCTTTTGGAAAAAGCCTCCTGACTGGTATATGACTTGAGGCAGGATTTAGTTTCCCTGACAGCAACCCCCTCTCCCCCGCACTTCCCCCACTAAGAACTCAGATTTAAGACCCGAGTAGATAACACAAGTTAACATGGCTCAGGTTTGTTCACCATGGTTAAATATGCCTTAGCCTTTCTGTGCTCTCCTGATATAGATTATTCAAATGACGGCTCCCTCATATTGGGAATTAGGCCGTAGATGTATCGCCTCATAAATTGGCAGGCCTTGACAACACGCGTTGGTTTGAGCGCAGCGTTCCGTGATGTATGCCTCCGTCCTGCGTGTCATAATGCGCTGTACTCTATCATTATATTACCCTGTTCACAACATAGCGGGCGCAAGCTTGGAGTCACATGGAGATCACACTAGCTATGAAGTCTCTGCAGTGCAATCATAGCTAAAGCCTTAAAGCCTGCCAGAAGAGCACATATTATTTGCTGCGTGACAATGTCCCATTAACGTTTAATATCTGCTGTGTGAGTATGACAAGGTACTAGACGAATTACTGTGTAGCCTACACTCTCAGTAAAAAAAAACCATTTACTTCAGTTGTGTAGGCCTATGACTACAGTCTTGTGTGCGTAGATACAGATTCGGAATGGATAAACTACTATATGATTTAAAAATAAAATGATTTTTTAAAATAAAATGCGCAAATAAAGGTGCAGACCTGATTAAATGTAAAGTGTAGTGACATTTGAATTATTACACCATTAGATTTAATTTGTAGAATAATTTGCATATTCATGATCTCCTGGCAAATCTGACACAGCAGATATGCATGTTCCAGTTGTGGCTACATTGCTGCTTACAAGCAAGTAGGCACTTCTTGTGCCCGGCCCGCATCCCCTGTCAGAACCACTGCACATGGTGAACTCATTGCTGGTGTTGTTAGCCTTTCTGCTCCTACGTGAATCAAAGTAGCAGCCCATTCTGCTGGAGAGAATGTCTATCTAATACTATCCTTCTGCAGAAAAGACTACAAGTTTCAATAACATACAGCAGCATATACTATACGGTATTCATATTCAGTGTGTGCGTGTGTTTGTGTGTGTGGACACAATATATAAGGCACAACAAACTTCTCTCAGAGTTTGTTTCCCTAGGAGCTATACAGAAAAGTCCTGGTGACATCTGCTTCATTCAGGCCCTTTGTGCCTAAAGAAACACACTCCCACTGGAAACACCGTATGCGAAAGACCACTGTCCTGGGCACTAGATCGGGCTAATTCTGTGCCTCTGTCTTTGTTACACGCCATTACATTTTAAAGGCCCCATTTCATTCAATGTTCTGTTTAATTTCTCTTCAAACTGTCACGTTGGACAGATCTGTCTCCCTTTGAACTGAACATTTTGTTTCATTTAATGCTTCACATAACTGTAACCTGCTCTAACGTGATTGGCTTTCTGACTAGAAGTGTGCGAATAGGTAGAGACCATTGGTTACAGTCCAGAAATGATGTCACACCTGGAGCAATATCTGACTGGCCTTTTATACGCAACTATTTAATCAGTGAGTAGGTTTGCCTAAATGCCATGTTAGACAGATTTCGAAAGTAAAAAGAACTGACCTTTAATAAGTTATCACCAGGGACATCGCTAGAGATTCATGTATGGTCTAAGCCTCTACTACGGGGCTGGGGACATGCTCTACCAATAATTATTTTTTAAGTCCCCCAAAAATCTTATCATCTTGTATTTTTAGAAGCTATCAAAATATGGTTATTTGGTAACAGTTTGCTAAAAGTAGATCTGTCTCGTAATGTAGTTTGTGTTAGCCACTGAACTACTGAATAAAGTAGTTCAGTGGCTAAAGTCAGCTATTGCTAGCTAATTGTAGCTAATAGGGCCTGCACTTTTTGTCAAATTCAACCAATATCTCCTTGCATTTCGCTATAGCTAACCATTGTCTGTGTGTTTTGGGAAAAAAAACTGATACTTCTACAGGCCTGACTTTGTAAATTTGAACATAAACAAAGTGGCGAATGCCATTGGTTTCAACAAAGCCATAGCACAGCGCTTTGCTTCACACTGCATTTCGACGTGTGAGGCGGCTCCAAGGAGGAACGTGGAGCGATACTGTTATCATTTGAGAATAACTGACCCTGCCTTTAAGTTAATTATGTTCCCATCCGTCCAACACCAACATATACTGTATATGCACTATTGCTATACTCCAACCTACTGGAACCATCAAGGCCATCTGCAAATACAATATGCAACTTCAATTCAACACATCTCACACTGAACACAAGGAACTGTGGGGAAGAGTCCGTGGGGAACAATCTGTTTTTTTCCCCCAGCTTTTGACAGTTTGGTACAATGTTTAATTTGCCCAGTAAAGTTTTGCGATTTGAAAGAACACAGTGTGACCATTTTCTGGTGTAACGTATGCTATTGATTTCCATATTACTGGCTGTCTCATTGTACCTGCTGTTCATTGTACCTGTCTAATTAGTGATATAGCTCAGGCCTGCTCTGTCACCCCTAATGATTTATAGACTTATGAGCGGGGGGGTGGGGGGGGTCATTCATATGAGGCCTGGCGACATCCCTGGTAGACACGTCATTCTACATGTATTTAGTTTAGAAACGCGTATGGGAGCATATATTTACGCTTGTGTATCGTTAGGCCTGTCTCCATCGCAGTGATTGCCGGCGTGCTCCCACAGTTAGAGGTCCAAGTGTACATGCCTCACGCCATGCCTGAACAGTACGGTGGGCGGGCGCGTGCCAGAGCAAGCGAGGGACAATGAATGACACTGACATGCAGAACAACTCTCTCTCCCAGGAACACGGGACTGATGGCTGATAGCAGATGTGTCTCTAATTGCGGAGGGGTTGGAAGCCCTGGATAGTGCGTCTATACCTCCTCTGCCTGCCAGGAAACTAAGCCCCCCTCCAGAGCTCCCAATCACGCCTTCTAATTAGAGGCCTTATCTCTGTCAATCAGTGAGCCTTCTGGGCCGCGTCCTCCGGGCACGGCGAGAGGGGCCGGTGTGGTCACTAGGGATACGGGGGCTTGTGGGTGGGGGGCAAGAGTTGGATTAAAGATTAAAAGATTAAATATTAAGGGTTTGGAATGAAAGTGTCAAAGATGTATGTGTGTGTGTAATGTACTCTAGGTGGTTGTGATTGAGGTATGTGTACTGTTGAACATGATGTCAAATATGATATCAGAACTGTGTCATTCATTACATGATTATAATGAATTATTTCCTATTGCACGCCTTCTCCTCTGTAAGCAATTCATTTGACCAAACTACAATGCATGTTTTTAAAAATCAACTTTGTTTGAGTCACATCTGTGGGGAATGCTATAGCTCAGTTACCCTATTATAGTAAGGGCCAAATTGTGCTTCAAGCGTTCCAGTTAATGGATGCCAGATAACCACCATTCATACGGTGATAATGGGTGATCATCACTGCCCAATACCCAGCTGTGGTCATAGATTTCTATTTCAATGGTGATTTGTGAAAATGTACAGTAGCTCTCTACCAGTTAATGGGGAGATTCTACCATAACTGGGTGCACATAAAACTACATAGTAAATTGGTAAAATGTAACAATAATTGATGGCTTAGATGTACACACTTGCTGCCTATGATTCAACATTTTATAGCTGCCAGTCCACCAACCCTGTATTCCTGCACAGTTAAGTACAATTCAAGTAGCCAAAGCTATCGCAGCTAATGGCATTTTGACCCAAATACAATATAGATTACCTGTATTTCACTTCTTCTTGCTTTTAGTGTTTTATTTATGTGCTCAAGGATTAAATTAACATCATGGGGGTTGAAGAGACGTGGAAGATTGGGGTCGGGGAGGTGTGTGTGTCTGTGTGTGTGTGTGTGTGTGTGTGTGTGGGGGGGGGGGTTCGGCAGAGGAGGTGAGGAGTTGAGGCTCTGCAGAAGCGATGAAAACAAAACACAGTTGGTGCTTCAGCCCAGGTTATAAAGAAAGATTAGGGTAAGGGTGAATATGTCTGGAATGTGTGCAGAGAGAGAGAAAGAGAGAGAGGCTCTCCTTCTCTCTCAGTGAGGCTGTCTTCTATGCATGCCTCTGTCTGGGCACCTCTTCAAAATCAATTTAAGAAATTACCATTCAGCCAGAGTTCCGTCATTAGGATTTTATAATTTCATCTTCCTCCTCCAGTGCCTTTATCCCGCAGCCCCTCAGTTCATCTGTGCAGCACAGCCCTGGTGAATAATTAACCGTGGCCGTGAGCGAAGAAGAGATGATGGCTGGTACACACACACACTCGCCCGCACGCGTACACACACACGAGTCAATTTGCGCACATTCACAAATCTGTGCTCGTGCCACACTTGTTTGTGTTTGGCATGTAAACAAACCTCAATCATATAACATTCCATAACATAAATAATTGTTTTTTTTTAACCTTGTGCAGTGTTTAAGGGATTGAGGACAAAAATAAGGAATAGGATTTTTGTACTAAGAATTTAGCTGCAGTGTCAACATTGGCCACTAGGTGGGAAGAAACCATTGGGCCTGGCCCTGGGGTTTTAAGATGGGCTTTTACTGTGCGACGAAAATGATTGCGGCCGATTGTAGCCTTCACACTGTATGATCAAATCCTCAAGATTTAGGTGGTCACACTGTACGGACCGACCGTCAAGCCTGCTAATATTGTGGCAAATAAGCCCCCAAAAAAGAAACATTTGTCGTTTTTTGCATGATGATAGTTCAAAATTCAAAGTTCAAAGATGTAGCCTATTTGTAATGACATCATTAAAATAACTTTGTTTCCGCACTCCCCAATAATGCCGTTAATAATAGCCTACAATAAATATGCCGCCTATAATAAAACATTACTAAATGATAGAGTAAATAAGCCTACATCAAAAACAGATAGCAGCCTATAATACAGACAATGTGTAGGCAAATCTACAAGCAACGCTGTTTCCACAGCTCGACCAGCCAGCCTCCAAATACATATAGGCCTACGGTCCATATCGATGGGTGAGAACCAGAAAGGCGGAAATTATATTTTTGGTGAAATGGAGCTGAAGTGAATTCTTAATCAACTTGGAGTTATTCATTGAAAAACCAAAACAAACTGCCATCTGCACTTACGCCATTTTGGAATTGAGAAATGTATATTTGGAAAGCATGTAGTAAGGATGTTTATTGCTATATTTCATTTTATAGATTGTTATTTCGTAACTGTAAGCAGAAATCCAGTATTTTATAGATTTCTAATTCTTTTAAACTGTATGTAGACATCCCAACCTGCTGGAACTCATTCGAGGGTGTCCGTCGCCCATCCACAACCATCTACCATCCCCCCCCCCACACCTCCCTTCAGTAAAGTTGGAAGAACCGTCACTTGCGCCCCTCTGTTTCTCTCCCCTCGATATCATGCTTTGTGTTACCTTGGCGCTTTCACACATTTTTCACAGGAGCAGTGAGGAAAAAAAGGCACTGGATTTGGGGAATCGACTCGTGGCTCTGCTTCACCTGTGCGAGATCCTGACGACCGCCGAGAAAATATGTCAGAAATGAACCGGGTCGTACGCCGCAAAGTCGGCAGCCGTTTATCACTCCTGGCAACCCCCTGTCCACTGGACGGCAAATGATGCCCGACAAGCCGAATGTCGGCCCGACTCTTAATGACTCAGAGATCGGGAAAAAAATGGGCAAAGTCGCACAGTGTATGCCCAGCATTACTGATACGCCATTCACCATTGCCATACATTTATGCATACAGAGACAAAGAATATGGTAAACACACAAACACAAAAATGTATTCACCACTGCACACATGCAAATCTTATCCTCACACACACACACACACACACACACTTCCATAGTGTCTTCCATCCTGCTGATATTGTGAGTAAATTATTTGCCTGCACCTCCAAGGCTATTTGCCTCCCCCCTTACAGCATCAAGCGCTGGGGCGAGACCGTCTGGTCACACTGACAAATGACTGGGGCTGACTTGCAAAGCCCCCTTCGAACTTGAAACACTAATGTAATCTTCTGACAGTCCTTCAAGTGCGTACTTTCTAAGGACTACAATGACCTCTGTACATATTAATTAGCAGGTTGCACGTTTCTGTGTGCGTTGTTACCTACTCTTAGCTTGCATGGTCAATTACAATTAGTTAATTTAGCAGACACTTACAGTGATTACAGTTACAAATATGGAGCAATTAGGTAGAATGTCAGACATGTTAGAGATCAAACTACAACTAGGGTGGGAGCCAACCACACCACCACGCCATACAAGAACCAGTGTTGTGGGAAATGTGTTACAAAGATACACATTACTGTAATCTCATTACATTTGTTTGTAACGCAGTACGTTCTAAATTATGCAATGACATTACAGTTACTAATCAAACAATGATGTTGTTACTTGCGTTACACAAGTCATTGTCATGCACACATGTGCAACAATTGCCTGACCTCTATGACTGGTGGTGGAGATAAAATTGTCTAAGTTGTCTACCTCGGCAAATGCACATTAAGGCATATCCACATGGACGAATGTCATTGGCTACACAAGGAACTAGTCATTAGCAGAATTGATTGCAAGTGGCTCGGTCTGTACATGTAAGAAGAGGGGCAGGCTCTTCGTTTCAACCCTGACTCTCATTGGTTTTTGCTGTGAACAGGATATGGAAGCTACTCCACTACTGCACCTAAAGAGCCAGATACTGCACTAACTTTGGTGTTCTGGCTGGTACACCTCTCGCAAGAACTGTGTAATGCTTTCGCCAACACGGTACTACCAACTTCAGCTAGAAAAATCTAGCTCACCGTTCAGTATATAGTTTGATGCTATACTTACACTGACATCATAGCAGAAGCGAAAAGACTGAATAAGACGTTGTGGAAGGAATAGATGAAAAGACCTGAGAAGTGTAAATAATGGACTGGCTTTTACTACTGAAGCAAACAAAGTCAGGCTGTTGCAAACATATTAGTCTAGGCTACCGGTACCATCCTGTATTGTCCTGGCATTAGCTGTAGGCTAATGATGTGTCAACGATGATCAGACTGCATTGTACATCACAAGATGGTCATTTAGTTTGTTGGATGTGGTGCCGCTGTGGTGCCGAGTGGAGCTGCCTTATTCACTCATGTTACTGTACGGTTCTTTGTAGGCTGAGCCTGTAATACATTAGCCTCTGTATAGGCCTACTATATAATGTCGCCAAAATTGTATTCAAGTCCACACATGGGGCTACACTACGTACTGTATGTCACTGGATGCAAACAATATGGGCGAAATACGCATGTAGGCTATTTCAGCAAAACTAATCAAGCTTTCTGCCATTACTTTTGTGTTATTGTTCCGCTACACTATGCAGTAGATCTGCACAATTTGATCTAAAATCAAAATCACGATTAGTTGAACATTGTACCTCGATTAAGATTTATGAATGTTTTTTTTGTTTTTGTTTTGCTTTTGTTTGAGTTCTGCTCCATGATGCTTCCATTCAGCCGAATAGACTTGAGTGTTGCTAGCAATGGGGTAAAATGTTAAATAATTAAAGAAACATGGAGTTACAATAATTAGCTTAAAGCAAAATATATTGAAGCAAAAGTTGACTGCTATATTATCCTGTAGTACTAGGCAGCTATGTTTATCATTCACGTATGTATTTGGAATTTCCTTTCCTCTATTCCACCTACTAATTGTAGACATTTTTGTCTACTGTGATATTTTAGAACCATTATTCCAGAAATTAGGAAATGAGCCCTTTCCCCAAGTGAAGGAGTTCAAGTACCTCGGGGTCTTGTTTGCGAGTGAGGGGACATTGGAACGGGAGATTGGCCGAAGAATCGGAGCAGCGGGAGCGAAATTCCTCAAATCACTTTACCGCACCGTTGTGACAAAAAGAGCTGAGCCAGAAGGCAATGCTCTCGATCTACTGGGCAATTTTTCGTAAACAACAGAAGAAGAATAAACTTGTGCGCACTTAGGATCCATGACTGAGACCCACTGACTGCTTGCACTCTGTTGCTTTACTGTTCTAAGTAAATGAAAAATATTTCTTTCCACACACAAAATATATATTGTATTAGATTCAGTTCATAGAAAATTAATTGTAAACAAGCGCGGAGTGAAGTCCATCAATGAATAAACCATGTTAACATGCTCAAGCTATGATATAGGCTATAAAAAAATATTGTGTTACAGTGTTCTAGTGAAACTACAGTATAGCCTAGTTTGTTCATACAAGACATAGTTATAGTCCGATCAATGTCCCCCGGCATATCGTATGGCTAATACAGTAATATTAGTGAAACGCCCATGGTTGCGCTGAAGGGAGGTCCATCCCTTTACCTGGTTTGGCTTGCCGGTGTGCATACCGGCTGGTGGTGGAAGCCCTTGCTCCCAGCATGGAAGTCTTTGCAGCGCATGCATACACCACAACTGTGTAAACACAGGCCTACATGATCAGTAATGTAATTGGCTATATTTACACAGACCGGCCGATTGCCGATCATTGACGGGCATGGTGAAAGTTGGCAGAATCCGTTCATCAGTCGTTTGATAGGTGAATCTCTAAACAGTATACATAACCCTTTTTTCGTTCACACTAGTCTTGCATGTCAATAAAGTAACGTAGTGTATTCCAAATTTACCTCCTAACTGTATTGATCTGGATGCTACAGTACTGAACACTTATTCAGTGGTTGTTTTTAGTTTTTCTCACAGGTCAGACAGCAGAAAATTACCGTACAGTTTATCGTATGTTGCCATGGAGTGGATAAATATTTAGCACTCGTTTTCACAGGGCACTATAACGCCAAATAAATGCTTGTGCGCCCTTATACATTTGATAATCGTATGATCGATCGATGATCAAAATGAATAAATCCAGTGCTTCATATTTTATTTATTATTATTATTATTACAATTATTATTAGACTCTTATTTTTGTAAAACTTCTGAAAATGTCACTATCGCTATTCATGTTATTGTCACGAGTAAAACGGATTCAAAATAAAATGTACATTTATAGCACTATAGCCATATGGATCAAAAAGAGGAAAGGGCCACACACTCAGCTCAAATGCAAACATTTTTGTTTAATTGTCCAATGTTTCAAAGAAAGTATGGCACTTCCATACTTTCTTATCACAAACAATGACGTTGTATTGCCAAATCTTTTTTTTAACTAAATCTAATTTGAGTATTGCTTTGGAAGCATTGCGGTCTTGTATTTGAGATAAATTAATTAACTTTATATATAAATGGACAAACCCTCTGTCTTTACTCACAAACGTCTGTCGATCTTATGTTTGTTTAGATATGGCCATTAGACCTACGTCGGCGTCAATAAATTGGCCAAACGATTTATCAGTCGACCTCTAGTAACGACCCCAGCACTGAGAACAACCCATTGTCAGATGTTTTGTTATGTGGAATGGAATAGACAAAATACATTTATATTGGTTCTCGATTAAATTTGAAACATGGGAGATTTGCACTCATTAAAAATAACTTTTTGATACTAGATTTTTCAGACTACATATTTAACTTACCTGATTGGCAACTGTGATATTAAAGTTGGGAGAAGTCAGCAAAGTTAGTCATGGAGAGGGGGGCAGAGCCCTAAACCCTTTGACTTTGTTCCTCTCTCAGCTTAGGTTTGAAAGCCTGGAGAAGCCAGCCTTTCCCCGTAGCTTAGGCTGGATGAGGGCTCGAGTCTACTTCCTCGGCAGAACACAAAGTACGGGTCTTAGCCGCGGCTTAGCGTTAGGATCAGATATGGGCGAATGTATTGTGGGGCAGTCAATACCAAGGCTCTTGCAGATCCTCTAACAGCCCCAGCCCAGGCATTTTCAGAGTCCAAGGTTCAACTGACTCTCCGTGAAATACAATTGGCTAACATGCCTTTGGCATATACTGCACAGAATTAGCCTGTCTCTTTTTCATTATTATTTCTGTGGTTTTGTTCATATGGATGGGTGGTGTCATTTTAAAGTGCCACATGTCAGTATTGTGTGTTATGGTAGTGTGTAGTCAGGGCCGTTGTTAAAAAGCTAAGGCATAGCAAGTTTACATGACGTCAACGAAGGGCATCAGTTTTTCTTAGTATTTTAGTATGAGACATATTTTCAGCAGCAGTTGCCCAGGGTGTGAGGCGCCGGGCGGGTGTGGGGATATTAGCAAGCCCCCAGCTGAGCGCCAATATGTTGGAGTTTACCCCGGTAGACGAGAGGGTCACCTCCCTACGCCTACGGGTTGTGGGAGGGGAAACTCTGACTGTTGTCAGTGCCTATGCACCAAACAGCAGTTCGGAGTATCCGGCCTTCCTGGAGACCCTGAA
>JAODLL010000017.1:771909-789409 GCA_026546735.1 Forbesichthys agassizii
TGTCCCGACGCTGAAAATGCGTCGGTCACGACCAAATCGGGTCAAAATCGGCCTGAAATCGTGTAGTGGATACCCGGTATAACATTGCATGGAAGTCTGGGCCAATGCCCAAGGAATGGCAGACCGGAGAGGTGGTTCCCCTTTTCAAAAAAGGGGACCAGAGAATGTCGGCCAATTATAGGGGTATCACACTTCTCAGCCTCCATGGTAAAGTCCTACTCTAAGGTGCTGGGAAGGGGGGTCTGCCAATAGTCGAACCTCAGATTGAAGAAGAACAATGCGGTTTCCGTCCTGGTCATGGAACAATGGACCAGCTCTTTACTCTAGCAAGGATCCTGGACTGGGCCTGGGAGTATGCCCTTTTGGTCTACATGTGCTTTGTGGATCTGGAAAAGGCGTATGACCAGGTTCCTCGAGAGATCCTGTGTGAGGTGCTGCAGGAGTATGGGGTGAGGGGGTCCTTTTTAAGGGCAATCCAATCACTGTATATCCAAAGCAAGAGCTGTGTACGGATTCTTGGCAGTAAATTGGACTCGTTTCAGGTGGGGGTTGGTCTCCACCAGGGCTGCGCTTTGTCACCAATCCGTTTTGTGATATTCATGGACAGGATATTGAGGCGTAGTCATGGTGGGGAGGGTTTGCAGTTTGGTGGGCTGGGGATCTCATTGTTGCTTTGCAGATGATGTGGTCCTGATGGCATCATCAGCCCTTGACCTCCAGCACTCACTGGGTCGATTCGCAGCCAAGCGTGAAGCGGCGGGGTTAAGGATTAGCACAGCTAAATCTGAAACCATGGTTCTCAGCAGGAAATCGATGGAGTGCCTACTTCAGGTAGGGAATGAGTCCTTACCCCAAGTGAAGGAGTTCAAGTACCCCAGGATATTGGCAGGAGAATCGGAGTAGTGGGAGCGGAATTACAATCACTTTAACGCACCATGGTGACAAAAAGGTCTTCCGAGCAATTTTCGTTTCTACCCTCACCTATGGTCATGAAGGGTGGGTCATGACCGAAAGAACTAGATCACGGGTACAAGCGGCCGAAATTGATTTTCTCATGAGAGTGGGTGGCTTCTTTATTAGAGATATGGTAAGAAGCTCGTCATTCGTGAGGAACTCGGAGTAGAGCCGCTGCTCCTTTGCATCGGAAGTAGCCAATTGAGGTGGTACCGGCATCTGGTAAGGATGCCCCCTGGGCACCTCCCTAGGGAGGTGTTCCAGGCACGTCTAGCTGGGAGGAGGCCTTGTAGAAGACCCAGGACTAGGTGGAGAGAATATATCTCCACATTGGCCTGGGAACCCTCTCGTGGCTAGGTATGAGGGTCAGTGATAGCTCACGGTAAGCTAACTAGTCACACTGTATGGAATATTAAACGCTAAGCTAAATGCTAGCTAGCTATTCTACTACACTCCTGCTCAATGCCAGAGTCTTTAGTTCTTTTGTGTTGTTAATTTGATAATTGGCCCCCTCATACAATATAGCAAACACCATTTTGTACTTCCAGGTATCCAGACTATGAGTTCATTAGCGATAACTCCATCTCGTGGTCGGCAGGGCTGCACAACCGCTACACAGAGAACTCCCTCAGAGGAGTCATCCTTGACATCTACTTCCTGTCGCAGACTGACTTCTTGGTCTGTACTTTCTCCTCACAGGTGGGTTCAGCCTCTGTAATTATTCTTCTTCTAATCATGTTTTCCAGACATGACCACGAAAAAGCAATTACAAAGAAAAGAAATCAAGCTAATTTTCCCCTTGGGGACCAGTAACAGCGTTGCCAGATGGGAAATGTTCAAATTTCGTACCAGAGGCTTAAAATTATTGTATATTGAGCACAATTATTGTATGCGTGCGCATAATCAAGAGAACAAATAGACATAAATACATTTCTTTAAGGAGATGAAACATTTGTTTACATCGCCTACAAATATTACCACATTGTTTATAAAAAGGCAAAAAAAGTTTTTGGTGATATAATGCAGGTAGACTTTAGGGGCTCGCTCATATAAAAATGTCCTAAGAATTGCTGTAAAATTGTTTAGATTCATGTATTCTTATATGTAATATACAGTATGTGAAGTATTTATCTGGACCTTGAGTTGGTATAAAAGGTTTGATTGAAGCCTGTTAAGCATTAACAAAATACACAAAACAACAACAAGCATTTTTGGCGGAAAACTCATAACATGGGAAGAGATGCATAAATACAGAGCCATATGCTATCCTGATTGTGTTGGGAAATACATTTAAATGAGACCAAATTACATTAATTTGTATGATCATACATCATATAGAGGGCAAAAGTATTGTACCAATATGATATTTGCAGTATGGTATGCTACATCTGGCAATGCTGATCAGTATATACACTGTATATTTACATATATAATGTATATATACAGTGTATATTTTTTTTTAACAAGAACAATAGAAAGAACATTCATAATTTAAAAAAAAAGAAATTGTCGACAGAATAATTGTTTTCATTTGCTAATGCTTAAAGCATGGCAGCTACTGTACATTGATGAAAAACAATTGGAGTCGATGGCTTGTTGCTTTTGAAATGAGTACGAGGCTCTTTTTGCAGCCATTACTTGGTTCCCTTCGATTGTTAAATTGTTATTTTTCTTTCCAGTTTTATTGCGAGACATATTGTGAGCAGAGACCAAAAATAATGTGTTCACCCACATGAATCTCGTTCGCATGCAGGGCTTATTAGAGAAAGAACTGGAGAATGAGTCATTTTTGTGTAGGCTTAGCTGCCCTTCCAATCGTGACTGACACTGCCATATCTGTGAATTACACTTGCACTACAAGGAACTCTGCTTTCTGCTCCATGTGCCAGCCTGTACCCAACCCTTTTTTTTTTTAAAGATGTTTTTCTCGGCAGCCGCCTGTCCTTGGCAGGGGAGGGGGGGAGGGGAGAAAAAAATGGAAGGGGGGGGGCAACATATCTCATCTTTGAGTGCTGGAGTGACTGTTCTTGCGGGGCTTGTTTTGCAGGTGTGCCGCGTGGCCTACGAAATCATGCAGACCCTCCACCCGGACGCCTCCTCCTACTTCTATTCCCTGGACGACATCTATTACTTCGGGGGCCAGAACGCCCACAACCAGATCGCCGTCTACCCGCACCAGCCACGCAATGGCGAGGACATCCCCCTGGAGCCCGGCGACGTGATCGGCGTGGCGGGTAACCACTGGGACGGCTACTCCAAGGGCATCAACCGCAAGCTGGGCCGCACCGGCCTCTACCCCTCCTACAAGGTGAAAGAGAAGGTGGAGACGGTGAAGTATCCAACGTATCCAGACGCCGACAAACTGCTCACCTCTCAGAACAAGTAACGGTGGAGAAGTGCGGGAGAAATCTCTGTATACATAAATGAAGAGCGAGAGAGGAGACAGACTCCGGCTCAGAAGGAAGGAGGCTGTTTTTTGTACAGAACAGAGGACGTACTTAGCCGCTACACTAAAGAGAGTAAAGGCCCGTACCCTGGGGTGGTAGAAACTAGGACTGTGTGTGTGCGTGCGCGTAGGTGGTATGTATGCGCCCCTGCCTAGTATGCGCACTCATGTACCTTCTCGTGCATACAGGTTTTGGCAGACTTGCACCCCCACCCCACCTCCCCCCAAACACCCTTCTCCACCGAGCCCACCGCTCAGAGGTCGGCCATGTAGAGATGTTAGATGTCGGACATTTTCTTTTTAAAAAGAACAACAGGACGACCCGAGCTCACTCTCCCCCCGCGAGACCGAGACCTCTATGACTCTAGAGCACCATAGAGCAGGCTATGGATCAGTGGCTGAAAACAAGACAGACAAAAAGAGTGATCAAAAATAAGTAAATAAATACAATAAACAATAACACGAAGAAAGGAAAATCAACAATTACAACAAATATGAACTGCAGAGAAGTGTTCCAATTTTTATTTAAAATCAATATTTTCAGTGGTTTTGATTCTAATCTTGCCTTCTCTCTCCCTCCAGTTTTTGTTTGTTGAATGTGCCTCATCTCCTTGCCATGTCCACTCCTTCCTGCTTTCCCGCTTTCCCTTATGAAAAACACACATGAACTTCACACGAGATAATGTGTGACGTTATGCTTGCTCACGTCGCCACGCGCGAAGAACACGCGTGTGCTTTTTCTAAGGGTTGCCATTCCATCCAGGCTCTTCTTTCCTTCAACCTGTCACTTCACGTGCAATTAATTTTATACCACCATATTGTGCTTTTTTTATGGAGTGTTTTAACGCTTTTTATTTTGTGTGTACGGGGCTTGTGAATTCTATACTGTACAGTCTATGGATATGTGTGCGCACGTGTGCGTGTGTTGGCGTGCTTGCGCATGTGCCTGCCTGACTGACTGCGTGTGTGCGTGCGTGCGTGTTTGTGTGCGTGTGCTATATACTGTAAGTCTACAGGGGGCCATGTCTCTGCCTGGTGCCTGTTTGTGGTGAACAGTGTGTTTTCCCAGCTTTCCTCTAGAGAGAATAGTGTTTGTGTGTCCAGTGGGAGACTGGCGGTGACAGTGGAGCTGTCCTCAGCCGGCACTTAGAACAATGAGCTCCAGGCACCGCTGTGACCTCTAGCGCACACGGGGTATGATGCCGGGCGGACTTAGGCCAATGCTCACACAAACCCAGGCTCACCAAACAAAGCACTCCACCGAGCTAATGTCTATCCGACATCTCTGCTGTCTCCTTTGTCCAGCTATATGTCTGATTTTTATTTCTTGTTTTTTTTTTTTCTGTTTGTTTTTTTTTTTTTTTTCGATTTTAACATTGCTGTTAAAAAAAAAGAGAAATCAATGAAGGAAAAATATCCCAGTTTAAAAAAACTATACAAAAAGATAATGCTGTCATATGAGATTTGAAGTTCCCATCATGAAGGCTTTTGTTTGTCATAACTTATGTTCTAGGGCATTGTCTTTGATAACCACAGATCGAATAAACTTGAGAAACAAACAAACAGTGTTTTTACTCCGTTTGATTATTTCTGCTCATCTCATAACTCTCCACTGGTTACACTTGCTCACACTTTCACTCACTGTTGCAACACATGAATTCACTTCCTTGTCCCAAAAACTGAGAACCTCTTTTTACATTGGGATCATTTTTCAAAGCAATGTGTCCCTCTCTGTGAAGTCACAACCTATTACTATCAATGTTAAATCCTCTGCGTACACACACACACACACTTTGGACTTAATTTGAATTCTTAGGGGTATGTGCAAAGATACTGTGGTCAGCGATGCACGGCATACTGAAAATAACCAATTGTTAAGATGCAACGCAATACAGTAGAACATGTGTAGTGCACTATGTGTAAGCAGTGTTGAAACGGCTGAATTTAGACACTTCCTGGTTGATTTTATGAAAGAACATCAACAGTCACCTCCTCGTCAAAATACGATGTTTGCAAAAGTACTGGAGCTTCATCTGCCAAAAATATACAGATTTGGCAGGTCTCGTGACTCCTTTCATACACCATCTTCTGTATATTTTGAACACAAATTAAAAAATGCAGCTATACTGCATTTATACTTTGAATGTGTACTGTACAATACGGTTAAAAACAAAATTACTATAGAAATCCTACAGTAAACATGCTCTCCATTTCAAGTATCTTATAATGGACATGTTATACTGTCAGTTGTAGCATACTAACAGCTGCAGTAGAACAAGTCCGCGAGATGTCAGTCAAGTGGAGTCTGGTCACGCCCATAGTCCTGAGTTGAGGTCTGTGCAGCTGTATTGGTTAAGTTATGTATTTCATTGTACATTAAGATATCGTTCAATGTCTAAGGTTTCATGTTTTTCTTTTACATGTTTACATGTACAACATTGACTAGAAATCAGTAATGCATGTTTATTATAAATGTATATCATCACAGTAATGGGAGATGCCTTATTATGGAATGAAACAACTGCATTTCACTGAAATTAAACATTATATCCAGTTTAAATGTACCTCATTCAGATCCATGTATCATGTACATGTGAATGTACTGTTTCTTGGGCAGAGAAAGTGTCACATTTTAATTGTTTAAGATGGCATTCCCTGTATCTTATTTAAGGCTTATCCTGTTGTCTTACCCAGGTGGTAGAGGGGTTTCATTACAGATCTGCCTTTCATCTCATCACACTGCATGACCATGCTTCATTGGACAGCTACAAGATAAACCACGGCAATATTGGTGGGGATGAGTTTTCATCATGCAAGGGAGGGAAGCAGCTTTATTGCTTTTCCCTGCCTGACAACAATCCCCAACTAATTTAGCCTGCCTTGACAAACCATACACTCGCGCACACCGCACACGCCAGGTACATGCACTGCATGAGCAGTGCACTCAACACCTTTTTATTTTCACTGGGTAAAAGTCCCTCTTGGTCTTAAGATACGAACAAGCTAACTGGAGGGCAGTTTAATTAAAACACACTCAATGCTGTCACACTGGCCTATAACAGTCATTTAAGAGAGACGTTAGTTCAGTTAATTATTATGTTAATTGGACGGTGTTCCCACTAGAGAGGATTCTGGTTTTGAGCTGTCTGATTTCACACTCTTTATTTTTGGTCTAATTGTGGCAACTCTCTTTGAGAACGCAGAGCCGTAGTGGCAGATCTCTCTCATAACAGTGTCCTTTGGAGCGAAATCGCTCCATTGTTGTGCCCTTTTCATTTTTAAGCAACGTGTCATGAGGTGAAATGTGGAACAACACAATTCTGTCCTTTCAACAGGCTTGCGTTTAATGCTTACAAACATGAAATAAGGCTGAATGTGTCCTGAAACGTGTCAAGCAACATTATTAGGCTACAGTACCGCCTTGTGGAGTTCTAATCTTGTCACGGGGAGGGGGGTGGTGGGAAAGCCGTAGGGGATAAAATACTGAAATAGTGACAACTGACTCACAAAGAATGTGGATATGGAAACCCCAATCAGCGTGTTGTCAGAGCAGCAATATAATTGATGTCTTCACTGCAGTATCTGGCCCACGTTAAAACGCAAAACAAGTGGAATGGAAGGACCTGTACAAGGAACAGTTAGACAGGATCAGTTGGTGTTTGGTGTTTGTCTTTCTGCTCTCTACTTTGATTTAATTGTACGAGTGGAAACCACATTGGCCTTTTGGTTAAGTAGACCTGCATCTGGTGTTTGCCAGTCTATATCTGCTGGGTCATACACATCATTAAATACAGCAGATGCATTTTGTTTGGCATTCACATTCAATGAATCAATCCTTTCAAACAAAAGTTATTTTTTAAGAGGCTACTTTCAATTAACATTTGCTGGTAAAAAAAAAAGATTTTTGAGCGTTTCAATGTTTTGAGTTTAATTTGTTCCAATCCATCAACAACCCACATGAACATAACTTTTTAGATTATTCCAACAACAAAAGAATTGTGCTTGAAATTGAAAGTATTTTCAGGCTATGCCTGGTTCGTTGTGGCAACAAAGAAGCTGTCCCTGGATGAACGGGCTGCTGTCATAAATTACAGGAACTGTGATGTCACAGCAATAAAGGTAAGATCAAGAAAGGCATGTAACCTCCCGTCCCCAACACCGTATCTCTCTTTGTTGCAGTCAGAATGCCTACTACAGCACCTCATTGATGCCAATGGCGACCGAACATTAAGATGACTGCACGCGTACTGCTGCTTGACGACATCGGATAAAACAAACAGCTATACCTTAATAAAAGACATTTGTGTCTAAGGGCGAAGCGGGGACGCACCACGGGGCTGTAATGGAAAAAAATATGAATGTTCCCATTGACGCCGCCCCGCTTTCACAGTGCCTGCATGAACAGTGTCTTCACAGCTGCGGACAAGTCAGATAATTCATACTGGGGGCCTCTGTCGCAACCCCACCTCCTCCCCTTTCCCATTCCTCCTCACCCCTCTCGTCCCCCCATCTCCACCCGCCTGCCTCCTATGGAGTTCAGTCCGCTGTGATGACCATTAGCGTCTGGCGGAGGTTCGCGGGAGATAACAGGTGATTTAAGGCCCTGTACCGCGGCACAGCCAGAGAGAAATGACCAGCCGGCCGCTTATCTCCTCCTCCGCCATACTCCACACACTTTTACATTAGGCTCCACTATTCAAAGCAATCTGTCTTCCCAGTCAGGGTTTGATAAAACCGCCTGCGCGCCTCACAACAGGGAAGGAAGCCTGGCTAGGCACGCGCGCCCGACACGCGCGCATCATCATCATCGTCGTCGTTGTTGCGGCATACTTGTGCGTGGTGGTGACTATGGAGGAAAACGGCGACACGACACAGCCCGAACGCTTTTTTCGCTCAGAGGTTCAGAGTTACTGAAGGCCCATGAGAGAGTCGTACCTGTAAACGAGAGATGAGGGTTTGTAACACCAACACACACACACGCGTGCGCGCGCGCACACCCCCACACACTAATGGAAAATCGATAGTCTCTGTAAGATGAATGTGTTGTTGTGGAGGATAATCGCCATCGGCTACATCAGCGATTCGTTCACTATTTTTCACCCCAGCAGAACTCAACACTAACGACAGTTGGAAGATGTCATTGGCAGAAAAAATAAATAAATAAAAATGAATAAGACTGTGAAAAGTGTTCTCTACCTCTGTGGCAATGACAATCAGAGCAATGTCTTAAAGGTTACCAATTCCTTATGAGGGATTGGCACTGCTATTGATTAGCGATAAGATGTCAGACATCACAGGTAGTGGGATACCCCTGCAGTAACAGACAAATATAATAAACATGTTGCCTGCTTAGGCATATGTTACATAATATCATATCTTCAGGCCATGGAGGGAAATACCCCTTCCCCCTCCATCTGTCTGGGCTAAGTGGGCAGTGCCCGGCTTCCTTCCGTATGTGCTCTGTAATTATGGTGTCTTTGTGTGACAGCGGAATGGCTTCACCAAGTTCTCTGGTGCCAAGACATGCTCACGGTATAACCTAGGCCAGTCAGCTCCCAGCTCTCCACAGTCTTCCTGTTCCTCTCATGGTCTTCTATCACTCTGTTGTGTTTGCTCAGTCCCCTCGCCTCTCCCCTTCTGTACATTGTGTCCTTTTATTATCTGATGAACAAGCAGAAGTAAAGTGGGCTGGCTGTGTGATAAACTTTGCCTCGTACATAGGTTAATAGGTTCCTCCTGATCGCGGCTAAGTGCATGTTGCCATATCGACAGAGCCCAGGCCGGCGTTGCAGCTTGCCTGTCAGAGTGCTGTCATCTCCACCGGGGGAATCCATCAATAGACATATTTGTTTTTGCCCGTTTTCTGTCATGTCATGGCTCATCGTTTAGCATTGTCTCCATAGCTGTGATTGCAGGCACTCTACTTGACCCCCGCTGGACTGATCAGACTAGCTAATGGGCAGAAGACTATGTTCACTCATTCACTCAGACTAACACTAAATAGATCATATTTAGGGTCCCATAAGAAATGTTACCATGGCAATTAGTACCATGGTATTACCAAATATTTTGACTCATAGAAAGATGGTGCACTACTGGAATGAAAATGGAACGCTCTTGGTCTCTTAAGTGGGCGTGTCACCAACGGCTTTTTGCTGTAGAGGCTGATGTAAGCAGAGCCTAGACAGCTAAATCTACCATGCATGGATGGCCTGAAAATGAAACAAAGTGAATTCATCTCTAAACCGTTTGCTGCATAAATACTGTTGTGGCCTCAGATTGAGTATAGGTACTTGGGAATTAATGTTATATACTCAAAATATTCCCCCCCAGAGATACATTATGGGCAATAGTATGGTGAAATCCGCACACCTCCCCATTGACCTGCATGGAACGCTAAGTCGTTCTGGGGTCATTTATAAAAGTGGGCATAGAATTCACACTAGAATGTTGCGTACGGACAAAACACAGAAAGTGCATGTGCACAAAAATATTCAGATTGATAAAACAGTGCACACAAATGCCAGTTTTCTTTTATAAATCACCAAGGGCGATGCTAGGATCAGACCTTTAGAGGTGCTCAGCCCCTAATGAGAATGTGATCTCTAGGCCTATACAAATACATCTAAATCACAAATGTCACTGTAGGCCTCAATCAATAATAAACTACAGTTAATATGTTTCTATGTTTGCATTTGTGATGGCATAAGTCTTGTTTAAACATTGCTGAGGGGACATGTTAAGCAGGGGGTCTGGGGATTCACCTCCAGGACATTTTTACCATCAAACACTTTCCTGCATTCTGGTGAATTTCTATGGACCAATTTGTGCCTTTTATGCACCAATTTATGGTGGAAATGTGTAAAGAAAAATCTTTTTTTTTGTTTTTTACCAATTTTAGGGGTGCTTGAGCATCCCTAATAATGTCTAAAAATGGCCATCTAAATCACAACCTACTTGAAATCTAGCTTACCTGAACGAGCGTCCACCAAATTAACACCCACAATTGCCTACAAATGGTTACTGAAACTTTGTGAATAATTATTCCTTGATGACTGCAACAATGGCAAAACCCAACAGAAACCTGACAAAAGTAATTTCACCCAATCACTAGAGATTTGTGGTTAGTAGGGAATTCATTGTAGACAAACTTTTATCGAAGTTTGAAACACTAATCTAATATGACTTCTACAATTCTCTTTCATCCAAAACCAACAAAAGGCACAAATAAATATATGTAGCAAAGATATAGGTGAAAGTAAGGTGTAGGAAAAGCACACCCATGCATATAACAATTATGTATTATTATCCATAGATTCAGCATAACAGCAATGCACTTAATGTGGAACTTTCTATAAGGGTGTCCAATCAATATTGAAATTTTCTATAAGGATGTCTATAATCAATGTTATAACAATTATGATATTAATTGTTTAATGTATCAATTCAGTAGTTATTGTTCCATAACACGCTGAAACTAATAAGGTCAACATTAAAGATAAAACACAAATTTGCAACTGTAAAACTTATATTCAGCACAAAACACTCAGACAGTGGATTCTGGGGAAAGGGGTCGTGCCACAGTGCCTCAAGCCTTTTGAGTGAACAGAGATATTTACTACAATGTTTAATTTGCTCCAACATTCAGCGAGCTGAAAAGAAAACAGCTTACATTTTCTGGTATAAAAATTTATAAATGTTATTATTTTACATTGTTGGCTGTCTCACTGCCTACATGCGCCTCTTCATACATCTGTCTAACAATTAGGTTGTTCTAATAATACATAGCCTATATTTAAAATTCAAAGCGATAGCCTGATATATATTTCAATCTACTTTTCAAAATGTTATTCATTTCAAAGCATCTCAAGATTCTTCATCCTGCCATTGGAGTTGCAGTTTCCCATTTTATCCAATTTTTGTGCATACAGTACGCATGGTTCAAAGTTTGTGTGGAGGACAGCACAGTCTCCCTTCAAGTTTGATTTTTATAGATCACAACCATTGCATGCCAAGTGGCGTATGTTACGCAAAGCACGTTTCTAGCATCGTTTTGTGCGTACGGAAACTTAATAAATGAGACCCTCAGTCGATATAAAGAGTCTAGTCACTTCCGCATTATGGGACCTAAGTTCGAAAAAAATATGTAGCGTGGTAGTCAACGTTTAGATCCCATTTGCTTTGTGTAATTAGTAAGACTACAAACCTGTGTCACATTAAGTGTCATGTCGTTTTCACACGGTTTTGGTGACGTACGTTGTGCGATTCAAAAGTTTAAGTTCACTGAGTGGTTAGTTACACACAAAACCAAAGATTACTTTATAGTTTTAGAACAAACTGCAACGTTCTTGACTTTGTTACGACCTGGCTCAAAGGCCGTAATCCAAACAAAGCAAACTCTTAACTAACAAACAGAATAACCCAGAATGAGGTGTGAATGTCTGTAGGTGTAAGTACTGAATTTATGTGGTGCGTGTTGCATGCTAACTAAACTAAGGCTGCATCCGAATACTCAGTATAGACTACCTTTGGTGAAGTACATACTACCCAACCGTTAGTCTAGTATGTTCTATGAGTAAGCAAGGGAGTAGTAGGGACAAAATTCGGATATACTCAACTGCCATCTCACCTGTCCTTTGACCCGGATGTTTGCTGCGAAAACTCACCTCAATAGCGACATATTTAAAAAAAAAACGACTTTATATCTACTCATTAAATTGTCTATACTTTGGAGTGATAGTATGATTATGATACTTATATTCGTACATCGCTGCACCTTCGCTGCTTGGTCCTGTTATATTCTATTTACCGCTATTTCTCTTCATCGATTTTTTTTCTAGATAGTGCTCAACTGACTTATGGGATAGCGTAGTGTGGAACATTTGTACACTACGGAGGTAGTACGCCACTCGACTACTACCAGCTTACTGAGTATTAGGACATACTACTAATTGTGACATACTGCTTTTTGCCTACTATATAGTAGACAAGTACAGGTATTCGGATGCAGCCTAAGACACAAACCAACAACATGTGTGGTGCCAGAGTCACGACAGTGAGCTGGAACACACCTATATAGGTGATCTGCCCAGGTGCCCTTAATTAGCCTAATTAGGCTCTTTACAGCCAAAAAGGACTGGCTGAAACCAAGCAGGGCCGTGACAACTTTAACAATTATCTTTTAAATAGACACACATCTTATGTGTACGTCGTGTCACAATTCAAACAGGATCTAAAAAATAATTTGATTATCGCTGTTGACTACCATATCTTTTTTCCGAATTAAGGAGGAATTGATTTACTGTAGGCTCTCTATAAAGGGTAAAAGTCCCCCCCCCTTTCCAAAAATCTAATTGGGAAAGGACCTCTCTGTTCAATTTTATGCTCTCTTACCATGGTATAGTTTTCTATAGTAGCCATAGTTCTATGATAGTAGCCTATAGTTGTCACAGAGCTTATTACAGCCAAACTAGGGGGCACTGTGTAACATGTGTCAAATGTGTATAACTCTTTGTATGAGTTAATTTATATTGTCAGTATGTATAGAGAGCTAACTATCTTGGTATAAGAGCACATTTTGATGTGTAAGAGTAAATATTTACTTTAGTCTAAAATTCCTTCTGTAGCTTTATACAAGAAGTGAATCTCTGTTCAGTAACTTTTGTTTAAAAATTGAAGGGAATAGCTATAGCTTCAGTATATTTGTCAGATGCTAGGTCAAATCATGTGGTTATTAGCTAAACATTTATTTCAAGAGTTCAGATGGGGCTGGTTGTCACACTGGTATGAAGGTTGGTTGTCACACTGTGACAGCCAATCTCATGGTATATCAATGGAAAAATGGTGAGGAACTTGAAAAGAAAGACCAAGAGGGAGGTACCAGCTAATGTAATGCTAAAGGTAGTTAGACAGGTGGCAATGCACAGGCAGGATAGTTAGTGGTCCGGGTATTGTGCACCCAGCTAGAAGGTTGTAATTTCGAGGCCAGACGTTGACCTACCTGTAAGCATGCTTAAGCAATATTCCCTAACATGTATTACTTATTACACACTTGATACTTCATGTTAAAACATATTACACTCATATAAACAATATTAATTTATACCCAAGGCCTTAAGCTTCGGACCAATGCTGAAATTATTCTTTTGTAATTTACTGGTGCTAAGAAATACTGGCAAAAGTAAAGTGTGACAACCATCAACCAACGTGTGACAACCATCTCCCCTAATTAGTTTCACTTTCATTTAAATACAGTATATGAATATAATTTCCTCTTCTATCTCAACATAAATCATCCTGCTAGCCAATAATTAGGCCTACATTATATTCTTACATGAGATACAGATGTTCTCAATATTGTTAATAAATGAGTCAACTCAGTTCTTACAGGGCTATATATTGTTTTATGTACATATTTATAAATATCCATACAGATGGTATTGGCAATGTTTTGCACATGCAGTATTAAGGATATACGTTGCTCCACAATTGTGTCTCACATTGTTGAAAGTCAAACAAACAATTGTAATGTAATGTCTTATCTATGGAAAGTCCTTGAATTCTAGGAAAACATTTGAGAAATGTGTTTTTTTTTGTGTAGGTCCTATATTGAACTGTTAGCTTCTTGGGGTATGAGCTCAGTAGACTGTACTAAATGTATTGGTTAGGTATGATAACAAAGACGCAATGCTGTAAATAAAAATGCCATATAACCTGCTGTTGGGCCAAGTAATTCACTTGAGAAACATGAGACTTGATGCTAGGCAGTTCATCTTCTAGCGCCCATCTGTCTCCTCAGCTCCCGCGGGAAGTGTGTACGAGTGGCGTTTAGCCGGTGTCTTGTGATATTTTTATCACAACCTAGTATAATCATTGTACACAGCATTATTCTGTTGCATTGTGCTAATATTTGAGGGCACTAGTGAACAAATGCTACAATAACAATTTGGACACTGAATAATATAACATTTATATCAGAAAGTCAATGTAGTGATATAACAACAGTTGTGTTGTGACCATGAGGATAGCCTGTTTGCCCCTGAAACAGCCAATGTGTGAATTAATCTATGTCTTTGGTAAGGGACTTGCCTACTCGTGTAACTTATTAGGCTGCTCCTTGAACACAGTGCAATTATACTTGACTCAAGCACATTTTTAATTCCGTGGTCTGTAATGTGATGAAATGCTCTCTCTCTATAAATAAATGGGTTTGTTGCTCCTGTGAGCATCAATACTCACTGACTGATCTCTGGCCAGTGTTGTTGGAAATATCTGTTCTCTCTCTCTTTCTCTCTCTCTCTCTCTCTATCTCTCTCTCTCTCTATTGGAGTGAATTTATTGGGCATGCAGTTGTTATGGTCATGCAGTGGCAAAACATACCATTTCTGCCAGTTGGCCAGTAACCAAGTGAGGGATGATTAATAAAATTCACCATCCCACCAGAAATGTGATTCTAGGCCTGTTTGATAGACTGTAGAAATCACTGATTGGCCTCAATTCCAAAAAGAGAATTCAACGCTGGTTTGATTATTTGCAGTCTAATGACATGTTAATTCTGGAATATGCAGCTGCCTGGCATCACCCTGCAATTATGTAGTTAGTAGGAGATGAAGAAGGTATTTAGATTTGGAGAATACTGGATGATAAGTAATACACATAAACTATGTTACAAACAAGCCCTTGTGTTTCCTTTGACAGTAGTCATCAGCGAAAATATGCAGATCGTAATGACTAACGCGGTATTTTTATTTGCTCTGTTTGCTCGTTTCATTATAAGGAGAGTGCTTTTAGCTATTTACAATGCTGTAACTCTTTGTTTTTTGGCATATAAAGGAAATATATTTGTTTGCCCAACAACTTTGGTTTGCTTTTAGAGTCCTACATCGATTGGTTTGTAGCCCGTGTGTCTCGTACGACATGACGTGCGTTGCTGTCTTTTGATGAGGAGCTCAGTCACAGTATTACTCATTCCTGGCAGTGCTGTTCCTGTCCATGCAGATGAAGCTTTGATTAAATATGCTGTTAGATTGCTGCTTCCAGCTTCAGTCTGGCTCTGATTATGGCCTTGACATTGATCTGACTTGGACCTGGACCCTCTTAGACATACAAGATGCTTCTCCGTGACACTATGTTATCTTAGTGTATAGTATTCACACGATAATGTAGCAGTTTGATGAATAATAATCTCAAACACCACTGTCCATGTTTAAATAATATATTTAAAATGTATTTATTATTTATATTTATAAAAAATGTTTGTAGATAATCTTTTGTTTGAAACATTGCTTAGTGGACCTTCAAGCGTTAGGTATGAAACATATAGTATAGCGGATTAGGTAGTTTATCATGACTGAACAACAAGTTGTTTTATATACTTTTCTTTTTTCTTTTTAATCGTCTTAGTTGACTCCTTTTCTGGAGAATTTCTCTTTCACAGAAAGACATACCGTATTGCCTTGTGTTAAATCCTCCACTTATCGCACCAAATCATTCTGTTGTTAGCGTTGTGGATTGTGCATTGGCTTGTATTTCAGCATGGCCTTGGCGGCACTGTTTTGTGATCGATAGGCACTAGGTCTCTTTTCTGGTGCTAGAAAACTAGCCGTGTGGAGTGTTGATAGTATACACTGTAACATGGGTGGAATGTTGGGTCCAGTAAAATCACACTATTGATCCCTTCCATTTTAATTTTATTTTTATTTATGGTGTCATATTTCTAATGAATTCAACAATTCAATTTCTTCAATGTGCCAGCATTCAGTGCATGTCTTTCACACACAAAAAAATGTGTCCTTGTTGCTCTCTCTCAGCATGAGTGTGGTCTGAAATAATGAGCAGAAAGTATTTATTAGGATGCCTGGGCACACCGTTCATCTAACACAGCAGGGATTATTTAATTTCCCGGGTTCAGTAGGAGACCTAGCCTATTCATATCATCACAGACCTTTACTGATGAGCTTAACATCCATAACATATTCCTAATACCCCAAAGCAAACAGTATTCCTATGGAGCGCAGGTCAGTCGTGGAGTGATTAATTCCCATTTGATCACTTTTCATGCAGAACCATCTTTATCCTGGTAAGGTTGAGGGTCTATTCTAATCCCAATAAATGTTTAAATAACAAATATCAGTTACAGATGTTACGGTGGGTGACCCAAAGTGTAGGTAAAGGACACAGTTTACTGGTAGGGACAAATCATGGTCAGGGTACACCCAAAAGGTCGATAACAAAACAGCTAAAGGCCAAAGTCCAAATAAGCGGCAGGCTGGAGATGGCGTCAGGTGAAGGCAGAGGTCGGTACCCGAAAAACAACAGAATCAAATACAGAGCGAGAAAACAAGCGGCACGGCTAGAACCATGACAACAGTATTATTTCACGTAACATTGGGTCATTTTGGCGACACCTACGTTCACCAAGTGGGAATTGAATCGTTTGTAGCTAAACAGCATGGGCTATTGCAGGTGCACATTTCTAGATAGTTCCGCCTATCTTCTATGGTAGGCCCAGCACCACTGTTTTAAGTTAGTGGTCCCTAAATCCTGGTCCTAGAGGACCAGGAACCCTGGTTAAGTGAATGTAATGTTTCTCTTGACTGTCACAAGATGATAAAAGTTCAAATGGAACATTTTATCTCAAACACTAATAGCCAAATAATTATTATATATATTTTTGACTTGAAACCATATTACCACTGTGTACATTCGTAGCATATATTTAACTTCAGTGGGGAGCCCGGCAGTGTTAATAATATCATACAACTCATGCGCCACTCATGGTACATTGGCGTTTGCATATCAGGATAAATGCAGCCACTACCCTGACAAGGTAGAGCAGCGCCAACCGCTGTAGATGATAATGGACACATGGCAAATGACAGTTCAAACCTAATCACGAGGAGCAGTTTCTATGCAGCTCTGAGAGCACAGGATTACCCTCCAGCCATCGTAAACGGCAGATGAACGTCTTCAAAACTCTTTTTCATCCAGGCAGGGTTTTTGCTGAGAGTGCAGGTTCATTTGCATGTACACTCAATCTTCTTTTAACATTAGTGTATAGTGACCATCTTGCAGTATGTCGCAGCAATGTTTGACTTGCGC
>JAODLL010000017.1:795040-863179 GCA_026546735.1 Forbesichthys agassizii
TTCACACACACTCGCGCGCGCTCACACACACACACACACACACACACACACACACACACACACACACACACACACACCCACAACCACTTACACCCACAACCACCTACACAAGCACATACATGCCCTTACACATACAGTCAGTCACTCTTACACACACAACAAAATAACTACATAGCTTGTGTCATCCATCTTAGACCTGGGCCAGCTATTAAAGCCAACCAATATGTTTCCTTTGGAAGTAATGAGAGGCTCATCCAGCCACAAGGTCACACAGCTGCGAGCTACAAAGCAGAGTGGGTGTCCGAGACAATAGAAAACGATGACACACATACTGTAGCTGCCTCTGCTATGATAAAACACGCACACAGACGCCGTGACAGCTGCTGTGACATCATCTCATGATATTTGTGCTATGTCCTTCTACCTCTATTGGTTAGATACACCTACTGCAGCGGTCAGATAGCTAGCCTGTAGTTACGCAGCTAGACATATTTGCTAGGTCATTACAGTAAACAGAATGAACAACCGTTACAGTGTCAGCACATTTAGCTCAGAAGTGACCACGGACCATGTGCTGTGAATGGCACGACATACAGATATTGTAATAAAAGATGACTTGGCTTGAATGCGTGCATGTGTGCGTGTGCACAGCCCACCCACACAGTGATGCCGGGTCAGGTGATGAGAGTGACGACGGGAGCCCCGATTCCCTGCGGGGCCGACGCTGTGGTCCAGGTGGAAGACACGGAGCTCCTCCGCGAGTCTGAGGACGTGAGTCTCAGCTCTGCTCTCTAGCCTCTTCTACGCCCAGCAGAACAGCAAGATTTACAGTGGTGTGTTAATTAGGGATGGCACGATCAAGTTTTTTCAGTCCCGATGCTGGTACAGATACCGACACTTTGGGTATCGGCCGATACCGAGTACCAATCCGATTCCAGTGTTAAACTAAGTTTTATTAAGTTCTCTATTTTAGGACTTAGACGCATTTTAGAAACCTGCTGTTGATAGTGTGGTCTGGGTAGGTTAGACATGGCTCATGCTTGACAGTAGACCTATGCATGTTCATTAATTTAATTGGATCAGCCCCATAGATCGATTACAACTGTCTAATTGTCACCGATACGATCCAGCTGTTTAAGTCAGTATCGGGCCGATTTCCGATCTCAGTATCGTATCGCTGCCATCCCTGGTGTTAATTAGAATGAGTTGGAAGTGACGCTTCACGGTTACCCTTGTGGTGGAAACTGGCGTTGCAGAAATATTGGATTAGTTAGAAACACAGTGCTGAGTGGCTCACATACGTTTCTAGTCCTCATCTAGGGCAGGCCAAATTTATGAACAGTGAGATTAAAAAACTGTAATGCTCAAGAAACATAGTACGAGCCCGTCATTCTTTTTCTGTTTTATACACATCTGCTTATGTGTGATCACACATGCAGATCAAGGATTTCAGAACCAGGGCTGAGTTCGACCGACCGTTGCAATTCAAGTGTTCAGAAATGGTCAAGGTTAAGTCCTGTGCCTTTTGAAGCTGCACGCTTACGCTGCGGCCTGGTATTTAAATCCCAAAAGAGCTTTTGCTCCTATGTGTCTCACCTACTCTGTTTCCGTTTGTACGAAAAATTGAATTTCTTCTGAAAGTTTAGCTGATCGCACACTTGCTTAAGTTCTTATACAAGTAATTCATGAATACAAGAAGTACGACAATAAAATACATAATGAAGTCTGCACCACAGATATATTGTGAGATGTATGAATGGAAGTTACATATTCTTTTTTTCCAAAATATACATTGAACAAATGTCTTGTCCAATCACACACGGGGCCTCATGTGGCTGGACGCACAGCTGTACTGACCTAGTCTCATCTTCTCTCACTATGGTGAATCTGATCCAAGGCTTTGTGTTCTCAGGGTACAGAGGAGTTGGAAGTAAGGATCCTTGTACAGGTTCGACCAGGACAGGACATCAGGTGAGAACCAGAAGTGCCAATCACAATCAAAAAGAATGACTACTATACTATACTATAAGAAATATGATACATGATCAGAGTTGGACATGTTACTCAGGAATTGTGATAAGGTACTAATTACTCCTTCAAAAAGTAATAATATGACTTTAATTATTACTGGGTATTAAATGTAATTAGTTACGTTACTAGTTACATTGCTATATTACTTTCACAATCACTACCCTGTCTTCCCTCTTCCAAAAAATGACAACCTGTGTAGCCAGCTCGTTTAAGAATTGAATCCTCTTTATTGGAACCATAATGAACCTTAGTAGTCAACAATCAGCCAAAGTGAAAACATTGCAGCCTCTCAAACCAGATGATTGACAGGTTGGTTCAGTTAGCCTACCCTAAGTTTGCTAGGACCAGAAATTTCGTTCTTGCAACTAATGCAACATTACTACATTACTTAGTTACTTAGATTAGTAATTGTAATATATTTACAGTTTTGTAAATAGTAATTAGTTACACTACTAGTTACTAAAAAAAGTAATGACATTACATTAACTACACTGTACACGATGGAATTCATAAAATCCTTTGAAGTACAACATTTTAACAGCAGTGTAGCAGTGCATAAGTGTTAAAAACAACAGCAACACTACTACCGGTAATGTTTTATTACTGAAGCAAAGCATTAAGTGCCTTTACACATTTGGTTAGACATTATGGGAGAAAGCCATAGTGTGACTTTTCCTTGGTTGATATCTGAGAGTTGTGTCTGTAGTGCACATTGCTGTCTTTTGAGCTGTGTACTGTATTAATGGTGTGCCCTGGTCTCTCTTGCTATTGCTCATTTGCACTTGGCGTGCTGCGCCAGGCCTATTGGTCATGACATCAAGCGAGGGGAGTGTGTCCTGGCCAAGGGGACCCACATGGGCCCATCTGAGATAGGTCTGCTGGCCACTGTGGGGGTCACTGAGGTGGAGGTTCAGAGGTTCCCTGTTGTGGCAGTCATGTCAACAGGCAACGAGGTGAGTCATCCAACAAACGCGTGCTGTCAATAATAATTACATGGAAGTAAAGGGCTTATCACAGTTGGACACAAATATTGATTTTAGTTTAATTTTTTTCCATAATAACATCTCACTGTTCGATTTTCAAAGCTGCAATCTGTAACATTTTAGCCTAATTAAATAAGTAAAAATGTCTTAACCTCGGTTGTGGCATGCTAACATACAGTAATTGCGGTGGCTTCTATTAGTACTTTGTACACATTTTATTTATTTAAAAATAGCCATGTACGTGTGGACTAGGCAACAGTTCATACCAGCTTCTGTTACTCACCTGAGGTGGACATGCCTGGCCAATCAGGTTACTGTGCCCCCTCAGTCAAAATATGGAAATATTTTACACTTTTCAATCATACATACTGTTCAAAGAATGTGGACTAGTTGAAAAATAAAGACCATGACAGTTTTAGAAACCAAACTAAACAACTCATATATGTAACAACAAATAAAAACTGGTGCAGGGACTATTTGTGTTTTGGTAGCAATAGATACAAGTTAAAGACAGGGTCATTCTTGCTAACTCAAAGCTCAAATCCAAATAGTATCGCTTCACGGTCCTCCGCGGTGGTCCCTCACGTCGAAATGCATTGTGAAGCAAAGTGTAGTGCTACAACTTTGATGATATGAGCCTGAACGTTAAGCTAGTAAAATGCAAGGAGATATTTGTTGAATTTGAAAAAAAATGTATTAGCTTATATTTAACTTGCAGCGGCTGACTATACCTTTAATAGTAGATTTTTGCTTGCTGAGATATCTAGCTTTCACAAATGACAGAAATGGAATGCTGGACCGTGACTGGACATACAGTATATCCTATGCAAATGTCTTTCTCTGAATGGTGACAGCTGCTGAATCCAGAGGACGACCTCCACCCCGGGAAGATCCGGGACAGCAATCGATCCACCCTGCTGGCCACCATTCAGGAGCATGGCTACCCCACCATCAACCTGGGCATCGTGGGAGACAAGTAGGCTGTCTTTTAAGTCGATTTTATCTAGGTTCACGTTCACTTCTCCTGGTTATAACTTCATTCCCACCTAGTCTGCCACTGCATGTCTGTCTGTGTGCTTTCTTCCTTTTAATATTTCTGTAATTTACCCTGTATTTCTCAATCCATTCACTTCAGTCTCTCCTATCTTCTTGTGACTGTAGCAACAACATTATAACGCTTAACGCAATAATAGTAAGATATGATCATATAGTCCCTTTAAAACAATCTACATTATAATAATGAATGATAGTTTTAATAATGGTTGCAAATACAATTGAAGCTGTTTCTTCTAATAGGTCTTTTAACAGAGCTGTCATAATAGGGAAAACACAGGTGTATCTCATTGACATTGATTATAGGTCATTCAGCTATGCCAGTGCACCGGCATTGTCACTGACTGTCTGTGTGTTTCGTCAGCAATGTTGTTTCTCCCGGTGCGCTGTTTGAACAAAATGGAGCCGACTCAAGTATGAACTACACTTGTGTTTACCTTACTGTGACATAAGGGTCCATCAAATAGTGAAGAGGCTAGATAATGCTACTGTATATGTTTTAAAGCAGGGAGAATGGATTTAAAAGATGAAAAATATAAGAGACGATTGTTTAACATGTGCATATGTGTGCACCAAACAGCCCCGATGACCTCCTCAATGCTCTAAATGAAGGGATCAGTCGTGCTGACGTAATCATCACGTCAGGAGGAGTATCCATGGGGGAGAAGGTATAACGGCAGAACTAAGCCTTCACAACACACGCACACACACACACACAATAAGTCATGTGGTTGTACTTTACTGACACCTAGTGGCAGGGAGTAGGACTGCTATTATTTAATGCACATTGTCAGGTACTTTTAAAAAATGTCTTCTATTTTCACAAAGGTCAACATGACAATGTTTTCCATCATTATCATTTTGTCAGTGTTTGTGATTTGTCCGTTTATTTTTATAAATTCTTTTTTTTCTAGGATTACCTGAAACAGGTGCTGGATATTGACCTTCATGCTCAGATTCACTTTGGGCGTGTTTTCATGAAACCAGGGTGAGAAATTAATTAAACAAATCTCTTACAGCATGCGTTACAATTGAATAAATCTATTCCAAATTGAGATTTACAAAATATAGTCTAAATAATTATGTTTTTGATTAACATTTCATTGAGCATTGAATTCTGATGATAAACAAAATCAATGATATACTTTCTGTTTCAGTCTCCCAACAACATTTGCCACCTTGGACATGGACGGTGTTCGAAAACTAATATTTGCCCTCCCAGGTAGTGTGTGAAGTTGAGAGAAAGAGTGAATCATTCCGCTGCTTCTGAAGAGAAGTTATTCACCAGTTGTTTTCCCCATGCTCTCTCTCCATCTTGCGCGTTCTCCCTCTCTCTCTCTCTCCCTCTGTATCTCTCCCTATCTCTCTCCCCCTCCATTGGTCATTCTGTCCTAGGTAACCCTGTGTCTGCTGTTGTCACTTGTAACCTCTTTGTAATCCCTGCATTGAGGAAGATGCAGGGTATCCTGGACCCAAGACCCACCATCATCAAAGCGAGGGTAGGCCCATCGCACCACCGCCATCTTCCAGTGAACCTGACAAACTTAAGGGCTTCAGGAATCAACGGCTGTTTGTTCATTTGTTACGGCAATTAAGCGACCGTTTCTGTTAGAATGAGTCTTTCCCAGTCCCTGTGAAGCCAACCAGTGCCAGTGATACCAGTATGTACTAGACAGTGTTATGGTATAGTGAAGGGGAGAGAGCTATTATGGTCAAATCAACTTCTTTCTGCCTTGCTGCCATTTACAGAGCATAAAAATCATGGCATGTGATGTCGTCGGTGGTTTCATCAAACGCTAAACCAGTCAATCCCAACAGGCTCAGCATCAGAGTCAAATACGGAGATTTATAACGTTGGAAGCTTTCATGATTTGTACCGAGGTTCAAAAGTGCATGGCTACACACATAACACATGGTATGTACACTTAGAAATTAACATTATTTGCCACATCTGCTTATAGCCTATTCATGATCATCAACATGTTATGTTTGACGGCTGTCTTGGAATCTGAGCCTGTGCTGACCTAAAGGCCACTTCACTGGTCGTGAATATTTAGGAAAGTGCCAGTTGACTAGGGAAACCATTGGAATATTATGTACACTCAGCACATCTGTAGCTTGCATTCTAAGAAATGGAAAGCTAATCCTGTTTGATCACGGGACGGATTGGTTTAGATTCATAATGCTGTCCTACGAAATTTAAAGGTTCATATTGCTATAAGCAGTTTACCTTTAATCTAGAAATGGAAGTGGGAATAGCTCGGCGGTGATTGGCCCATAGTCATAAAGTATTCAAACTATTAGGAAACATTTGAAAGTATACATTGTGTATTTTGTTTAGTCGCAGTGAGGCAAATGAACAGCTAAATGAGTTAGCTAGGGACACTCTCCCACATCTTATTGCAGGTAGCAAGCCATCATGGTGCGTTATGGGAACTTGCATTTCCTCTATTCCTCTGTAGTTGTCCTGTGATGTGAAGCTGGACCCACGCCCTGAGTACCACCGCTGCATTTTGACGTGGCACCACCAGGAGCCCCTGCCGTGGGCACAGAGCACAGGTACAGGTACCAAAACAACCAATACTAGCACTGTTCATCTCACTGGCCAAGTGGTTTAGAGGTCTTTGCCTTTCACGCCTTAACACTAGTGCATGATATAAACAGCGCATGGGTCGGTGGGAGTCGTTGTGGACCAAAGCGTCTGATTCACTGTAATTGTAAAAGCGAACACCTACAAATGGAGAGAATTTCGTGAATGAGTGTTTCTATATAATAAAGTTAAAGATTGTACATTTTGAATGTAAATGTGTAAATAAAATACTTCCCTGGCCCAGATATGTGTTAAAAGCTAGTGCTAACAATAGTGTGTGTGTGTGTGTGTGTGTAGTTGTTTGGCCACAAGGTGTAAAAACCTACACGTTGTATTGGAAATGGCCGTTTGCTTTGTCCAATCATGTGACTTGCATTGGAACACAGTGGTGGTGCAGCTTTTACTGAAAGCACTTCCTCTGATCGAGGAATTTCATGGCGATGATTGGAGGCAAAACGTTAAATCCGCTCAGGTATTATGCATGTATACACTACAGTATGAAAATCCCCTGCCCAAATGATAATGATGGTAATAGTATTCATACTAGATCTTACTTTAAAGGAATACGTTATAAGATGCTCACCCTTCATCTGCCCGGAATGCTTGAAGAAAGAAGGATGTACTCCCATCCCTTTGTGGGGAACATATCCGTAATATTTAGAGCTGATAATTAACAAGATGTATACAAGATGTATACAGTCAAGCTCTGTGTATGTCACACAGCTAATAGTCTTCTTTAGCAGTGAGGCTGACCCTTGGTGTCCCGGCCCCCCTCAGGGAACCAGGTGAGCAGCCGGCTGATGAGCATGCGCAGCGCCAACGGGCTCCTGATGCTACCTCCCAAAACAGAGCAATACGTGGAGCTGCACAAGGGTGAGGTGGTGGACGTCATGGTGATCGGCCGGCTATGATGTCACCACCGAGGGACGGAAGATGGCTTCATATATAGCGAGTGTTGGAATGGGTGGTTCACGGTGCATGTCCACATATCATTGACTATTCTGTAATATGCAACGGCACAGCTAGTTTATATTGATTTGGATAACGCTGAGTATAGTCAACATCTTGATCACTAGGTACATATGAAGAAAATAATTTAAAAAGATTATAATATTTCAAACAAAGAAAATATAACTTTTAATGAAAAAAATCTAATTATAAAAAGAGATTTATTCTGTAATATATTATTATGATTATTCTTATTATGATTATTATGATTATTCTTATTATTATCATTATTATATTAAGGCAACTTCGTTCCTTTCATTGCAATTGCTTTGTGTGTTCAATGCTAGACCTTATCTATAGCAGTAGCATTTTAATAGACGGCTGTAGGTGCCTGCCAAGACAAAAAGAAAACTATTATTTTCTCATCTTTAGTGGAAAAAAATCTGTTTTTTGAAAAATGAAGAGAACTTTGAAGATTTCCAGATTTCCCACGGTGCTCGGCTAACGGGAAGAGGGGCCATGTCTCGGGCCGCCACTTCCTAGTTTGGGTGCCTGTCTAGGTGATACTTCTGTTATTCTCTCATTAGTATGCATCATATTGGCTTCACAAAGAGCTTTGCTTGTTGTTTATCTTGTGAGTCTTGTTTCTGTGCGCAGTGCCAAATGCCTGGGCAGGGAGGAGAAGGTGCTGTGACTTTTTTGGGTGGGTGGGGGGGAGCACACATACCGGTCCCAAGACCCCAAGCTTCCTTATATTCACAGTGACTGGGTGTACACTTTGCCCCCCAACACCCCCCCCCCCCTTCCCCCTCTTTCCAAAACCCAGGGGTGAGCTGAACCTAGAGGAAAATAATATTTTATTTGATCAACTATTGAATAATTAAACAGAAAAGAAACAGCTTATTTAAGTGCTGACAGCCTTTTTAACCAACTTCACAAAAAAATGTACAGAAAAAAAACAATCAGAACCATATTGTACAGATATGTGACCAGCACTCCTAAGGAAATTATCAAGCAATGAGGATATACATTGAAGAACGCTGTACTATAACATTTTCTGTAATGATATGAAACTGATGAAAGAGACTACGATAATAAAAATCCTTAATCATTATGTAAAAAAAAGTTCTTGTTGAGTTTCCTTTTTTTGTTTTTTTAATAAATTATATCTAAAACAACAATGTGACCTTTTCTTTGATGCAAGCTAATACTGTATGAATGTGAAGAAAGTCACTACAGCAGGAAATAATTCAAATGAATTTGAGCAGAAACCCTTGTGATTAATAAAAGGAAAACATAAGAGGTGTCAGAAAAGCAAAGATTTAAGATCAAGACAGATGCTACTGTGTTCACCCAGGTGAATGGACAGTAGATCCCAATATTGGCAATGCTTAATTGAGAATGCACGCAGCTAGTCTTTTCATTTAACCTATTGACTGAAATCCTGGACATCAAGTTCTATTCTAGATATCAGGTATTTGCAGTGTTGTGTTGGGGATTTTGTTCCGTGTGTGTACTTTATTAAGATGTTATGCGGTCCTTGTGGATGAGGGGGCGCCGTAGAGCATTGGAGTTGCCAAGGAGATGACTCGACGCCTCGCGGTAAGAGGTGCTGCTGCCTATCCTCCCCAACACAGGCTACGGTCATGTGAGACAGGCTAACGGAATAAAACTAAGGTTGCATAACAAATCAACGTGGACTAAATACGTCTCCCGACCCGGTCACATCTGATTTAAGCGGTGAGTAATTTAACCTACACTGTAGTAGTACGGTAGTTGTCTACGGTACTTTCTTGTTGAGCTGTCGTGACGGAAGAGTTACCCCCGCCAATTTGTACTTTTGCTTGTTATACTTTGTCCCGTGTGTATCCTATTTTCGGCCATTATGCTAGTCATCAAATAAGGCAAGTGAAAACATTCAAATAATACATTGTTTTACTTTTATTGTGGTATACATAATGCATGCACGTTTGGGTGGAATGCAAAATACTTAGTCGACCTACCCTACAGTACGTAAGTAACCATTTCACCGGGGTACCGTAACTATTTCGGTGTAGTTCAGCTAAATGTACCGGCACTGTACGTTACGCAGTAACCTCGGACATTTGTACGGTGTTACAGAAAAGATGGACTACTTGTTGCAGAAAATGTAGCCTACTTTATTTAGTGTCATATTCATAGCCGTGCAATGTATTTCACTGATTTGAAAATGCTCATGTTATAGGAATGGTATTCCATTGCTAACGAATAGATATTTGGTATATGCCATTCTTCGTAATGTGAAATAAGAATTGTTGTAGGTCCATTTTTCTCACCTAACCTATTTAGATGGTCTAGCCTATGTGCTAATCTAGTGACATCAAGATAGGCTTACTAGTTACAGGTTTGACTATGACTAATACATGACAAGTTCCTATTTCCAACATGCATGCATTTAATTACATATCCAGGATGCAATGTGACAGATGTTTAACTGACCAAAGTAACCACACTGGGTTTCTATGAGCTATCACTTCGTCACTCAGTTTTTATACTTGAAGTTGCATCACATTCAGTTTATCAAGTACAGTGTGTGAAGTCTGATGGCAACACTGAAGGGCAAAACACATAATACAATACTGTACAATACATAAAGTAGTATGCAGCAGAATATTTTGGTAGGCCTAGTTACATATATTAAGTGATTGTACATTGACCTAAACTGATTGACCACATCTTTGACTCCTTGTAATTTGCACTGTTGGACTGTCATCTGCCTCTGCTATCTGTTAAGTGTCTATACCTAGATTTGCGTTTTATTTCTGTTTGTCTACATAAACACCCTCTATGACACACATAGTTCATCATGCCGTTGTGTGCCTAATCATCGTCATTCTACACAGGTATGCCTCCTGCTAGCGGTGCTGCTAGGCTAGCCAACGATCCCATACCAGTCTTAATTAAGCCCACAGGAACAGATGGCTTGTTGGCTGTCTCTGCTGTTTGCCAGCCAATGCTCCACCGTCCTAAACGGAGATAAATACTGCTTGGGAGGGGAGGGGAACGGGGAGCTTGGACCAGGAGCTGATGGGGGTAGAGCTGCCAGACGTGATTATCTCTTGTGGGTTGGTTGCTAATATATGGTTGTGTGTGTGTGTGTGTGGGGGGGGGGGTTGGAGATTGTGGCTGTGGGCAGGGCAGGTAGTGAATTATTAAAATGGTGACATGTTTGTCTATTTCTTTTACCTATAGATATATTATAATGATCATACATATTATGAAAATGCTCAGCCAACCTGAGCTTTATTTCAGTAGAAGCTCAACCAAGAGCATTGCCTGGTATTTGATAGCAAGGTTGAATGAAATAAAAGAAAAGATAACTGACATTACTTTGTTTCGGTTAATAAAGGAATACCAACATTTATGTGATGTACAAGACTTTGATGACAACATTTTAAATAGCCTAACAACATACTGTAAATAAATATACTATATCTTACTATACTAATCCAGAATCATTATTAATGTAGTATTCTTAAAATAGATTGTATTCCAGAGAGATGGCTGATAGGGATATCAGGTGGTTGAAGGCAAAAATGTATCATCACATTCACATGCCATAATTCCTATTAGGAGAAACCGAGAAGAATGTAGTTTGAAAGTACAGTCCTGAATTTGTCTCCGGAAATACCCCTTGAGGTTTAACCCAGAGCCATAAAGAGAGAGTCGCGTCATCGCCGTTTACTCCAATGGACTGTTTTTTCACAGCAATGGCGGATCTTGGAGCCTCATAACAGTTCCCGGAAGAGCCGCAAATACTAAAAGTACCCTATAAATGATATTGTAAATGTAAATTTGTGCATTTATTTACCACTAATTACCAAAAAATGAATGTTATATATATCTGTAAATCGATTCAAATTGTCCACCAAGCACTTCCTGGAACTGTTTTGCCATAGGTTTGACCTCTCCATGAACCAAAAGACAATTTAAAATGTAGAACTTGGAACTCTCTCTTTCCATGTCTCTGGTTGAACCTAGCTTGCCAATATGTTAGGAGTTAGATTACCATATGGTATGGAGGAAGAGGCATGAGCACATGTATGCAGGGCTCCAGTCAGCTAGATGGACAATATGTGACTGGCGACAGTGGCGCAGTGGGTAGAGCGGGCAATGGGTGATCCAAAAGTCGCTGGTTCAACCCGGCTAACTCCTCACGATGTGTCAAGGTGTCATTAAGCAAGACACTTAACCCTAACTGCTCCCGGTGGTTGGTCGCACCTTGTACGGCAGCCACCACCATCGGTGTGTGAATGGGTGAATGTGAGGCAATACTGTACAGCGCTTTGAGTGGCCGGAAGGTTTTGAAGAAACAGTATGCAGTCCATTTACCATTTACTGTCTTACTTCTACTCTATTGTACAACACAAGTCCAGTCAAGATTGTTGCTTTTATATGAAGGCCTTTTATTTAACTCAAACTGAGGTATGGTATGGCATTACCTTTTGTTTGATATGGGCATGCATGGCTGTGAATGGAAGGCTATGTCTATGTCTAACCCTACCTTAAACACTGCTACACTGTTCTTTACAAAGTAATGAGAAGTACTGACCATTAGGGACCATATAGGATTAAAATAAGTTAATAAAATCTGTTCATGAAAAATGAAGGCACCATATTTGATCATAAGGGGTGTACTTGTTTAGAAAATGCAAATTGTGTTTAGTAAACCAATTTTTTTTTTTTTTTTTTGGAACAAATAATACATTATAATTTAGGAAAATTATTTAATAGTGCAGCTGCTTCATAAAATATAATGAAGCAGTTACATAAGGGACTGCACTGTACTGTACTAAAAGAAAGATATTAAATATTAAATATCTTAAAAAAAAGAAATACTAGTTATGTACACCAGCAGGAAGCGTAACTAATGTACCATTAGGGGATCCTAATAAAGCCCTAAACCTTGCCGTTGTGTTCCAGCAGTTACCCACGGCCCATAAAGGATCAAGCCGTCCTGTGGAGTGCTATGGCCTCTAAAACGCGGGTTCACCCCAGCAGCCCGTCATAGCGGCCGTCCCATCTCACCCTGCATTGGGACGTGGGGGGTGGTGGGGTTAGACCTCTATGTGCTTCAGCCACAGGCGACATGATCACATCGCACGTCAACGGGTATGTGGAGGATCCCGGCTGCGGTTCTAGCCTGGGCCAGGTGAAGGACCCCCACAGGGAGCGTGCCGTGGACCTTCTCGGCGAGGAAGGCCTCTGCGGTGGAGCCAGAGGGTGGCGCTGCGGGGCCCAGATGGAGCGTATCCAGCACTACCAGGAGGAGTTGAGGAAGAGGAGGGAGGAGGAAGGCAGGCCAAAGCACGACATTGACCCCAACGACTCGCTCAGGCTCAAGAAGCTCTCCCAGAACCCCACCAAGGTGGGCATCGACAACCCCACCTTCGAGGAGAAGGAGAAGAATGCCACGATTGACGACGGCGACGAAAAACCCAACGCTAACCCCGTGGCTGGTGAGTTCCAGGGGGAAGGGGGGGTCGGAGGGGTCATGAGAGAGGAAGGGGAGGTCATGGCAGATAAAAGGGGAATACAGCTCGCAGAAGAATGGGCAGTTGGGAACTTTCACAGCTGGTTTGTGAAACAAAGGCTTCAGGACAATGCCTGTTTCAGAGGCTATTAGCGGAGGAGGGCACAGTAGCATGTTTTTAGGAGTGTTGGACTTTTTGCTTCGTAGTTTGCTA
Source organism: Forbesichthys agassizii (assembly GCA_026546735.1). Classification (NCBI taxonomy): domain Eukaryota; kingdom Metazoa; phylum Chordata; class Actinopteri; order Percopsiformes; family Amblyopsidae; genus Forbesichthys; species Forbesichthys agassizii. The sequence goes on from JAODLL010000017.1 coordinate 808,372, forward strand.
ACGCCAACTCTGGAGGGAACGGGTTCAATGGCAGACGGATCATTAGGATTTTGCATACTCTACAGGGATGGGCAAAAAGACATCAAAATGTATTAAAATAAACTACAAAATACAGCAGCCTTGCAATGTATCATAATACATGATGTAATATACGACTGTATTTTTGTATTTTAAAATACAAAAAAAAAAAACTTTTCCAATAGAGTAATGGAATCACTTCACAAATGTATCAGTCGGCTATTTGATCTAGCCTTAACCCTTCATCTATAAACTGACTCGGCTAGTTAAAGGTATAGTCTGTCATTCTGGAGAAAGTTTGTTACTTGAGCTTGGTCAAAACAATAACACCTCTACCTTCAATGCCATAGGGTGATCCCTCAGAAGCATTGGAAACACATTACAAAGGCTAGGATATTGTTGTTGTGTGCTTTAGCAATAACACACAGCCACCCTGGATGGTGGACCAATCATAGACTAGTGGGGGTGGTTAAAATGTAAAGATGATTAGGCTATGCAATGAAGTCAAGAGTTTAAAATGGTGGTAGAGCTATATGAAGCAATAAAAACAGTTGTAGCAATGCTGATAAGTTAAAGGCTGTCCAACAGTATCTAAATTATCCAAAGGTCTAGGCATATTAGGATGCAGTGACTGCAAACTGAGCATGTCCATACCCTGTTCACCAAGTGAAATTTTGGGTCTGGTTACACCAGGTTACCAATCAAAGGCTGCACAAAGTCAATGTATCACAGAAATTATTTTATCGTATTTTAAAACTATTTTGTAAAAGTATTTTGATACAAAACAAACAAAAATGTTTAACAACCCTATCAAATACAAATGACAAATGACTATTTTGTATTTCAAATAGGTAATTCAAATACATGTATCATAAATACTGCCCATCCCTGCTTGAGTAATGAATTATCTCATTAATAGGAGGCAAATGTTGACATGCTCGTAAAGTGATTGAAGTTTAAACCAAATTAAATTGGTTCAGAAAACACACCTACATGTAGTTACTGCGATTTTTATCATATTATAAGCTGTTGATTTGCATCGATAATTACTGAAACTGAAATCTAAACAGCAATACCAAATCACAGTTTATATAAAACGATCAATGTATCTAATACCGACAGGTTTGAGATCACAAAAGAACTATTGCCTTAGTCAATAATTGGCTTCCTCTATATTTCCAAAGAATTCCCTTCATCTTATAACTGTAGGTCAGACAGAAAGAAAGATTGAAATACTTGAGACCTTTTTTTTATTAATTTAGACCTAACAAAAAGACACTCTAATCTATGATGTAAAATGTGTATTTTCAATGGCATGTGCGCTGTGTCTGTCTCAGAGCTAGAGGAGTTACTGCAGACGCTTAAGTGGGTGCAGCACAGTCTGCCAGATGCCCAAAGTCAGGAGGACGTAGAGTTGATCCTACAGCTCGTGGCCAAGGACGACTTCAGGAATGCCTACACCATGCACAGCACTGTGGCCCAGCGGATGAGCCGCGTTGGCCCCACATCGCCCATCACTGCCCAGGCACAGGCCCTTTGCCAGGAGGTATCCCACCGATTGTGGCTATTGTGAATGGACGGTGTCTTCTACATAATGATTATAGTAGATCTTGCTGTTTGAGGTGTTATTTAAAGGTGGAGCCCACTGTGTTTTGTCAGGTTTTCTTTCTTTCAAAAATAGAAATTAGGATTCTTCCAATACCACAATCTACATGCATACAGATATTTGTTCATGGTAAATGGACTGCATTTATATAGCGCTTTTATCCAAAGCGCTTTGCAGTATTTTGCCTCACATTCACCCATTCACACACACATTCATACACCGATGGTGATTGCTGCCATGCAAGGTGCGACCAACTGCCAGACAAATTGTTTCAAATTGAAACTATTCAACTGTTCAAATTGATTACTCCTCCACTACATTTTCCCAAACTGCAGACAAGTTTCAAACGAGCCAATCAGTGGCCAGCAACTCATTCATTTGAATGATGTCTGCAAAACAGGGCCCTGGAACTATGTAAAATAAATGTGTCCAGCCTACCTTTGGTGAAAAGTCTGATCATTAATCACAGTGCACTGTAAACTTGTATTTTTTATTTGCATGTGTGTGCATATTGGATTGTGTTAATTTATCTAGCGCTTTATCTCGTTGAGGGTCCAAAAATGTTATTCAAACACAATGGTGGTGTGACTTTCCCTCTCAAATGAGAGATTCCACTGTACCGTATGTACAATATCTGTTTTAAAATACTTAGGAGTTACGACTTAGTTCCAGTAAGGTCCTTTTTTTTTGTCAGTGGGTGTGTTCTTTACAGCTCCTTTGTAACTGAATGTGGTCAGATGGGCACCCAACTCACCCCCCCCCCCTCCCCCCCCTCCCCCCCGCCCCCCCACACCCAACACCCAACACCCAACAAAAAAGCAATGCGCCTTGGCATTTAACGTTAACCACGCGGTTGTTTGATTCTCCTGCTTCCTGGGACGTTCTGTGGTTTTCTCTGAGGAGGTGCTCTGAGTCAGCACGCATGGAGCTCTCTGATTGCACTCTGCAATTTGTGGCGTGGATTCCGTCGGGCTGTGTTTACAACTTAACTGGGGCTGGGGCTGGTCAGGAAACGCTTCCTCCACCCAGACCGTAGACAGACCCCACAACATGATGGATAATCCTTGTATGAAGATGCCCCAGGAACCCCAGCAAAACCAAACTTGTACTTCACAAGCAAGTGAAACAATACAGGGAGGAAAAAGGGCTGCGTGAAACAGGATACATCATACACTCAGTTAGATGAGAGTAAGCTGATAGACGAAAAGGGAGAGTAGCCTGCTGAAGACTGTGAGAATGAAGGTGTGAGGACGATCCAATATGATGCATTTCCAGCTAGCTTCAGGAGACATACCAGCTGAGGATCCGCTCGTCTCAATGACAGCTGGTTGCTGTGGCTCCGCTAATGCGCAGATCGACAGGGAGCAGGAATCCATCGCGTTCAGAGTTGGTGGGAACCGCCCTGTCGCACCTGACAGCAGACACCAGCCGGTCACTTAAGCAGCAGTGATCGATCAGGAGCACGCCTGTATTGTGTAGACACGTGCAGTCTGTCTACAATGACTGTCCCTCTGAGGTCTGGCTGACCCCTGACCCACGCCACATGTCCTTCACCTTCGTTAAAGGTGCAGTCAGCTCATCTAGCAGTTTTGTCTAATTCAGCGAATATCGGCTTCGCTAGCTGCCCGTTCTGTGTGCGCGCCAAAAACATAGTCCCGCCCTGGCTCTGTAGAAATAACATTTATCCCAGCCTTGGTAATGCATGTCCAATTCTGGGGGCGGAGCTTCTTAGGGAGCACCCTATAGCATTGGAGGGAAAGATGTTTTTGTTTTGACTGAGATCTTTCTCCAGCATTGCTGAAGCCACCTTTAATATTACATCCACATGAAAGGATGTAATACCAGAATTGTGGTAAATACAAGGGATGATGTGAGACTTAATCTGATGGCTAAATGTTTATGTATATTAAGTAATTCTGGAGAAAGCTTGCTGACATTTGAACACCGCTCCCTTCAGTGCCATATAGTGTGCATTGGAAATGCTTTGTGATAGGCTAGGATATTATTGTTTTGTGCAGTCTGCACCACTTTGTTTAAGTTCCTATTTACAGAGCCTGGGCTGTGTAAAAGTACCTTGTTATTTTTTCAGCACGCACAAAGAACTGTAAACTATGAGATTTGGTGAATTTGACAAAAGGTACTATACTACTAAAGATATGTACCTTTCAAAAGAACAGCATCACATAGGGTTCGTTTTGTTGGGATCATGGCTTAAAACGTTTCTGGCAACTTAACTTCCGGTGCACAAACCCTAAGTATTGCAATGTGCACTGTACTAAGGTGATAACGTTCCTCCACACACAGGGTTAGCTAATCTCCCAGAAGCCCCTGGGGTTTGGCAGGCCAGCAAAAGGTGGTATGATCTGCATGTCCAGGAAAAAAGAAACAGACAGCAGCTTAGGAGCCCAGTGCCTCCTGTGAAGAAGGGGGGGTTAAGGGGGGATGGTGCCTCATCTTGTTTGCCAGTGCTGTGATTAGCGTAACGGATAAAGTTCCAAGCAGGAGGTGGGAGGAGGTCAGTAGGCCAGTGTTAAAGAGTAAACACCTCTGATTCACCGTCACGTGTCCCATAAGCGATCCAGGCCACTGCTATAAAACAACACCACATTCGCCTTAAAAGACACTCCTTGATTTACGTCTGGAATTAGCCTTGTGGTTGAAGCCCAGTGCTCTCCCATCCTGTAAGGTCTGGCTTGCACTCCTCTCTACCTGGGTCTCCCCTACAGCTCTTGTACAGCAGGCGTGTGCCACTCTCTACCTTCCCTATACTCTAATAAGAAAGGTCTACAAAGAAAGATAAGGAGAAGATAATGAGACCTGGAAATTTAGGTCAATTATGGATAGATCAAGACGGCATATTTCCATTCCCCAGAAGGCGCATGGAAACTCTGTAGAAAGTCTTGATTATGTTACGAGCTAACAAAACACATATATAGATTTAGATTTGGTTAATTTCTACACACGGGTGCGTTCAGAATTGAACTGAGGCGAACGTTCGTGGCAAGCGTGACATTTGACGTTTTGTGTAAACATTTCAAAATTATTCTTGGATATTAGATTTAAACGGTCACCCTTTGCCCAGCGTCAATGTGCGTTCGTAAGACCTACATCCTCCGAACGTTTGCTTATGTTCACATTCACAAACTAACAAAGCAAACTCAAAGCAAACGGAAAAATGTTTGCCAATTCTGAACGCACCTCTGGTACAGTACTTTAAAGTAGAGTTGTTTTTTTTCCCTGGATGGAATGTCAACCCCCACTGTGATTTATTAATGTAGATGTGTGTGTGCGGTGTTATTCCATTCATCCATTTCTAGAGCTTTCTCTGTGTCTTGTGGCTGTCTGTCCCTCTTCCTAGGTGCAGAGCATCCTCCAGTCCAGCCACCAGAAGGAGGGTCTGGAGCTCAGAGCACTACTCACTACTCCACATCTTCAGGTCAGACGTTAGCTTGTGTTCTATCAGGGCTTCAGCCATTATACAACTATCTGGACTCTGGAATTATAAGACCTATTTGAACTGGATTCAATTAAAGTCCAGAGACTTTGTAAATTAGGCGTTGGTCAAATAAAATTACCTATTTTGGAAATGCAGTCACTTTAGTTTCCCTTTTAAGTATTTTTATTAGCGAGTATGTTTTCTGGGCTATCAGCAGTGATTTGGGGGAAATGACGTTACTTAAAGGAAATTACTTAAGTAAATGTGGCTAATTACTATTTGTCTGGGTTTGTATACTTGTTTGATTGACATCTCCCAAGCACCTTAGGGCATGGCAACTAAAGCCTTATTGGCAGTTCAAATAGGGCCAATTATGTCTGTTACTTTAGACAAAACAACAGGTGTCGGTCCACATCCATATTGGATACCCGCTCATCAAGATCAAAACCCTGTGGGGGTTTTGGAGGCTTTAAAGTTGCAGTGCTGGATAAAGATTGTTGAACACCCCTCTCTTCAATGACATAGGGTGCTCCCTCAGAAGCACCACCCCCCACATTGTACACACAAAAGGCCGATTTATGCTTCCGCGTCGAGCTTACGTCTAGCCTACGGCGTAGGCTGACGCGCAGGTTACGCCCTATCCGTACGTTACGGCGTAGCTTTGACAACTGGTTCTTTTTCAGGGCGCACAAATAACAGACAATTAGCAAACTGTCAAGAGATAGTCGCTGAATTTGACAAGAGCCTATTGGATTGGGATGGCTTACAACATCTTTTAATACAGTGCTTTTAGGTTTTTCAGCCCACACCTCATAGCTCAACATTCACCCTAGTTGTTCGTGGGAGCCTTCAAACGTGGTCCGAACATGGTGCTACCCAGTACATGTTAACCTCAGTTCATATGAATTAGCAATAATTAGGCATTGCCGCCCTTAAAACAGAACTACTTCCAATTACAATGTTTAATTAATTATCAAGTTGTGTTTACTGTAGAGGGTGTGTGGGGGGGCGGGGGGTTGGTGTCTCAATCCCACGATCTTGTGAACCTACCAATCCCTTGTTGGCCCGCTAACCTCTGCACAGATTCGTATCCAATTAACTGGCGTGGGCTCTTCGATAGCGTTAGCGTTAGCCTGCCTCGCATCACAACAGAAGTGGAGAGGATTATCTGCTGTGGTTTCTAAGTAGAGACCGGTTAACCACTTTAAGGCCAGATGGCCAACTGTACAGCAGGACATATATAGAAATAATCAAAATAATAAAAAGCATAACATGGTCAGGAATAAGCGTGAGTAAGGTATGGGAACCTTTGTCCCTGACTCCCCTTGTTTTCCGGGGCCCAGTTCTAGGGGCGCGTGGCAGAGAAAGCCAAAGGTGTTGCGATGATTGATGCCTGCAGATCCCAGCTCCTGAACACAGGAGGAGATTAAGACGGACGCCAAAGCTTTGCGGTGCTCTCTCCTCCCTTAAGGTCCCCCAGCTGAAGGGTGGAGAGGCTAATTTGCCCTGACGGTAATTAATTGCGCGTGTACGCTGCACTTGTCACGTTAAATGGGATGAGGGAGTGCGCTCTATATTATATCTGGCGTGGAGGCAGAGTTGGCTGACTGCTCTCATTAAAGACACCAGGCGTTCAGAGCAGGGGAGATTTGGGATCCTGGGTCGGTATCAGCGGCATCTTTCAACACGTCTTAGCTCGCCCATCGACCAGCGCCGCTCCACAGCACAGGCATCTGTCTGAAATTGCATTGCGCTGCGGCAAGATTAATGGGCCCCCCCCCCCCCCCCTCCGGGTCAAGCTAATGATAGGCGTTGGGCAGCGGCAGCGTCAAACACAAGCACAAAGTCATACACCTGTTCCCATTAGCTCACAGTGCTTCCTGTATTGCTCCTGTTTGTGTGTAGCATATGTTTATGTGTGTGTGTGTGTGTGTGTGTGTGTGTGCGCGCGCCTGTCAGGCCCTGATTCAGGCGCACGACAGCGTGGCAGCGCAGGCAGCAGACGCGGAGGCCGCAACTGTAGCCCAGTATACGGGGGAGAATGTCAAACTGGTGCGACTGGAGAAGACCCGTGACACTCCGCTGGTGAGACGCATGCGCATCGTGCTCATTATGCCCCTAGCTGGCATTACGGCAGGGATCTATTATCATAGAGGTCAACAGAGCTGTATGGTTCTGTAGTTCACAGCCAAAGCCATGCAGAGAAGTGCCACCAGACAATGTGAAACGCAAGGGAGCATATATCCTTGAACAGCTTGTGTTCAAGGCTCTTCTGTACTGCAGGCTTACCTCCGTCGCCGTTAGCGATAGGACATGAGCGACGGGGCCATAACATCCAAATAAACATAACATCCAGACATCTTGCTGTAAATATTTACAGGGACACAGGTGATGTGTGTTCCTACAATCTCTCCTTTCAAGGTTACAGTCTTGTCTATCTAGCCTCGGTTATCACTTTCACCCGTTAAATGTATATTATTATTAAGTCTGCATCTTGTTTAGCAAGGTCAGCACCTGATTTGCATTCACCTTTATGCACATGGGGCTGGGTGCCGTGTTGTATGTGTCCTCCAGGGGGCGACGGTACGTAACGACGTGGACAGCGTTGTGGTGAGTCGCGTGGTCAAAGGTGGGGCGGCCGAGCGCAGCGGCCTGCTCAGAGAGGGAGACGAGATCTTGGAGATCAACGGAATTCCCGTCCGCGGGAAAAATGTCAACGAGGTCCATGACTTACTGGTGAGGGAGCGGGCTCAGTGCCTCCCCTAGTAGAGACAAAGGGTTATGCAAGAAGACATACAGTCCCTGTATATAGAAACATAGGGCCGCTTTCACAGGCATTAAGCCTAGTCCTAGACTCAACGTTTTTCAAGGGAGATTTGTTTTCTTTTAGTCTAGGACTAATCCATGTCTGTGAAAGCTGCCCATAGCATAGAGTCCAAATTATTTAGTTTCTAAGTATTTTTTGTATTTACATATTACATTAAGTGTATACTAAGGTACTTCTAGTATGTTGAATTGAAACTCATTTGAATAATACATCTTTGCCATAGATTTAGTTGAACTCTTTAAACTCTTTAGCTGAAATCAAAGGGATATTTCTATATGGACAGTGCTTACCGTAATTCACCTAATTGTATACCAAGGGCGTACCATGTCGCCATAGAGATTCCCTCAGATCCTGCCATTGACATTCCCACTAGACATCCAGGATCCCTTTATTGATACCTGTGTGATTCCATCTTGTTTCCAGCAACAAATGCAAGGCACGCTGACCTTCCTACTCATCCCCACTGTTCAGACTAAACCCTCCCCACACAAGCAGACAGTGGTAAGTATTATTATAATTTGTAGAAATGATAAAAGTGACCACGCGCGTGACACAGGAAGCTACCTATCCTCAGATTCACGTGCGGGCCTACTTCGACTACGATCCCACGGAAGACCCCTTTGTGCCGTGCCGGGAGCTGGGACTGTCCTTTCAGAAGGGGGACATCCTCCACGTCATCAGCCAGGACGACCCAAACTGGTGGCAGGCCTATCGGGACGGGGATGAGGACAACCAGCCCCTGGCTGGACTCATTCCAGGTACAGTGGAGTGGTATTGTCTTCCAGACATAACCTCTAGGACATACGGCTGTGGGATATTATGATATAATGAATATACCTAATCTACCACCCGTATTTAGAGCAGGCAGGGAGGTTACCTTCACTTTCTTAGGACACACTTTATGAGACAGTGATTAGCAGGGGAGGTTTTGACAACAAGAAGGCCTCCTATCGTAACATTATTTAGAAAGTTTTAACAGTTGTGTTGTCTGAAGGGACCTGAAAGTGAGCTGGACTTAGAAATGTTTCTAACATGTCAATCAGCCAGAATTGCTCACTGAAACTTTTTTTGGGTAAAATTAAATAATTTCTGGATTGTAAATTATCTCAATCCTCTCACGCCTGTCATAGCCAACCAGGTCAGGGCATGTTAAAAAAAACATTGGAAAGCTTCAAAGGAATACGCAGCTTTTAGAGAGTTTTTAAATTGTCTGTCTGGAGTGGAATTGCAAATGATATGGGGTCATTCATTCAAGGCGGTTCTTGCTTATGTAATTTGTGTTGAATAGTTTCTGGAATATATTAAATTATTATTCATCAAATTCTTCCAATCAAAATCTATTTCTGATACACCTATGACACATAGAGTATGAGAATGCTTATGAAGTAATGACATGCACACTGTCACTTCACACATAAAGAGTAATTATAAAACATAATTTGGAGCAGGCATATTATCTTATCTACAACTATAATATTAGCATGGTGAGTATAGGAGGAACTGATTCTGTTTTGTGTTTCTGCTTCTGTCAAGGGAAGAGCTTCCAGCATCACAGAGAGACCTTGAAGAAAACTTTGACAGACAGAAGTCGGGAACAACAACAAGGTACAAGGATAAAGCTAGCGTGTGCGTGTGCACGCACTTTTCTTCTATTTTTTTTAAAGCTTCTTTGTTTTTTTTAAACTTGTTAGAACTAGAAGTAACTGCTGGTGCGTCATAACAAAGTGAAATGATAATCCTGCTTTTAAAGCTAAACCCTTTTCCTGTCTCTTTGCTCCAGGGAAGCTTTGGAACGTAAAAAAGTACAAGAAGCTAAGGAAGAAAAATCCGTATCACTCCAACAGAAATGGTGGTAAGACCCTCCCAGGCGTGGCAAATGAAGTGTGAATATGTATGGGACTGTATTGGCGGACTAAGCTTCTCTTCTTCTGTTGAGATTAAATATCCTCTGGGGAGATAGGGGGTACGTCAGGAAACAAGTCACATTGAATATATAAAGCGGTCTCTCTTCCCTGTACGACTGCCAATAAGATACTGTTAGGCAAGGCACAAAGCACAAACTGTCAGGACATGGCAAAATGCACATCCATGGTGTCAATAAGCCTTTTGCTTCTCTCAGCAACCTGGCCAGATACACTGGGCCACAAGTCAGATTAGCTGTGCTCCTCTCAGACAAGATCACGGCAGGTAGATAACAGGTGCCCAGCACATAAACTCTCACTGTAAGATTGCTCTGGTGGAGTTGCTTAGGACAGGTAAACCTGTTAAATGTGAATTAACTTTATTTGCCCAAAGAGGGAGCTATGTTCAGGGCTTAACCACAGGCTCTTTTCTCAGAACACGATGACATCCTGACCTATGAGGAGATGGCCCTCTACCACCAGCCGACCAGTCGGAAGCGCCCCATTGCTCTGGTTGGCCCTCCAAACAGCGGGCAGGAAGATCTAAGGCGCAGGCTACTGTCCACAGAGCCGGATAAATTTGCCGGCGCTGTGCCGCGTAGGTTCAACCCTCATAGTTCAACTTCTGAAATAAAACTGTTAAACTCTAGTGAGGCTTGTTATTATCAGAATATACTCTATAGTAAATTATGTATTCAAAGCGTAGTCTAGTAATTTAATATTAATTTCAGTAAATATTTAAAACAATACCATATCAGATTGGCTCCTTGAGGAGTAGCTTTGTTCTGACACACAGTGTTGATGTCACACTATTCATTTGAAATCTGTTGCGATTCAATTTAAATGTTTTAAAGAAAATCAACTAAAGCAACAAGTGATTTTTCAGTTGGTCCGCTCTGTATGTGAAGGACTCGCTTATGGCTCATAACCAGCCCTCCATATATACACCTCAGACACAACCAGGAGCCCCAGGACGCAGGAGTGTAACGGTCGAGAGTACCACTTTGTGAGCCGGCCCACCTTCGAGGCAGACCTGGCGACGGGGAAGTTTGTGGAGTCAGGGGAATATGAGAAGAATCTCTACGGTACCAGCACAGACTCTGTCCAGCATGTGGTCAACTCAGGGCGTATCTGTCTGCTCTGCCTTCATACCAAGGTGGGGGCATTCCTGCTATGCGCTTTATACATGATGACCTAGCTTGACGTACTGTAGTATTATTCTACACTGAACATAATTAGCTTTAGCATCATCGTCATTTATGTTTTTACACTGGAGACCCGTGGAGACTTTTAAAGTGTTTTACAACTGCCTGACAGTCACTCTCTTAGATTGACATAACTGGTTGTGTTTGTCCATAACTGAAACATCCCTTTGTTTTGTGTTTACACCTCCTCTTTGCATTGTTCTGGCAGTCGCTGCATGTGTTGCGGTCCTCCAACCTCAAGCCCTATGTCATCTTCATCGCTCCGCCTTCCCAGGATCGACTGCGCACTCTGCTGGCCAAAGAAGGAAAAGCACCTAAGGTGCTTTAAAAATAAAGACAGCCGTGACAGTGTGGACATTTTTTTTCTTAAAATGTAGTTCTCAGTGCATTTTTCTAATCTCTGTCCTACCGCCTGTGTCCAGCCTGAGGACCTAAAGGAGGTCATCGAGAAGGCTCGAGAGATGGAGCAGAACTTTGGCCATCTGTTTGACACGGCCATCGTGAACGCGGAGCAAGACACAGCTCTCCGTGACCTGCGCAGGCTGATCTCGAAGCTGGACACTGAGCCACAGTGGGTCCCTACCTCATGGCTGTGCTAGAGGTCGGGGGTCACCGGTCAGAGGGGGAGGGGGAGGGAAAGAGGAGGCGTTGCATGACGTCCCACGGCCGAGAAATAAATAAAGACAGAGAAAGACGGTATCTTGTCACTGGAGTGTCACTTGCACATAATGGAGAATCATTCCCCTTACTGGTCTGGTAGAAGTGGGGACCATTATGATATTTCTGAAGGGATGGACTGAAATTTTTTTTTTGTTTCCATTTTGTTTCATTAAGTTTCTTGTCAACAGGTTTACCCAGACATTTATTACTGCAAGAAAATATAAAACTTGTTTTCATCTTAATCATAGTTATTTATAATTGTAAATATATATATTTTAGGCATAAAGGTAATTATATGGTTATACTGTATTTTGTTTGCTTCATACACAAATCAATACACTCATTGGGGACAATATGACCCAGTGGACCAACACCCCTTGTGCTAAAGTTTACAAGTGTGTCTTCCATTCAGAAACACTGAAGGTCTGTCATCGGTAATATTTTGGTCTTCTCCACCAGCAAATTCAATGTTATCATTGCTGTATTTATACACTGATAAATATACCTCATAATCTGTCCTCGGTAGTATTTTCTCCAGCTACACGAGTTTGTTTCATTGTAGCATAGTAAAGACACCATTTGACTTAACTAATCCAAATATTGTACTCTCGTGTACTGGGTTATACACCACTCATCTGTTAAACAGTACAATTTATTTGTGTGAGCTCAGGGCAGGCACGTTATCACTAAATGTATGTCAAAGTATGTTTTACTGTGTTTTGTATTAGATGTTAAAATCAGGCTAATATTGTTACTAAGTTAAAAGTAATCTTACCAAAAACAATTACCTGTAGAATTTGGGTCCAACTCTCCGGTTTCACAAGGTTTATGTGATGTTATAGCAATTTTCTCACGCACAAAATTAGATGCTCCGGTTTGACCAAACCCATTTTACAAATGAAGGTAAAGACAATAGTTCAATATCTTTATTATAATTTAGTGATGGCCTTGTGGGTTTGCATCCAAAAGGTTTTTACAGAAGATAAATATTTTAGGGTTCCATTACAACAGTTACTACTAATCACTATTAGGTCATGTAGACAGTTAAATCCATGATTTGGGGTTAATTTTCAGAGTCACATCATTATAACAGCACGCAAATAATTATTTACAACACAGAATGCACCTCAGTTCTCGTTCTGAACCACGTGCAACACACCAACATGTTTTGCTGTATTAGTGGAGTCACTTTTTGACGTCGTTCGGTAACGTGCGTTTGGGAACGTGCGTGTGCACCGTCAATATTATAAACAAAACATCACAGATTTGTACACACACAGAATGGTTTCCCCCATTTTCACAACACATTGAAATGGCCCAATGGGCAGAGAATAAATAGGTGGACGAGCATCTCAGTCAAACAACATGTCCTCATCAGTCTCCTCTGACAGCATGTTGGAGGGCTCCGCGATGGGGCCCAGTGCAGCCAGGCGGGCTGCCGTCTCTAGCTCTGTCCTCTTCCGCAGCTGTTTCTTCTTCTCCTGGATTTTTTTCAGTCTGGAATTATTAAATTAAATATGGGTGTCATGGTAACAAAACTAGTAGGATAACTAATCTTAGGCACACGAGTATGCCGGAAGCCACATCTCACCTGTAAAATTCCTCTCGCTCTCTCTCGTCTAACTCCGTGATAATGTAGGCAAGAGTGCGTTCAATCCGAGGAATGATCACTGTAGGGAAGAAAACAGTTATTTCAATTAATGATTTGAGCAATATGAAACACATTCATCAGTTAATGAACAGCGCGGCCATACCATGCTCGATGGCATTCACACGCCTGTTTGTAATCTTTATGGCTTCATCCAGAGTAACAAATGAAGTCTGTTGGCAAAAAGGAGGTCAGTATTTTCCATTGATGTAATGTATGGCATTTTATCTTGATGGTTTTTGCAAATATACACACTTTATAAACATGAATACTTAAACACAACACCCCCTACCTGTAAGGAGGCCAACTCCACAAGTAGCTCAACAGCTTTGGCATAGTTCCTCTTCAACCGAGAGAGTTGTTCCCCTCCTCTAGCCAAACCAGTCAGCTCATAACCTTATAGAAACATAAAAACATTTGATTTGGACATGGAGTGTTTTCAAAATAATTATCCCATTAAAATAGAACTTACTGTCCCCGCCTTCCTGGTAATTCTCAAATACAGGTAAGGTGACACCTGGTGGGGTGGAGAGGTAAAGATTATTTTTATTACAATGTGCCTTTAAGTTCTACTATAATTGTCATTGTCATGGTAATACCTGCAACATTGTCCCTCTTGGCTCTGACCTTCACTTGGGCCTTGTTTACATTCTGTATCACAGTAGTACTGTAGAAATAGCCATAGTTATAATAGATGTACATTGCAAAAGACTTCAACTACTACTACAATAATCACCATAGGAAACACAGGTAGACTTATGCAGTACTGTCTTACCTGAAGTCCCCAGCAGCAAACTTGGCCTCTGCCAGAGAGAAAGCAGCCTCTCTCATTACCTCTCCCATCAAGGTCTTGGTCTGTGGAGTCACAAGCAGGTATAAAAGGACAAAATTGACCTCAACACATCTCTGATGAAAGAAATTAGGAAATATGTCAAACAATTATTTGCCCTGACTTCAATAATTTTGCGTAGGATCTGTCTGAAACGCATAGAGAGGGCATCTGCTTTCTTCTTGAGCAGGTTACGGCCTGTCTGGGCTCCTTTAAGCCTAGCCTTCATGATGGTCTGAGCCCTGCATTGTGGGAAAACACATTCATTTAAAATAGTAAACATGATCAGTCCGAGTGGAATATTAGCCTAAAACAAAAACAATCAAATTAACATGAATTACCATTGACAAGTTGAACAAAGTTTTCAAATCAGTACATTAACCATCCAAGTCTATATTAACGACATTATATTGAAACATGGAACATATTGGAAGGCAATCACATGACCTACCAATAACTGTTCCTCTTTGTTTATACTAACATAACTTGCTACGTTCCATTAATATTGAAAAAAAACGCAAGATTTAAAACTAGATCGTCTTGCGTCCTTGTAAAAAGCCCATTGCAATTTCTGCAAGATGACCTCAAGCTACTAGTATAAAATAGTAGACTTGCAAATTAAGTTTAGTTTAGGCGTCCTCAAGTAACTAAGCAAACTAGGTTAGCAAACAAGTTCCTTACATCCTGGAGGGGAAAACGTCGATCCTTTCTTTTCCTGACATCTTGTCGTTTGGTCGATGACAGTTCCCTTTTCTCCTGTCCTTTTGCCTACAATAATTACCGGGGCTGCGGAATATTGTCCCAAATAAATGCTGGCTAGGTAACAAGGACAGCAAATGTTTCCTAACATACGCGTTATAGAAAAAAATTGAACCAATGTCGTGATCTTGTACGGCTTGCTCTGTAGCTGGAAGTGATGATCAGCTGGTCACCGGTCATATGACTGCGCTCGGAAATCCCTTTCTGCGCTTGCGCATGTCAAAGATGATCTTATCACTTCCGGGTCGGAAAAATATAGCACACCGATGATTTTGAGCTAGCCGGCCTAACTGTTTGGAAAAGCTATATACAGTAGTAAAAACATTATTCCTTTGTAAAACAGAACATTCCATCGTGTTGTTCTGTAATTCTATGATACAGGTAGGTTACTTCCGCATTTTATAAATATGAATCTGCTGTTTGTAAGGGCGTGGTGGCAGATAAAGCTAGCTTTAGCAATCCATGTGCCGCATGTGAATAAGCCCTGGAAACTAACTAGCTGGCTAGCCTAAGTAGAGTTCTTCATGTTGGAGTCAGTATACGTATCTATCTTTTCCATTTACAACCAGCTTCTTTAACGATCTGCATGTTCTAGCATATTGGTATTCATACTCTTACAATTCCTTTCATTGATAAGTAATGTTCATTCAGTTAACTCGCTGGATATGTTATAACGAGGCTATAAACCCAGCTGTTTGTGTTACATCATACTAATATATTCACTTTTGTATACGTTGCCAGCTCAAACTGCTTGGTTTTAATTTCAGTCTCACAGAGTCATGTGTCTTTATCTCTCTACGTTATCTTGATTCTAGAATATTTCCCTGGTTTTGAAGCTTAACCCTGTTATTATTTTGTATTCTTAGCGATGCCCGGTCTCAGTTGTAGATTTTACCAACACCGGTTCCCAGAGGTGGAGGATGTCGTGATGGTGAACGTGAGGTCCATCGCAGAGATGGGCGCCTACGTTAACCTTCTGGAGTACAACAATATTGAAGGCATGATCCTCCTCAGCGAGTTGTCACGTCGACGTATTCGATCCATTAACAAACTAATCCGCATAGGCCGAAACGAGTGTGTAGTCGTCATCCGAGTAGACAAAGAGAAAGGTAAGGCAACCTAACATTAATGCTTTTAAGACTATTGCTAACACATTATTTTGTAGACTTATCTAAGTTTATAAGCTGCTATGTCCAAACTACATGTATACTACAGAGATGAAAATAGTGACAGTGATTATGCATTGCCTATCCCTAGTACAAAAAATAGTGCTAATTATCTGGATTTAATTCAGATTTGTTGAAGCAAATATACTTTACGGCTGTCCTAGACTAGTTAAATGCCCATTTGGCTAAACAGAACTACAATACATTGATTCTGTCAACTTCCCCCCCAGGATACATAGACTTGTCGAAAAGAAGAGTTTCACCTGAAGAGGCCATAAAGTGTGAGGATAAATTCACCAAATCTAAAACTGTAAGTCAAAATGCAGTTTGTGTTTAGAGCAATTCCTTTTATCTTACAAACATCAGGTTACACAATGTAAATGCATACCAATTTCACAATTATATTAAATACACTTTACTCTTTGGGTGTTAATTTGTAGACTGACAATAAGCAATTCACTGTTGAGTATGTGATTTCAATGTTTTACAATTCTTCTATTATTTCTTTGCATTGACTGTTGCTGTGATCTTCAGGTGTATAGCATTCTCCGGCATGTGGCTGAGGTTCTGGAATACAGTAAGGATGAGCAGCTGGAGAGCCTCTTCCAGCGCACAGCCTGGGTGTTTGATGAGAAATACAAGCGACCAGGTTATGGAGCATACGACGTCTTCAAGCAGGCTGTGTCGTAAGTACCAGGAAAACGTACTCGTCACACTGGATCAGTATGTTGCTCTCTGTGTGCATGCCACATGCTAACGTGGAAGTCAACACACACCTGGGTCCCACTGTTATGTTCAGCTCTCTTTTCCACTTTCTCAGAGATCCCTCCATCCTCGATGGGCTGGACCTGACGGAAGAAGAGAGGAACGTTCTGATCGACAACATCAACAGGCGACTCACTCCACAGGCTGTCAAAATCAGAGCAGGCAAGTGGAGAGACTGAGAGAGGTCTTGCTAGATCCAATGTTATTTTGTATCCGTCTGGAACCCATCAGTGCAAAAGGGCCTGTCGACTGTAAAGAGAACAATCGTGCAGTCAGCGGCTAGCTGAAGTTTTTTGGCTTTCACCGGTGCTCTAGCTAATTTTAAACATTGTGATTGAGTGGGATAAAAGTAGTCCAATTTTGTTGGAAGTTTCATTGAAATGTATTAGCACTGCCTTTATGGCAAATGTTTTTGAATTGTGGGGTTCCAGACTGACATTCACGAATCACAGTGAAGATCAAACTAGCTGGCGAGATCAGGGGGGGTCTCACGATAGGTCTATGAGTAAACGCATGACACGACACGGCATTCCATTTGTGTTTCGCCACGCAGACATTGAGGTGGCGTGCTACGGCTACGAGGGCATCGACGCCGTGAAGGAAGCATTGAGGGAGGGACTTAACTGCTCCACAGAAGCCATGCCCATCAAGGTGAGAGAGGCTCGGCCCTTCCAGGCCGCCAAAGCACGTGTGTCATAACGCTCTCTAACCCGCCGTCCCGCTGTGGCAGATCAACCTGATCGCCCCCCCGCGCTACGTGATGACCACCACCACCCTGGAGCGTACAGAGGGCCTGTCAGTGCTCAACCAGGCCATGGCAGCCATCAAGGAGAGGATCGAGGAGAAGAGGGGCGTCTTCAACATCCAAATGGAGGTAGGCTACTTGGATGGTAGAGCCGTTTGTTGTTTAATGTTGTATACATGTTCTCTACCCCTCCCCCTACAGCACAATAAGGTATACATGTTACCTACAACACTACCCCTCCCCCCTACAACACAATAAGGTATACAGGTTACCTACAACACTACCCCTCCCCCCACAACACAATAAGGTATACATGTTACCTACAACACTACCCCTCCCCCCACAACACTATAAGGTATACATGTTCTCTACACCTCCCCCTACAACACTATAAGCCAGCCACATACACTGTGTTACTATGGCATACATTTGGGGTTCTGAGGCACTAGAATAAAGCCTGGGTTGACCCTGAAGTACACCCCCCTCCATCCCATAATAACGGCCACGTGTGCTGTCCAGCCCAAGGTGGTGACGGACACAGATGAGACGGAGCTGGCCCGGCAGCTGGAGCGGCTAGAGCGGGAGAACGCCGAGGTGGACGGAGACGACGATGCCGAAGAGATGGAGGCCAAGGCAGAGGACTAGTGTGTGGGGGTGGGGGTGGGGGGGCAGGCAGACAAGCAAGCAAGAGAACCATGGACACAATCGCTCAACTCAGACAGACGTCACTTCTCTCCATTACCAAGCACTCAGATGCTTAGAGTCCATTGGCCCCAGCGGCACGATCCGTTTAAGTTTGGGCTCGGAAGACAGCAACTCTTGATTTGCCAACCTTGGACCCAGAATCAACTTGAACGCAAATTGCAACAGTATAGTCTCTACTTTTTAAGGACAGCCAGTTCAAGAAATGACTTGTAATAAGATCAGCTTGTTTACAAGCCTTCTCAAATGTTGCTCAAGAGTCCATCGTCAGTATCCATGGCCCTTCACATCTGGTGGTGGTGACAATGGTAATTTAAGTTTGTCACACCAGGGGTGATTTGTGTGTTCTAGTTGAATGGTTTTTACTGGCAGGGTATGGCTCTTGTTAGCTCACCTTACTTGCATCAATAAAGTTCTGGAAGTTTTGAACTCTGGTGTTGGTCTGCTTATGTGGGGTTTACTCAGATCTGAATATAATTTCTTAAATATTTCATAGTGCATATTAAATACTTATTACCTCAACAAGCCTTAACTTTAATGCAAAAAAACATGTTCATCGCTATATTTATAATCCTCTCAGGTACATAATGTTAATGCCGTGTCTAAACTGGTTATATCACAACGCTCTTGGAAGACTACATATCTACTAATGAAAGTATGACATAATAGGCTCATGGGGTGAAAGACACTCAACCAAACACAGGTTTGACTTCCAGAACGCCTGGTCTACGATCATCTTTGTGCAAAGTGTACTCTGAACTTGCTTTGGATTAATATGGATGACATGAATAATTAAAGCATTACAGCATGTTACACCATGGTCATAGCTATATTTATAAATGGATATATTTCTCTACAATTGGTCACAAAAGTGTAGAAAAATCAACTTTATTCAGAACAAATGTCCACAATACAAAAACAAGTATTTTCCACAATTTCAAATCAATTAGCTACATTTTCCTATAGTGGTTATGACTGGTTTTATAGCTACACACAAACCATTGCATTCAGTACACATTTTAAACGGTTACTACTGTAGGTGTGCTATAAAAATGTATCACTGAGCAGAAAATTAAAATATAAATACATGCAATTTATGTTGAGAAAATGTCATATCTTTATGGTTATGTACTTAAATACGTACCCTTAACCGATCCTCAAAATTTCAAAGACAATTTACAACCTGCAGCTTAATCTTCCTTTAGTTTTTAAAACTAATTTGTGCATCAATAGAAACATGAGTGTAAAATTGCTATTAAACCTATTTAATTCTTAGCTGATGGCAAACAACCCTGCAATCTGACAGTCCTCAAAATAGCTGCTGGTACACAGCTGAATATAAACATTTGAAGTACAAGTTAAATGACTAGACTCAAATGGCTGAAGAGCTTCTCAAACAATTGAAAAGTCATTTGTATTTTGTACAGTACACAAGAACAGACAGACAACAGCTGTTAACAGAAAGGCATGTTCTGCCAGCTCCGGCCTGAATGACAAGAGAAATGCAGAATCTTAGGGTGCTGTGTTTGCGGCAATAATTGAGTTAGACAATTAGTACAAATACTTTGTTCAGATCTTGAGTGCTTTATTTAACCAGCCCCATCTTTTTGGCCTCTGTCTCATAAATGAGCAACCTCCACATCTTCACAATGAAGACCTCAGCCTCTTCATCGAGAACCTGAACAGGCACAGAAGAGGCAACAATAAACCTTTTTAGTGAAAATAACAGGGAAAGGCAAGTCATCAACACTGGTATACACGCTGTAAAGCAGCAAACCCCCACATTTAATTGTGTTTAGCATGTTGTAAACAACTGTAAATATCAGACAGCTTTCAGAAGAAACTACTAGTTAGCAGCTAGGCTAACTCTGAAGCTCTGAATTCACCGTTTTATTTTCAATGGTACTCACCATAGCAACATCGTCCAAGATTCCCTGCGGTGTACCGTGAGCCATCACCTGAAGGGGGTGTGATTACAAAAGCATTAGAGGCCCATTCATTAGTCCTCCTGCCTCTCCCAATGAAATGGTCTGTCCTGATTGGTTGTCATGCAATCAGTACCTTGGAGCAGACAAAGTCCACCAAGGTCGGCTCTTCCTCGCCGATGTACTCGATGATCTTTTTATTGATCCAGGGGCGAACACGGCGTTCCATTAGTGTCTACAGGAAGAAGGAGAGGAGAAAACAAAAGACGTGGTTTGGTAAGGAAGAAAACTGTCCATTTAAAACTGTATCTCTGGTGAAGCTATGAACTACATTGTTCATTGTACAACGGAGATGAGCAGCCACACCCCCTCACCGTATCCACCATGGTCCAGTCCAATGGGTAGGTGAACAGCTCAGGTTTGGCGGTGGGGATCTTCTCAATGAGGCTCTTGACGTGCTTGCGCTTCTCTTCTGTATCGACGCCCTTGATGCCCGCTAGGCCCTCCCCGTCCGCGCCCAGGCTCTTGTCGTCGTCGTAGTCCAGGGGAACCAGCTTCCTCTTGCGGGGGGCCTCGTCTGCCTCCTCGTCATCCAACTGGTTGAAGACGCTGTCCACGGGCAGCTTCTTCCTCTTGTGTGTGTTGGGCTGGCTGGGGCTGCCCGTCGCACCTACACAGCCAGGACACACCAGCAGCTTAACAACACACTGTTTCTATAGGCTTCATGCGCAGCCAATGTCCGCATTCGGTAAAACAGTACGCATTGCTTCCGGTTAGGAGCTCTATGGGCTCAAATCTGCATTATCTTATTTAAGATGCCTCCGGGAACTACTAAAATCTAAAGTTATCAATGTCCATCGAATTGTGAACGGTTAATACACAGTTAAACGGTTTAAAAAAATACTTTGCAAGGTAAAATAAATATAAGCTGTATAAGATAACTGGGTACTGGAATAGCCGACACGACACTGTTTGTTTGTGGTACAGTGTATGTAAATCCAATCCATAGCAACATAGCCTGCCTGATCAAGCTGTTACTGTACAGGAACATGTTTGATTCCTTAGCTTGTAGCATATCTGTTTTGCTTTATACTTTTAAATACATGTGCAGTTCTACGAGTGTCATTTCGTACTGTTATCAGCACGGCCACACAGACAGACACTCGTCCATTCTAAATATAACTATTAAATGGTCGGCTGATGATCGGTTAACGAGCATCGGTTATCAGGAATTTTCAAAATGAGCACTGATTACATTATGTTACTGTATCTGATTACCCAGATGTGAACATTACGCTGTCAGATTGGTTTAAACTAATTTAGTTACCACCTTCTCCCATAAGCGGTTTGGTCATGTGATGTTCGACAGAGCCTATTAGGTATAAACTGTATAATACAAAGACACATTTCTCTAGCAGTCGTGTTACTGTGCAAATGATATGGAACCCCCCCCCAAAAGATGTCACATCATGCTTTTGGAGGGAGGGTAGCCGTGAGGTTAAAGAAAGATCAAATAAAGACCATTGTCATCATTACACATTTACATGTGTAATGATGATTGATGATGATGATGACACCATGTTACCATGGTGAGTGAGCATGGCAACGTGCTCTAGGGAAGGACTCACCCAGCTTGAGGCTCAGGCCAATCTTGGGCCTGTGCTCATCCTGGGGCAGGGCGTCCAGGGGGGAGTTCTCGTGGGGGATGATGATCCCGCATGGTGACTCGTGGCCGGGTGAGTCGCTGGGGGACGCGTTGCCGCTGGCTGAGGACACGGAAGGTGCGGCCGTGATGGGCCGCATGGTGGGCTTCAGGCAGGGTTTGGAGTCGAGGGCGTCCTCCTCATTGTCCCCCACCTCCTCCTCCCCCTCCCCCTCCACCTCCTCCTCTGCTTCGCCCTTGGCCGGGTGGGCGGGGCGTTGGCGGGCGTCTGTCCGCTCGCGCTCCCCCCGCCGGTCGCCCCGCCGCTCTCCTCGGTGGTCCCGGGACCCCTTGCGTCGCTCGGGCGCCGGCTCCGCTGCTGGCTCTGGCTCCTGCAGGACGGGGGGCTGCCGCAGACGCTCCTCCTCCTCCTCCTCCATCTGCTCCAATGGGACGCAGCAGACAGCAAGAGAGTTAACGGCCAATCACGAAGCAGCACAGAACAGGCAGGTGCAGCTTTGAGGGAACATCTGATCAGGCGGAGCGCACACGGCCACGCTGCAGATGGTCACATGACCTTCACTAGGACAATAGGAAGCACTGCTAGCACACAACACACACACACACACACACACCACACACGTACCCTGCGTAGCTCCGCGTCAGGATCCGGGTGTCCCTCGTCTAGCAACCTCCGTCTAATCTGCTCCAGCTCCTCCTTCTCTCTTTTCCTGTCTCGCTCGTCCGCCTCAATCTCCCTCTCTCGGTCTCTCAGGCGCTTCTGCAGTGCACTGCCCCTAGGGGCCGGACAGAGAATGACAGCCTTCAGGAACAATAGAGCAGGACTGCAATGTTGCACCTGTGAGTTGGATCTCGGCTGTATTAAACAGCAGTAAGACAAAGTCAGCACACCATCTTTTTATTCTGCTGTATTCATATTATAGTGTACGGTTTTATTATAATGTACAGTTATGAACTGTAAGTATGTATTGTAATTGATAATTGTGTTATTGTTGCACATCTCTTTTTTGCTTTGTTTGCTGATATGGACCAAAGGGTCTGCAATAAAGTGGAATATTATATATTACATCATGCATACAAAATATGTGCAAAAGCAGGGTAGGTCAAAGGTACCATTTTCCCTCTTTAAAGGTTATACTACCGAACCGCTGTTCAACTCTCAACATAGCTTCCTTACATCAGTATCAATATAATATCAAGATCTGCCATAAACAGACCTTATGTGATAGGTGCGCACCTGGTAGGTTAGTTTATCCTCCACTGACTTCCATTACTTAGCATACTTCTAGTGTGTATATACAAAGTAGTTTGTTTTATTTATGGCATTTCTTATTTAATGCAAAACATACATTAAATATAAATTAAACACTAAACAACAGAAGTCTGCTAAACAGACCCGTCCCACGTCCTAATACATACGTATTACTTATAAATTAAAAAAAGTATACAAATAAATAGTTAGTTTGGTTCAGTTTGTTGGTGTGAATGTCCCTTTCCAAACTTGGGCGCAAACCAGGGACCCTACCGTGGTCCTCCAGAAGGCAGAGGTCTCGGGTACAGTTCACCTGAACTCCAGTGCAGTTTGCTCTGGTGTGAGCGCTAGCCAAGCTAAACTAGGAAGTAAACACTATTAATGATGTGTTATTTAATGCAAATGATTAATTCAGTTCAGTTGGCCAAGAAATGGGCCAAGATATTCTATAGGCTACAGTTGGGCCTAATTTTCTATTAAAAATAAGGGGACATGCGACCAGAATAAGATACAACACAAGGCATAAACGGTTAACAAGCATAGAGTGGCTGCCTAGCACATAAAAACCGTCGTGAGACGGTAGGCTATAAGCGCTGACAATGTTATCGATGTACAACACGATGTACAAACAACCTTTTCGGCAAATTAAGGAGCTTGCTTCTATTGTGCTATAAACTGTCCAACCCCCGGGGAGAATATAGTCCACGACAAAGTTATGTGTAATTTGTTTAGCCTACAATGATACTTCTAGAAAGCTCTCTCAAAACTGAACTTTGTTGTGACAATCACAAGAACTGAATTGCAGGTAGCCACATTGTTCACTGACCTTGGATATAGCCTATGGCATGCTCTGCAAGCAAAGCTACTTCTTAGAACATAGCCATAACTAGATAACTACTACTAACTAGAGTTGAAATGGTATGAAAATTGCATTTCTCGGTTACAAAAATGAGCATAGTTATCAATATTATCATGGTATTGTTCAAATGTGCTAAATAACAATATACTGACATAAATAGCCTAATTTAGTAAATATACATAATAATAGCCTATACCAACTAATACCTCCCTCTACTATAGCCTATGTCATTTGTTAATGATGCACATTGCACTGGCTGCATTGATTGTGCAGTAGGCTATTAACCTGTCCTGCATGCTTTAGGACAGTTCAGTGCAATCAAGAGTACTAGCATAGTCTACCTATAGTATACAGTATGACAACATTCAGGGGTGCAACAAAGGTGCATACAGTAGCCTATGCCTGGTGTTTGACAACACTGTCGGATTGATTGAATGCACTGAGCCTGCAGGGGTTCTATCTAAGGAAATGTTTTACTAGTAAGCTTATGCTACAGTAGGCTATGTAGGCCAGCATTGCTGTCTGTATAAACACAAGACAGAACATTAAGTGTCTGCCTCGCCTGCAGTGTTCTTAACCTGGTAGTCAAAGCACTCCTTCAGCCAATTGAACATCACATTTGAAATGTACACAAACTAAACACTGGCACGGCCGCTCAGGTGACAGCCTTTTTCCAGAGGAAAGCCTTTGTCCTCCTAAATGCAGACATGGCTCAGCGGAACGGATCCGCTGAGCCATGCTCGCCTGTGTTCGCTCCGTGGTGTGCTAAGGAGCGCTGTCACTGCCTTCCTCCATATATCATTGATACAAACAAACCCACATTTCTGTGGTTTACCGTGTAACTGGTAACCATTCCATCCATAAGCAGGACCTTCATGTATACAGTCTATGAGCGGGACACATTAAAATGCTACACTGTCATGTGGGTGATACTGACACTAAATTCACAGATGAATAAAAAAAGTGTGACTTGTTGCCTATAGACATTAAGCTGACATGATGTGTTGCTGACGTAAACAGACCCGGGTTCTCAGACATAAATGTAATATGAATGTTGACCATCCGAGGGGCAGGGGGGCTAATCCCACTCAAATATAGCATAATATATTATATAGCATAAGCATAATATATTAGGCATGTTTCAGCCAGTTAAGTAGAATCATGAATGTATTAATCGATATGAAGAAATCATGTGAGCAACAAAGTTAAGAATACAACATTGTAACAGTTGGATCAATGAAATGATTGGGAATGGGAGTGTATGGCTGAGCTAATAAAATGTGTAATTTTCAATAATTATTTGTAGTATATTTCTGTTTATACAAAATGCCTAGGCCTGTATTTCCATGGCAATTTCTGTAAAATAATTTCAAAAACGTGCGTCTTATATAGGCTAGATGAGCTTAGGGCATGTGAGAAATAAACCAGTACAAAATGTTTATTAGTGCTCACCTATAATATTTAGGATCGTCCCTGTCATCATTGTAGTCCTCAAGGAACTCCTTCAGTCTCCTGCCTTCTTTAACCTGTATGAACATTAAGTATGCTTATTTATTATAATGTCTTTAAGCACACTGCAAAGCCAAGGGGAGCATATGTTAATGACCAGTTGATAAAACATTGATACTCATCCATATTGTGTAAAATGCCAAAACAAACATGTCAACACAGCACTCCACCCTCTAGTGAAATACACCAGAGGCTTGTTTGCTTCCAAGAATAATTGTCTCTCAGTCATGCAGTCAATTTTTGCATAATTCTTATAGGAGTCAGATTGTCTCTCTTTTGCTTGTGGAGGTTAAAAGGGCAAATCTTAACAATTTAGACCTGTTCCACCAAGACCAAAGTATAATAATAGAAATGTTTTTACATAATTCACTACATCTAAGGTCCATGCCAAACGTATGTTTACGTCATTCCTGGAGGGGATGCCTGTAGCGTTACCTACAGCAAAATAGTTAGCGGCATTTTCTAACAATGTTAGCCCAGCATAGACCACCAATGACCCACCATAGAGGAATGTGTTGTATGAGCAGCAGCTTGAATATGCTTTCTGAACAAACTGATGACATTTTATTTAACTGTCCAACATACATTTGCAGTAAAATAAATGGTCATTAACACAGTCTACCGTATTGTCAATTACCACGAGGACGGTTCAGAACACGTACCATTTCTCGTCGACGCTCATCCTCCCGTTCTGTCTCCTTGGCATAATCCCTTGCCTTCTTCCTTTCCCTGAGCTCCCAGTTTTTCAGACGCTGCAGTCAAACAGGCTCAGGTCAGCCACACCCGGAAACCAACACAGTGTATCCATGCACGTGGTGCTGGCTGAAGGCATGCTTACCAACATGGCTCCCGTAACAGTGCTAGAAAACTGCTTCATATGCCGGAGCTACATGGCTGTAGTTATACTCAAACTTATCTAGACATCTATGTGCAAAACCTGAAATGCTAAGCTTGAAGAACTAAATATCCAATCAGTTATATCAGTAGTTATACTACTAATTACAATCACTTTCTGGCCACCCTTGCACAAAGTAGGTTTACTCCTTGTTCCTACCTCCTGATAGGCTGCCTCCTTGTCTCTCAGCTTCCTCTCCAGCCTCCTGCGTTCGTACGCCTCCTCCTCATCCTCCTGATCGCGCTTTTTGTCTTTCTCTCGATCTCGACTCCTCTCCCTGAGCAAAAGCAGCACAACATGGTTGTTTGACACGTCTTTTATAAAACAATTCAGAAACAGCATGGTAGAGTCCTGCTTAAATCAGACAGGCATGATGTATACGGGTTCAAATGTCAGTTTGAGACAATATCAACTTGCACTTTAGCAAAGAAAAGTGCCTTCATGCTGCTTGTGTCCATAGATGTACTGGCACTACTGTATGTCTATGTTCATACCCTGTGTCTGGAAGCACCTACTCACAGAACTCATTAGACAGAGCAACACGTAATCTTAGGCCTTGTTTCCACATATCGCTTTTTTAAATGGTTCCCAATGAGGATAGGGTGTATGCGGCCACATGAAACAGTTGAGGGGGAAAGCGCTGCACCCAGCGTCTTTTTTGACAGGTCTTCGCCTTTTTTGTGCAGCCGCTCTGAGCGCTTCAATCTGAATGATCAGAAAGGCATTGGTGTCAACACTGCAGCTTTTTTCAGGCGACCAATCGGGTGGAGCAGCACTCGTCATCACCGTGGTAACAAAGAAAACTAGTAGGAAGTCAAGTCGAGAAGAGAAGCTAGTTTTGGGCATGGGGCCATAGAAATTTAAACAGCATGCCTCTGAAATATAAAGTGTCCTAGTTGACCCTTTGAAGCTGGTGATTTTGTTAAAAACTAAACTAAAGAACTGTTAGAAATAGGAATGGAACGATCCAGTCCCGATGCCGATACAGATACTGGGACTTTCAGTATCGCCTGATACCGAGTACCGATCCGATTCCAGTGTTAAATTAAGTTTTAAGTTAAATTGCAAAGTAAATGTCAGCCAATCTCTATTTTAGGACTTGAATGCATTTTGTAAACCTGCTGCTGATAGTGTGGCCTGGGTAGGTTAGACATGGCTGATGCTTTACAGTAGAGTAAAGAGCTACGCGTGTAAATTAATTTCATTGGATCAGCCCCATAGATCGGTTACAACTGTCTAATTGTTACAGATACCGATCCAGCTATTTAAGTCAGTATCGGACCGATTTCCGATCTCAGTATCGTAACGGTGCCATCCCTAGTTAGAAGAACTCATTTAGCACTTAATAGAAGTTAATCTGGCTACTTTTATCTGAACATTAAGAAAAGTAAATAAGTCAAATGCATTAGGATTAATAAAAGACCATTTGCTAATATTTTAATGTGTAAGCAAATCAATAAATCAATTATAGGACATACAATTAGAACCTTATTAGACCAAGTACATCTTTGGTAGGACCACATTTTGCACTTTCTAATTAGTTATGGATGGAGTGTGGAAGCATTGTTTGAAGTACGTAATATACTAGTAATAGATGTGGGCTTGCCATCCCTGGTTAGACCCATTGAACTATATGGGTGGACCAACAGGTGGCGGCGTGTGCCCTTGTACCTGGAGCGACTGCGGTCAGCGCTCCTGTTGAGGCTCCTTTCTCTCTCCCAGTCCCTCTCGCGCACCCTCGTCCTGAGGTCACGCTCCCTCTCCATCTCCCTCTCCTTCTCCCTCTCGCGCCGCTCTCTCTCGCGCTCGCGCTCCTTCTCGCGCTCCCTCCTCTCCCGCTCCAAGTCGGCACGCTCCTTCTCCCTCTTGTCCTTCTCCTCCTCCAACTTCTGCGGAGCAAAGCACAGGGAGGCTCAGTGGGCGGGGCCCGACGCCAATGCGTGACCACAGTCCAGGAACTGGACTGCTGAGGTGGTTTCCAGACTCTGGTGGCTCCGTGTTGTTTCACACCCCAACTCTGTTGACTGTTACAGGCACTAGAAGGCCTCAGAACCCCCCCCCAAACCCCTTTCCTTCCGCTGTGTGTGGCACGTTTGTTCCCAGTTGGAACAATCGTGCCACACACACACACACAACTTAAGAAATGTGTTCTTAAACTGGGAAGGGCAGCAAGAAACACAAAGACCTGTTTGCATTGAGACGGCTCCATTATGTACCGCCGTGTGCTGGTTTGGGCTCAGCTAGAGTTACTGGAAACCACTGTAACGGCCACAAACATCTGCCGGGACACGTTCAACTTGAGGCATTCAAAATGAGAAAAAGGCACTGTGAAAGCTTTCTCTCTCCTTAAGAGTCCTCCTCTCAGTACAAGGAAAACAAAAAACAGGAAAACAAAGGCGTCGGTCTTTTGTTAACTAGTTGTTTGTGACTTACAGGTGATGAACTACGGATTCAGCCCTTCGCTGGCCCTACAAGCCTTTTTACTTAGGCCTGGGAGGAAAGCAGGTCACATGGTATACAAGGGAAAAGACGTTATGAGGTTCTCTCTAAACATTAACATAGAATTCATAGAACAACCTTTACTTAAACTCACTGGGTACAGTGGTACATTTGGTAAGCAAAATGCATCAGATACATTTCTGCACAGGTAAATTTAATTAAAGAAGCTGTCTTACCCATTTGCAGTAGACTTGGCCAGTTATTTACGACTTTTCATTCAAAATGCACACACCACAAATGTTCCATTACATTACACAAAAGGCTTTAAGTATGTGTAAATAAAATAAAATCCAGATTCATAATCCAAATGAGCGGCTAATACCGAATGCACTACGTGAAGTCAAATACAATAGGTAATATGGGCCCATGGTTCCACTAAAGGGAATTTAACACAAGCCCTTCTCGTATCAAAACGATTCTGCGACAACTGAATTAGATGAATATATGAAAATATTTTATCCTAATTATTCATGTTTAATGGTAACATGCAGTAAATAAACTGGAAATGGATAGATCATCTAATTAGATACTGTTCAAAGTACTAGCCTTGTGTGTATTGTAGCTGGCAGTCTTAAGTGTAATATGAAAAAGGTGAGAAGAGCTCTTGATAGAAAAAATTACATATCCTTTATGGTGTCTGCACTAAATACTTTGTTACTAAATATGATTAAAGTAGCATATCCTACAGTAACTACATTTGCCTTACTTACCTCTCTACTGTTTACTCTTGTTACACTCTGAACACATAGTTCAATTTAATTGTTCTAAATTTCTACACTAACTGTTTTATCTTGTTATAGATCACTGTGCTCCATCCTATGATGGATTGGATTGGGTCTGGAGAATGTAGAGACAGTACACACACACACACAGAGAGCACATACCTTGCTAATTCTTCAGATTGGCATGCTGCTGTGGAGAGGGCACCCCCCACACTAGTAGAATATAGACTACAGCCAAGTCACTGCAGTGGTTATTGACAAGAGTCTCAGCGCTTTAACATCCACACCATTAAGACAGACCATCGTCGTTTTACAGAGGACTCGCACAGGTTCACTGGTCCCTTTTGTTTACACGGCACAAACGATGTCACAGTTTATTCAAAACAAAAATACACTTTTGGAGGGCATCTTTAGATACGATGTGTGAGCATCAAACATTCTAGAGCCCCAACAAACACCAAAAGAGCCTGTGCAGTTGCCCCTATACAAGTCCTCCATAGGGGGGCGCCCAGTATATGTACATAGTAAATAAAAGCTGATACTTACATCCTATCCTGGTAAGTTTTTCCAAAGCTCTGAGATTCATCTTGCTTTAGTCACCATATGATCACTATCATAATGGTGGGGTTTAATGAATAGATTAGCTTTTAGGTAACTTTACATTGTCTCCATGCATTTTTGTGTGAAGAATGTATGATGGATCTATAATGGTCACACCTACATACTTTCAGTAAGGTGTCAATTTAGGGCTGAGAAGGGTTACAGAAAGACTAAAAACTGGCCTATTTGTAGTGTGACAACTGAGAGTAAAAACACTGAAAACTATGTGGAGGGAGGGAGGGAACTCAAATGTACAGTGTCGGAAACTGCCGGGGACCTGCAATGTATTCCAAGTAACCAATTTGTGGTGTACATGGTGCAGCTTAGAACCTGCTTTGTGTGTCAACTACCACTACATGTAGAGGAAATACAGGCGTGAAACTATGTGAGCAGCTTCTGTCCAAAACCTGTAATGTCAATTAGTAGAGATCAAATGAGCTACTGTACCTTGTGAGTGTCGCGGAATTTACTAATTTCTCTTGAAATCAGGTCTCTCTTGTCCTCCTCCATGTCAATGGCATTGATGTCTTCCTGCACAGGGCACAAGCAATAGTGAATTCCTCTTCAAAATAAGATCTTAAGTATATATACATTGGCCAAGTGCCGTGAAAGTATGCTGCCGGTTGCTCAAAACAACCAATGCGTACCTCCTCCTTTTTCTCCTTCTTCCGCTTGCGTCGGTGGGCGTCTTCGTCCTGCGCGGCGGCGCTGAGCTCGTTGGCGTGGTCTCGCATCAGAATGTCGATGGTGCCCTGAACAGCCTGGTCCTTCTTTTTCGTATCCTCATCCAGCTCCTCCTCCTCTGCTCCCTCAACAGCCTTCTCCTTTAATGCCACCATCAGCGACATTTAAAAAGATTAATGTAATTACTATTTTTACATATATATCATGCACAATAGGAACACATTTAGGGTTACTGCAAAATTTTTCCATGGATTAATCCATGGAGACTCCTGTCCACCCACAAACACAGCTACCTACCCCATTGGGAGTGTTCTTCTTGGCCTTCCACTCCTCCAGCTGGGCTTTGGTCTTGGCATCCACCTTAACAAGCAGATTCTTGTCTCCGATTTGTAGGTCATGAAGCAGCCGTAAGGCTCGCAGTGTAGACTCTGGCTCCTTATACTCACAAAAGCCAAAGGCTATAATGAAGATTAATAGGGAAATTAGGTTACTTCCAAGTTTCAATTAGGTTGAAAAGCACAATAATGACTTCCAGACTCTTAGATGTGCATGGTATAGAACATCTAGCTACCATCAAAGAAGTACATTTACCAAAAACATTAAGTGCTTTGCCACGTGTGAATGTTGTACTACCTTGAAGCTTGCCTGAGGCTCCTTGGACTCTCTTCCAGCTGAGAACAATTCCACATTTCTAAATGATGGAACACAAGATGACAATTAATCAGAATATTTGGTTCCTAACATATTCACTCCAGTCAATTATATTGCAACAGATCTGTCTGCCATGTGAGCTGCTGAGAGCCAACCCCTTCTCTCCCCACCATCTCCTCCATGTGCCCACCAATTAGCTTGTCATGGCTGACTGTAAATCAATCCCTGGCATTCAGGGCAGTGTACAATTGAATGTACATTCAATCAACCAAAACAGTGAACTCATACATTGTTGTGTTACAGCAATTCAGTCAGACGACCAAGATGATGTTACATACAGCCAGCCACCTGCTCAACTTAGTGTTATTAAGGCACAACACAAATTTCAATGACCCTCACCGCCAGCAGTTGTCTGACAAGCATATCTGAGGCCTTCTCAGATATGTTCCCCACAAACACAGTGGTGGTGGGGCAACTGTTCTCTTCATTCTCATTGGCTCGTACAGGGAGAGACTCCTTCCTAGGGACTGCAGGTTTACTGATCACAGGCACAGAAGTCGGCACTAATACTGGGGTGGGTGTCATAATGCCCATGTGAACTGGGATCATAGGAGTTCCTGCAAGAGCCAAATATGTCATACATTACCATTCATTGAAACAAACGACACATGCTTATTCTACATTTGTTTGGTGTACTGCCAATGCAGACCTGAAGGAAAACCAGGATATTGATGTGGGGGCATCCCTGGAGGAGGCAATAGTGGCCGGTTTAAATGCGGGGGAAAGGACATCTTCTGTTCTGTATGTACCGTACAATTGGACCAACCTGAAATGAAATGTCAACACTCAATGCAACATTTTAACTATATAAGAAGAACTTAGTTATATTGCGCAGAACAAGTCGGTTTAATTACACCACTGCCTTGAAAATCACTAGCACTAAATGCTTGTATGAACTATGAACATGTATCTAGTTGTACGTTATGTGAGCTAGCTAGTTAGCTAATCTGGCGATTGTCACGTTGATATATCACGTTTCATTTTGAGTGTTGTGGTAACGTGTTGTTGTAATGGAATGTGATCCCGTGTAGTCGCCTCGTTCCACCGCTCTAAACGTACACTTTATTAACAAAAACAAAGTAAATGACGGCTAACCGAAAATGGCTAAAAGGTCCAACATTGTGCTTCCGTAGACAGTGGCGCTAAGCTACTGCTAGCATGCCCTTATCCAGTTATATGATTTAATTAAAAAAGCAAACGAATATTGCTATCTGTACATTCTGATAAGTGTTTAAGATGTAGTACATACCCTAAATCAGTTGGAGTGTACGTTAAAACACCGCTATCACTGGGTTATCTATTATGCAGCACTTTATTCAGGGGCCTTCAAACACACACTGATGACACGGACAGAACGTTCTCTGGCTGGGGATCGGAGTGCGCTCGTTTTATGTACCGGGGCTGCCCTTTAAAACATACATTAATTCTTAACCTTAATAGGGTCTATGGTCTAAACATACGATTAATTATAGGCCTACTATTACCCTTACTAGGCTACTACTACTTATTAATATTAACGCATGCCTACTAATAGATTACTACTAATAATAATAATATTAATAAGAATAATAATAAGAAGAAGAAGAAGAAGGAAATAATAAGTCTCCCAAATACATTAATGCTTGATTATTAATTGTTCGGATTATCTTTTAAGATGTTATAGGAAATGTATTGTCCATGACCAAGATACGTGCGGTATCTATGTTATTGTTATTTGTCTCTGCAGCTGCCTATTTATAAAATGGCAATGTTGTATTTTGTAGAATGTAAAACCTTAGCTAAAACCTATTATGTATATCTAATTTAATATGATGTCAAAATTAGAGTATAGAATTGCTTTCTGGTATTGTTACAATATTAGCAAGATACTTGCGGTATCTTCGTTATTGTTATTTGTCTCTGCAGCTGCCTATTTATAAAATGGCAATGTTGTATTTTGTAGAATGTAAAACCTTAGCTAAAACCTATTATGTATATCTAATTTAATATGATGTCAAAATTAGAGTATAGAATTGCTTTCTGGTATTGTTACAATATTAGCAAGATACTTGCGGTATCTTCGTTATTGTTATTTGTCTCTGCAGCTGCCTATTTCTAAAATATCAATGGTGTATTTTGTAGAATGTCAAACCGTAGCCTACACCTATCATGTGTATCTAATTTAATAATATGTAAAAAGTCGAGTATATATGCTTTCTCGGATTGTAACCATAGTATTTCTTGTTGTCGGCACAAGGTGTGACAGCTGCGCAGCGAATCCTGCATTTGACAAGTCAGTGACGTCAGATTTAGGCGGTTTTTTTTACGTGGAAAGTGCTGGAACAAACGAAGCGCACCCATTTGGCTGAAGATATTCATCCATGAGACTAAACAGATCCGCATGATTTGTACCAATTTTATAATTATTTAAACCTATAATACATTTTTGTTCTATCATATTTGTTTATTTCAGCATGATTTATCTTTATTAATATTATCACATGAAATAATTTTGCTTGAATTATGAAATGTCACAGAATGCATTGTCAGAATGCATTGTACTATGTTATACATGATAGTAGGCAAGGCCAGGCCTAGATGGAAAAAGTAGCAATAGTCTATCATGTTATTATAAGCATTGTAAATATTTGTAAAAAAACCTAGGCTCCTTCATGACTTTGCTAGAGCAACATATAGGAGGCGAGTACACTGGTAGTAAATATATCACAACGTACGGTAACTTATGCGTTAATATGATAATGCAGATGTTCCTTTCTGCCTGCAGTAAAGCTACCCCGTTTTAAAGGATGTGCCATTACAATACACGTTTGAGAGAGAGCATTTGAAAGTCACTGCGACAGCACCCTTTAAAATTGTATACAAATATGATCTATTTACAATCATTAATAATCGTTTACTATACAATTAAGTGTAATTTTATGTCACGCTTTAGCCACATTTGTTTTCCCTAGTGCACCTTAGCCTATGTCAAGATGAAACTCAAGTGTTCAGTACATCGATGGTCTCTCAACTGTACAGGTTCCCGCGGATGGATACGCCCGCACTCACAAAGCGCATGGCTATAAAGATATCGGACTTTTAAAACCGAGTCCCTTTCAGTTTTCCTGCGTCAGAGAGCAGCAGGGATTTTACATTGGTAGCATTTTATTCAAGAAAAGTCACCGGAACGCACAAGGTATGTTAACGAATACGGTGTTTACCCAATAAACATTTAATAACTACAATATTAAGATACCGTAATCGTAATTAGGTGCATGCTCTTGATATGCTGTGCTTCAGGACTCACGACAATGCTGTAGCGTTAGCATTGGTATTCCATTAGGGTTTCTAGTACAATGTTTGTTCGTGAACATATATTCGCATATGTAGTAAATATTATTACCGTACGGTACCAGTACCGTAAGATTACCGTATTTGTCGCAGTTCTTAAAAAAACGTTGGTCTGGCGTTGGTGTTATCGTAGGTTACTCGCAATGCGGTAGCCTACGGTAAGGCACGGTACCGTACTCTAGGCCTGTACCATACAATTAAGATGAGGAATTGATAAACGTACAGTAATAAATTTGACACATTAAACTATGCTAAATCCACATTAAGCCCCGCTCTCCGCTTTCCACGCGAAGGCTAGGTGGGTCAGTTTGACCCCGGTATTATCATACGGCACTTCTAAACCGGTACGGTACACTCTATGCAACCATTTTATTCGCCATCCGTACGCTCACTAATACTTGACTACCCAAGTATATGTAAACTGGTTGGTTACATGTAGAAAATGAAACCACTCCTCGGTATTGATTAAATAAAAGGCATGTGAGAACTTAGTGTACGGTAATTAATAGAGTACGGTAGATTATTTCGTTTCTAAACGACAAAGTATATTTGTTGATAGGCTACTCTTACAGTCAATATTACACATTGATAATTGCCACTGCTATATACTTAAATGGAATGATTAAAACGTACATTTAATCACAAAGGGGAACTAGTGAATTGGTTTTGAGATGGTCTAGCACGTGCTTGTTCATTGTCTGCCAGGCGACGCCATGTTGGTTTGCAGCTGCTTACTTCCGCCGTGGTCAATCTAACTGAAATCGAATAGCTCTTACTCTACCCCAGACGTGTATGGCTCGAATATCCTGTTTTAACGTATCTATGCCAGCCATTTATTACTCTGCATTGCACCACGATATAAGGTACTGTAGTCATAATTATTTGTTCGTTTCTACAGATGCCTGAAGAAATGCGCCAAGAGGAGGAGGAGGCTGAGACCTTTGCCTTCCAGGCAGAGATTGCTCAGCTTATGTCCCTGATTATTAACAC
Organism: Forbesichthys agassizii; assembly: GCA_026546735.1. NCBI lineage: Eukaryota > Metazoa > Chordata > Actinopteri > Percopsiformes > Amblyopsidae > Forbesichthys > Forbesichthys agassizii. Next base: position 844,278 of record JAODLL010000017.1, read on the forward strand.
CTTCTATTCCAACAAAGAGATCTTCCTCAGGGAGTTGATATCTAATGCCTCTGATGTATGTTAACTGTTTGGCTATTTCCAATCTCAAAGTAACCTTTTGTTGAACATATATTTTTATCTTGCTACATTGTGTTTATTTTTCAAGATGTATTAATAAAATAAAACTTAATTTAAAAATGAAAGGGGACAGGCTTCATATTTACTGAAATATGTTGTTTAGGCTTTGGACAAAATCCGCTATGAAAGTCTAACAGATCCAACCAAGCTGGACAATGGCAAGGAACTTAAGATTGACATCGTCCCCAATGTAGCTGAGCGCACCTTGACCCTGACTGACACTGGAATTGGAATGACCAAAGCTGACCTGATAAACAACTTGGGTACCATTGCAAAGTCTGGCACGAAAGCCTTTATGGAGGCCCTGCAGGTACCACAAAGCAGTTAAACACAATTCTTATTGTTGCAGCATTGCTGTATAATTGATAAGACATTATCTAATTTGGTAACGTGGTCTTCTCTAAATATGAAATGTGTGCTTGACTGATCTGTGACTAAGGCTGGAGCTGATATCTCCATGATTGGACAATTTGGCGTGGGTTTCTACTCTGCCTACCTGGTAGCTGAGAGAGTGGTGGTAATTACCAAACACAATGATGATGAGCAGTACCAATGGGAGTCTTCTGCTGGAGGCTCTTTCACTGTGAAAGTTGACACTGGTAAGTTCTCATAATGAGTTGTATTCTGATTTCCTCTATTTATTGAATAACCTGGCACTGTATACTAGCAGAGTCTAGACTACCCCAAGTAGTTGCACTGCCACCGTATTAGATTTCTCTACGATCTTTGGTTATATAAAGCAACATTTGTTCAAAGCTTAGATTTGCTTTTCAGGGGAGCCTATTGGCCGTGGAACTAAGGTCATCCTGCACTTAAAGGATGACCAGACGGAGTACATCGAGGAGAAGAGGGTCAAGGAGGTTGTGAAGAAGCACTCCCAGTTCATTGGCTACCCAATCACCCTCTTTGTAAGTAATCAATGAAATTAGCTTACCTAGAGCAGCTGCTATGTTGGTGAAGCATCAGCGTGTAATCATTGGTTTTGCCAATGCATAGGTGGAGAAGGAGCGTGACAAGGAGATCAGTGATGATGAGGCAGAGGAGGAGAAGGCTGAGAAAGAAGAGAAGGAGGAGAAAGAAGAGGGTGAAGACAAGCCGAAGATTGAAGATGTGGGCTCGGACGATGAGGAGGACTCTAAAGACAAGGACAAGAAGAAGAAAAAGAAGATTAAGGAGAAGTACATTGACCAGGAGGAGCTTAACAAGACCAAGCCCATCTGGACAAGGAACCCTGATGACATCACCAACGAAGAGTATGGAGAGTTCTACAAGAGTCTAACTAATGACTGGGAGGACCATCTGGCTGTCAAGGTAACATGCATACATGGTTTAAAATGAATTGGTCCATCTTCTTAGTAGGCACTCTACATATGATGGACATTACACAGTGGCACTAAATAAATGTTTTATTTGCCATAGATCTGTTAATCCCAATTTAACCCCATCTACAGCACTTCTCAGTGGAGGGACAACTAGAGTTCCGTGCTCTACTGTTCATCCCTCGTCGTGCACCTTTTGACTTGTTTGAGAACAAGAAAAAGAAAAACAACATTAAGTTGTATGTGAGGAGAGTTTTCATCATGGACAGCTGTGAAGAGCTTATTCCAGAATACCTGAGTAAGTCAACATACCCATATCAAAACTCATCTCTTATCTGTTAACATGTCAGCATATATTTATCTGAATTTGTCAGCAGAGGCATTTGAACATTAGAAATAAATCCAGATCTGTGTAGCTGCTGATGCACTAAATGTGTTCTCCATTTGAGGTTTTATTTGGTCTTTGTTCTCACGCAGACTTTGTTAGAGGTGTGGTAGACTCTGAGGACCTACCCCTCAACATATCCAGAGAAATGCTTCAGCAGAGCAAAATCCTAAAGGTCATTCGTAAGAACATTGTCAAGAAGTGTTTGGAGCTCTTTGCTGAACTAGCAGAGGACAAGGAGAACTACAAGAAGTTCTATGATGGCTTCTCTAAGAATTTGAAGGTAACTAATGTAAATCAGATACAGGGATTGTTTGAAGTGTGTATGTGTAACAGAGGACCTACCCCTATGTGTGTGGACTCGTTTTATTCTGCTCTCCCTGGCCTCCAGTTCACATCTAGTTGTTGAATGCCCTTTCCAACTTAATTACATTTGTTTATAATTAAGGAAATTTTGAGTATTGGGTTGTCAGTAGGGTGGTGGTCATTATGCTGTCATGGTTATAGTACCTGGTGAATCTGGCCTGCTGCCGTTTTAAATGTAATGTGGGAAATGGTTATTGTCATTCCTATACACATGACTCATTTTAATTTGAAATATCTTTGATCCTTTGAGATTGTGTACAAAACCAATTTTGCTTCAGGGGCAGATTTCCTGCAGTGTAAATGCAGTAGACTGAATGTGTTCCTACATAATGGTAGCTTTCCCAAATAAATTTTGATCTTTCTTTCCTCCTTACCTTTAAATTTGCAGCATATGTGGAATCCCTAGTTAATATAAATGGGTGGCCCATAATCCTCCTGTTCAACTGATGTCTGTAGTATATGCATGAAAGAACATGCCTGTGCAATTAAAAACTTGTGCATGCCATTTATAGCTTACCCTGGATGCATCCTAAATATCAAACTCCTTGTAAATGGCATTAAACTAGAATTCTAATTGCCTGCTTCCATAGCTGGGCATCCATGAGGACTCCCAGAACCGCAAGAAGCTGTCCGAGCTGCTTCGCTACCACAGCTCCCAGTCTGGTGACGAAATGACCTCCCTGACAGAGTATCTCACCCGCATGAAGGAGAACCAAAAGTCTATTTACTACATAACTGGTTGGTCTTGCATAATTGTCAATTTGACAGTAATGAAAATTAGTTTATTGGCCCATATTTCTTAAACTGCTTTTATATTATGAAGTATTTGGTATGCACAGGTTGATCCAACCTCTAGAATACAAAGCATTGTTTGAAGTAGTAGAGTTTACACCACCAAACACTAGGTGGTGCTGCTTCTGCTGTGACTAAAATGTATTTTCTTTATCTTTGCTTAGGTGAGAGCAAAGATCAGGTGGCCAACTCTGCCTTTGTTGAGCGTGTGCGAAAGCGTGGCTTTGAGGTCCTCTACATGACTGAGCCCATCGACGAGTATTGTGTCCAGCAGTTGAAGGAGTTCGATGGCAAGAGCTTGGTCTCTGTCACAAAGGAGGGCCTGGAGCTCCCAGAAGATGAGGAGGAGAAGAAAAAGATGGAGGAGGACAAGGCTAAGTTTGAGAACCTCTGCAAGCTCATGAAGGAGATTCTTGACAAGAAAGTAGAGAAGGTCAGTGGTCAGAGCACCGTGCTGACTATGAGAAATGTTTGCTTGGTGTACGCCCTGAGAATTATATGCAGTCTGTTTTGTAGTTTATTCATTGTAGTCTACTGGTTTATTTGGCAACAGGTGGCTTAATTCTTCATAAGTGTTTTTCTGGTGAGTTGGTGTGGCCCTCAAGGCGACGTGTGGGTGTGCCCTGACTTGCCATGGATTGTGAATGTTAAATGTGTTTCTGGTTATCTTGGGCACAAAGACTACATAACTAATTTGTGGCAAACACTAATGGATAATTGCACACTTTGATGGTTGGCCCTATAAACCATATTTCTCACCCAATAGAGAAAATTTGGTTACATGTCTTCTGTAGTGGAACCATAAAAATGCCAGAATAAAAGCTTTATTATCAGCATGTGCCTTGTTAGTTGTAGAGTTGTTAACTTTAAATTAACAAAACTGACTGCATGTCTAAACAGGCTTGACTAATGGTTAAATATCTAAATTGGCTGTCCCCTGCATGTAATGCCTCATTGTGTTCACCTCCCAGGTGACAGTGTCCAACAGACTGGTGTCGTCGCCCTGCTGCATTGTAACCAGCACCTACGGCTGGACGGCCAACATGGAGAGGATCATGAAAGCCCAGGCTCTCAGGGACAACTCCACCATGGGCTACATGATGGCCAAGAAGCACCTGGAGATTAACCCTGACCACCCTATCGTGGAGACTCTCAGGCAGAAGGCTGACGTTGATAAGAATGACAAGGCCGTGAAAGACCTGGTCATCCTGCTGTTTGAAACAGCCCTGCTGTCTTCTGGCTTTTCCCTGGATGACCCACAGACCCATTCCAACCGTATCTACAGGATGATCAAACTTGGACTGGGTAAGCTCACTAATTCAGTTTCTATTTTAAGTCTATGTAACATGAGAAGGATAATGCTTTATACAATTCACAAAGTATCGCTCTGCATTTCTTATCTTGCTGATCTGTGTGCTGAAAACAATCTGGTACATAGCCCTGGCAAGTTCATGTGAAACTGACTAAGTTGTGTGTGTTTAACTGCCCTGTTCCTGTCCAGGTATTGATGATGACGAGGTGCCCACAGAGGAGCCTGCCGCCGCCGCTGCTCCAGATGTCCTCCCTCCACTAGAGGGTGATGATGATGCTTCACGCATGGAGGAAGTGGATTAAAGCCTACATTCTCACAATTAGCCTCACTTTTCAATTGTAAATCTGTAACTGGGGGAAAACCTGGTCATGTAATTGGTTTCAAATGTATAATTCATGTTGTTCAGTGGACCGGTGTTGCTCTAATTTTGGAGCCATAGTCTATAAGATTTAGAAAGCGGTTTTGATTTTTGCTGTATATGGTTAAAAGTTAATGGTGACCAACTCATTTCGTTAGAGTACCCTGTTGCACTGAGTTTAAATGTTGGACTGGTAAAAGCGCACCCACAGGGGAATGGGACATTCCATTGTAAGACTTATCTGGATGAGGTTTGGGTAGATTCTGCTCGTGTGCAACAATGCACGCTGCATGGAGAGTGGACTGCAAGATTCCTTTGCCCGAGTTAAGGCTTGTCTGTAACTAGTCTTTTTGTTTTGCAAAAAATAAAAAGCTGCAATACCTGAAGCTATACCTGTCTGATTTGTCCTAAATGTTAGTTTCCTGAATCTGTTGATCTGACTTGAAACAACCTAGTTGGGATTAAGAAATGTGTCTTAATGTAAAACTTCAGTCCATACTCCTTGAACAGGAATATTCTACATTAGCAAAATATGTCCACTGGCTTGCATCAGTTTATTTATTAGCCTAACAATTGTATAAACAAATGTATAGCCTGCTATTGTAAGCCAATGCCCATTATATAAAATTCATCACAACTTGCATTTTGCTATTTTACCTTGCTGTGTGGGCTAAAAAAAATAGTTGCGAACAGTTTATCAACAGCTGTAGTACGACACAAGTTTCACTGCTGCGGAGGACCGCGGACCGATTCTGTTAGATTTGCGCTCTAAATTATCAATAGCTACTGCCTTTAACCGGCCGCACCTATCTAAGATTCCTAACTAACCACTAGATGGTGACATTGAGAATAAAGTCACTAGAATATGGATTTACCCTGGTCGAACAGTTTTTTTTTTTTTTTTTTTTTTTTTTTTTAGTGCTATTGCACTTCTAGGAGTGTAGTTAATCTAATTATTCATAACCTCTGCATTGGTTACATGAGTTAACATGCTAATGAAGTTTTGCGTAACTGTTATATTTAAATGATAGGTAGATTAGAACATCTGCAAAGGGTATTTGTAGATTGTCTAGATTTCCCTGGGGTGCTCAAGTTGTACCTTCAGCTGAATCAGTCTTAAGCACTATATTAGAGCACTGGGATTAATACATCTACCTTTCTTTTAAATTAGATTGTGAAATCAAATACAATTTATATTTTAAAAGGCTAATGCATTTTTAATTGAACATTAAAAGTCAAGTATATTCTTTTTCCCTGAAGTCATGTGATATTTAGGCATGCAGGTCGAGTGGGTGGAAACATGAGTGAGAGCGAAATAAATTAAAGCGTGGGTGTCTCTCCCTCGTGCCAGATTGCATTGGCGTTCAGATGTATCAAATTAACTACAAAATGCTATTTTGGCAATTTTAATGACCATAACCTAAAATATAAATAATTTCAAACCCTGTCCTTACACTGTAACCGTCTTACACGTGACATCCTGTTGATTAAATAGGCCTACATGTTTGTGGAACAACTAGTGCAACTTATTGTTTCAAGATCAGTTTGCCTTTCACTGAGTAATATTTCTCTAATGTCTCTGTTGATAATTAAATGTCTACTGGTAATTTCAAATGTCACTTGACTATTTGTGCATAAATATAGTACATGCATAATGTATAAATTATGCTACAGGTATGCATGTATGTATATGTGTGAAGGGAAAACTATAAGTATGCATATAATTGAGGAAATAATTAGACCAATGAAATGAAGGACATATTTGTGGTTTATACAGTATAATATAAAGATTAAAGACAGCATCTGAGGGAAATTATTGTTTGCAACTATAGGCCACGTCAGTAGCCTATTACTGACAGGCACCACTCTGTATTCCTGTAATTATAAAGGTGTCCTATTGTTTCCATGACATTTTGAAATGGCAAATTAACCATGGTGTATATCATTATGAGAAAAGTAGCTTTGTGGCAGCCATTGCGCAAGTTTTCACATTCTATACCAGAAAAAGAAGACAGGAACAGAATAACGCCCACGCCGGGTTGAAAGGAAACCAGATGTACAGATTAAAAAGCCATACCTAAATCATAAGCTACTGTATTGAGCCCTACTGAAGTGATCACTTAGTGTGACTGTAAATCCGTTCTTGTCATAGGCCTACTGTTCCACTTGAATGATAAGTAAAGAAGGGCAGTTTCTTAAGGTGAGAAATTCTTGTGACCAAGACGACTGACACTACATACTATAAAAATATGCAGGGGAAAAGCCCATGAGTTACTTTCTACCCATGAAGGCATATTCTGACAAGGTCTCTGCCAAAGCAAGACATTCAACACTCCGTTGTCAAGAAAAGCTAATTGTGGGGCGAACCAGTCCCTAGGTTTAAGGCGGGAATTTGCTCAGTTTTTACTTTACTGGGAAAGACAAAATGTCTAAAAATGTTATCATCCTCCCAGTCAAAATGAGAACGTAATGTGACTGGTCTCTTTGGGCACAGAGCAAAGGTCTGTTTGTGGCCTCACTCCCCCTTTGTTTACTGAAAAGGGCCCTGGAGATGCTAGTGTCAGAACACCGCTCCAGACCAGATGGGGTGTAGGACGCTGAGAAATGAGACTGGCCGGGAAGTTCCCCCCAAGGGTGCAAGACTCATAAAGTGGGGAAATGTTTGACGAATGACAAATCCGGTCCCTGGTCTGAGGTTGAATCATGGTAGTGGTCCCCTTTATGAATCAGAGAAACTCCCCCAAGTTCTTTTTCAATGTCTTTTTGACATGTGTATTTGGTTGGGAGATAAAAGTAGAGGATTTACATGTAAAATAGTATCACATAAACTGTACCTTAGCCAGGTGAACCTTACAAACAATGACTCCCTTTCAAATGTGTTTCATAATAGTGTTTTGTACAGACCTCAGTCAGGATACCACTATTAACTTTTGAAAGTAGGTCATAGCGTTTCAAATTTTTTTGCAATGGAGTCACAAATGAACATATACATACATTCAAGTGAAGAAAAAAAAAACACTACATTGTATCAAAGGTAATGTAGTGTATTTTATTATTAATCCAGTTACCAGAAGATATTTTACAAGGATTTTAAAAAAAGGTTAAAGAAAGGTTCCATTTGCACTGCATTTCCCTTGTATTCATTCTCGGTTGCAATCACCCTCAGCGTTCTACAAACATTCTTACGGAAATATGTTCCCCAAAAACAATAATACATTTTTCATAGAGAGCCATAAACACAATGGAGAGGATGTGGGATCCATTTGTTTTGTCATATGAAAAATGGTATTCTCATCCCTTTTCCATAAAGGATGGAAGAAAAATATTTTTTCTACCAGTGCCCAAGTCTGAAGGTAACATCGATTTTTTATTGTTTTTTGGATGACTTATTCCTTAAAGTTACAAGTTACCAATATCGCCCAAACAGTATTCTTTGTAACATTCATGAAAATGATGAATTGTTTCATAAAAATGCTATGTATAAGACTCAATATGTAAATATGACAAATTGTTTATTAGCAAAAAAATAAAAGATTTATTTTGCATACATTAAGACCCAGAGATTGTCCCATACATTTCCACTCAATATGGCAGTGGGAAAGAACTACACAAATTATGTAATTTACTGTACTGAGAATTTGTCATTCAATATAGCTAAGCTATTGTTACACCCAGGGTGGTTAAGAAAATACTACTAGTCAGGTCCTGTGAATTGCGTGTCATCTTGTGTTCCACTTTTCAAAAAAAAATTATACTGTAGTTAATAACACATTAGAAAAAACATGTTACAATGAATAATAAGCCAATGCAATATGTCGTTTTATAATTCTAAAATCAAAAGACTGTATACTGATGTAGATATGATATTAGATACCTTGAACTTGAATAAAACTAAAGACTAAAGACTATTATTGAGAGTCTTTATACAAGAGTACAGAAAATACCGATTAACTATTTGAGCATTTAGGAACAGCCTGGTATTTAAAATGTATGCAGAAATAACATAATAGTACATTTATTTTATGTATGCCACATACATGGGTGAAACATTGGAACAAAAAAACAAAATGAAGAAACTTGCAGATTACATTTAAGGCTGCATGTTTTGTGTACCAGTTCATAGTAATCAACATTACCTGCAACAACTGCAAATGTGAACATTTTGGTTAGTGTTTACAGTTTAATTAATTACTAAGAGAAAAATAAACTGCATATATGTTAAGATATAGCCTAAGGTCATAAAATCATACAATATAAAGCCACATAAATTCTTTAAATCTGACATTATAAAACTTAAAATAAAGATTGGAAAAAAAAAAAGGAAAAATAATTATTCCGTACAAGAATAAAATGGGAATCATTGTTAGGGCCAATCCATGAATAGCTGAAACCTAGTTGCTGTTGCTGAAGAATCTGTTTGGAATTGTGAAACATAGCATCCCAATAATGTATAAAATGGGAGCAACATAGAGTGTAGTAAAACAAAAGTCAAAACAAACAAGCACCTGTGTTTAGTGTAACCCAATAACTAAAATGTGTGTATCAAAATACACCATCATAACATGCTGTATTGTTGAAAAAGTATATCTTGCTTTCTTTTCAGTGCCTTGATGAACAAGGTTTAACACAAATTATAAATAGATACAAATGTTCTAAAAAATGGACAATGCACATATAGTGTTATCCCAACATCCCACCTCATGACAGTGACAGACATCTCTCAACATTCCGTTGACTCAAGTGGCTGCAAAAGCCAAATACTGGTCAAAATATGAAGGGTAAAAAAGCTAAAGCAGAATATGCTTTGCTAATGGTGGCTCCCTCCAAACCGTTTTGACTCCTGTTGGGTCAAGTTCCGTACCGGGGAAAACACCGTATCCCTTTATCTAAATAATTATTTAAAACAAACAAACAAAAAAAATTCTCATTCGATTAACAAACCCAAACACAAAAAAAGAAATAAAATAATAAAATAAAGAGACCCTTCCCCCACACACACACCACTGAAAATGTGGCCTTAGTTCCCAGTCTGCTTCCCCTATAGTCCTACACCTTCTGCGGCAGGGGTAGCTGTGGCGGCCGGCGGCCCGACTTGAGGCGGCTGCGGGCGTACACCCGCAGGAAGAGCGCCAGGAAAACCACGGCCACGCCCAGGCCCCCCGCAGGGGTGACGGCGTGTCCGTACAGGAAGCAGGAGAGCAAGATGGCGATAGCCTGCCGCAGCGTCATGATGATGGTGAAGACGGCGGCGCCGAACTGCCCGATGGTGTGAAAGATGAAGAGCTGGCCGCATGCCGAGCACACCGACAGCAGGACGGCGTGCGCGGCGAACTCGGAGTGGCGCACCATGAAGCCCAGCGAGGAGAAGAAGGCACCCTGCTCCAGCAGGGAGCCCACGGTGAACAGGCAGGAGAACAGGTTGACGCCAAACATCATCTGCACCGAGGACATCTTGTGCTTGAACAGGTTGTCCTGCCAGTTGGACGTGAAGCTGTCAAAGGCGATGTAGCCCGCCAGGATCACCACGCCGCTGAACGTGGTCGCGGTGGACGGGTGCTTCCCGCCGCCGCTCGACAGCAGGAACATGCTGACGCCGGCCGAGATCAGCGCCGCCGTCAGATACTCCCAGTACTCGTAGCTCTTGCGCGACACCACGCGGCCCATCAGCATGACGGGGATCACCTTGGACGCCTTGGCCAGCACCTGTGTGGGGAAGCTGATGTACTTGAGCGCCTCGTACTGGCACCAGCTGCTCATGACGTTGGAGAGCGAGGCAAACGAGTACTTGTACATGGGCGCGCCGTGCCGCGGCTGCTTGCGCAGCAGACACCACAGGCCCGACACCGTCAGCGCCAGGATGCGGTTCATGAACACCAGGAACTGGGAGTCCTTGAAGCGTTCGCCGCCGCCACCCTCCTCTCCCTCGGGGGTGGAGGAGTCACCGTCGCCGCCGCCATACGAGCGCGTCATCACGCGCTCCTGCAGGACGCCCCATGTCAGGTAGGACACCTGCAGACGGGCCGACATTCAAAGGTGTTGTCAGCGATTGGAACCCAATACACTTTTTGTCAAATGCAACAAATATCTCCCCGCAGTCCACTAGCTTACTGTTGAAAAAGTTAAAAAGTTATCTGGTGCTTCTACACAGCCCAGGCTCCGTAATTAGGTGCACAAACAAAGTGGCGCAGACCACACACAACAACAATATCCTAGCCTTCGCAATGTGTTTACAATGTATGGGGCGGCGCTTCTGAGGGAGCACCTTATGACATCAAAGGGAGAGTTGTTTTTGTTTCAAGTTGAAAGCTAGCATGCGTTTTCCAGAGTGACTAATTTTACCTTTATGTGCTTTGTTTAATCATTGAGACAGAATGGTAGTCCAGTTTGTGCTAACTGTAGTTCCTTTCAACTGACTGTGTGGATGAATGCTAATTCCTCAGTAGTCATTAGTATGGAAAAATACTAATATAGGACTACTAAATACAAACATTTTAAATTGTGTATGTGTAAAAAAGACACATCTGGTTTTTAATTTCCCCTGGTGGAAAAATAAAATTTCACTCGACAAGCACTGTTTATACACTTTTTATATTTCAAAATATTTGGTTACTTCACTCCACAGGCACATTTATCCAAATGTGTTTATTTTTGTGTGAGAGTATATCATTCCAAGTCCTTGCAGTCAAAGTCAAAGGACGACTCATACTTGCATAATAGTCATTTCCCCGTGCCGCTTATTCATGAATAAGAACGTGATATGGTTATTTCGTGTAACGTACACTATGCGGACTGTGTGACTGCCTTTCCCGTCAAAGCGCTTACCTGAAGACCCGCCGCACAGAAGACTAACTTCACGGCCTGCTTCACCGTCGAGCCTGAGTCAGCCTCATTCCTGGGTGGGAGTGACACGTCATCCAACAGACCTGACTTGGTTTCACTGCCAAACACACAGGCCTTTATGACAGGGTAGCAAATGCCCTGGCCTAGAGGAATAGAAGCAAAAATAATGACCGGTTAAGACTGACACAGGACTATTGTTCCCTCACACGTGTCTAATTAACAAGCTCCGACCTTTGTCTAGATAATTGATGCGTTTGAAGTAGCTGATGAGCAGGTAGCCCGGGATAATGATGGTGGAGTAGCCCAGGATGTTGACGAAAAAGCGGAAAAGCCAGAAATCGCGCAGGCCCTCCAGTAGAGTGGACTCTTCAGCCGCATCCAAAGCAGAGGGGAAAAGCAGCAACACCAGCAAAGGCCAAACCCTACAACGCAACACAACAACAGTGCAAACGGCAAACTCAAATCCTATACAGGCCACTAGCCTAAACCGTTCCCTTAGCAAACCCTGTGAGTTCACCTATATGATAAGTTGCCCCCGTTTTATAATATGTAATCTAACAATGCGTCACCTTGACTCATTATTCATAACTTTATAATCCACCTGGGCTAGCAACTGAAGCACTTGCTGCCGTGGCACTGACATGTGTATCACATTCACAGAAAAGGCCTCCACCTCAGGGATGGGGTGTATTGCAGGGAGGGGGGTTACTGTTTGCTCCCATTCGCACAGAGCTTCTTTGTGAGAAGACTCTGCTCTGGCCACAGCAGGCAGCCCACTGTAGCACAACCTGGGCTTTGAACAAGTAGCATAATACACACGGAGGAATGCACCCCATTAACGAAGACTGCCAAACCAGACTTTAACTCCACGATACAGAAAGCCCAAATTCACCGGACAATCAAATGAATGCCTAATACCAAGTTGAACATCTTAAACCATCGTATGACAGCAGATTTGCTGTGCTACAATATTTGACATACATCTGAAGCAAACATTCCCTAGTATCCTCTGCCCGTTTTTTTTCAGTTAAACTATTCCCATGTACTATAGGCGTATTGACAAAGCATGCACATCGATTGAATATTGATGTGTACATAATCGTAGGTCGGGTATAACTACAGTACATTACAGTACGTATGCAAACAGTAAACCTCTGTACAACGTAGCAGCCTACAGGTACTAGTACTGTACGGGAAGTAGATGGAGACAGCTGTTTGCAAGATAACATTAGCTAGCCAGAAATCAAATGCGTGTCAACATAATCATAGAAACATCACATGTACTCGTTTCTCCAGTGTTACCTCCGTGAAATAGATGGCATTTTCCTACACTGTGGCCCGATACCTGGCGTAGGCGACACGCCGAAAGACTGAAACGCTTCACCTCCAAGTGAGCATGAGCTCGACTCCAGCAGGCAAAGGGATTTTATAAGTAAGCAAATATTTTCTGTGGTGCTAGTTGTCCTTTCTCTTCGCAACTTATCTTCAAGAGCCTACCGGTATGTGCTCAGCTCACCACCAGAGCAGCAAATCTCCCTTTCCTCATTCCTCAGGGCAAAGAGATGCCGGAGTCAGAGACCAACGTTCTTTTGCGACCACGGCTCCTACAGGCGTGGAGGAATCAACAACCGCCACTATGCCAATAAGAGATTGCGTTTGCCAAATTAGTAAAGTAAAACAAATATATTGTATATTCATTTATATATGCCTACTGCCAGTAAGAAAGTAGGCCTACGTCTGCATTATAGGCTACTGAGGGCAGGCCCTAAGGTAGCCTTTAAGGGGCCAAAAAAAAGACAAAACATTTTACTAAGTCAATCCATAACAATTTTACCTTAATAATGCAATATGCTGTGAATTTAACTATATCCTACTAGCACTAAGCATCAAGATGTCATTGCGCAAGACATCTAGCCCTTCTTCTCCCATTGGTCAGTTGGCGCCTATGCTGACGTCACCATCGGTGTATGAATGTGTGTGAATGGGTGAATGCGTTGTTTTGTTGTATTAAATAAATTGTATTCAAATGTCCTATTCATATGATATATTTTACAAGTTTCAGTAGGCTAGTCTTATTATAATAGCCTATCATCATTGTATCATCATTACCAAACTATGGTTAACAGGTTGTGATTGTGGCATGACAGGTGTATAAGGTATAAGATAAGATATAAGAATCAGTTTATATTCTGTTAATATATTCTACTATAGCCCATTACATAATGGACATATAATGGACAATCATCTTTTTGACATGACATAAATGTACATGTGAAAGTCAGAACCTCAATAAGGAATTGACCAATGTTCGTAACACAGTGTTCCAATTGCTGACCACAAAAGTTTGGTGTACACTTTGTATTATGTTCACTTTTTGGACCTTTGGAAGTTTTCAGTCAAATTGGACATTATTGTGGTTTCAAGAGCACTACAGAACTAACAATTTACATTCAAAATCCTTAATATATATATTCTTTTCCTCAATTCCCAACAATATAGATACAATATTTGACTAATGTTTGCAATTAATCTTTGGTAGACATTTAACAATGGAAGTGTCATTCTTTTTTTGTGATAAAGTTAATGTATAAAATCCACTAAACTAGTGGTGTAAATCATGCATATCTAGGAAAAAGTTAAATAACGTATTTTGTATGGGACCTTCCTACAGCTGGCTGTGGAAGCTGTCTGTGGGGTTCCTTCAGCAGCTGACTCTGGACTCATTTTATACTTTATGTCTATATGATCCTCATTATCCTCATATTCTGAAACATCCTACTCTTCCACTGCACATCAGTTAGCTTCCCGTCTATGTACTGTACACCCATTAGCTCCAAGGCCATCAGAGCAGAGAATATTTTGCTCATATTGTCTGGTGGAGTATTGTTGAAGCAACCCACACTCAGAGTTATTTGTTGTGCCCCTCCCCCGGATATGTAGCTGTGTATCATCTTGTAGTTTCCATACCACAGAGGGTAAAGAGAGTGGTGCCTGTATTGTAACAATGTAACATACTGTAGTTATATGTGTGTGTGTGTGTGTGTGTGTGTGTGTGTGTGTGTGTGTGTGTGTGTTTCTGTCAGGGTGTATTCGGGGCAAATTGACAGAATCATGAAAGCCATAAATGTCTGGGGCATTGTTGCATGCTACTAATTTTCTTTCTTTTACATGTTCTTCACATACAATAAGCCAATGCCATGGAGTTTCAGGTTGTTTTTTGGAAATGGGTCAATTTGACCCAACACCACACAAGGGTTATATTCCTGCATGGCAATAAGATTTACCAGCTCTCTAGATGTATTGGCATCCCTGTTTCTATTATTTCCAAAGCAATGTTGACAATAATTCAGACATTTCGTTTTTTGAGAAACTGTCATTTGCTAGAAATTAGTCAATGACATCACGTTTTCATAACTTCAATCAAAATAAAATACCTATTTTGACTATAGTGGTCCTGACTGAAATGTAATTATTGTATTACTGTGTTAAAATACAGCAAACTGCCAAAATACATGCAATAGTTGGAAACATAACTGAATAAGACATTGTAATCATAAATATTAATTTTTATTACTATAGAAACTATAATGAAAGATTAACATGATCATAAACTACTGTGATATTTCTGAAACATGAACATACTGTATAATCTAGGAAGGAAGTAAACTGAAAAAGCCTATAAAACTTTGCACTATGAGAGAAAGAAAGAGATTGAGTGGAACATCATGATTCAGAGTCCAAGAGTAAGAAATCCATACCTTGCCAAAACAGCTGCCAGGAAACCAGGTTTGAGGTGTGTATTGAACATGCATGCATTTATTCTCAGACTCAGGTATAGACGGTCTCTGTCTTGTTAGTTTCACTTTATTAGTTAGAATAAAACATGTTTAGTTTGTAAAATACATCAAATCCACAAAACAAAGCCATTGACTTTAATCCTACAAAACAATACCCCTTTAAATAGTCCACATCACAAACATGTGGCTATCAGCACATGCAGCATTTATATTGAATGTACAATTACCATTCAGCAAGATTGCCAAAATGTAGCCCAAATAAAAGACACGATTATACAGTGATAAGTTTACCAATGATATTGATACAAAATTATTGAGGACCTTGGCATCGCTTAAACACACCCAGGCACGTCTGTTTATTTACAGTCCAATGGTAGTTTCTGAAGATAACGAGCTCCATAGCTGCAGACAGAAACATGTATTGCTATATAGCTGCTACAGTATTATGATAATGCAGTTATCTTGAAAGGGCGGAGCATTTCAAATGGTTAACAAAAACAGCAAATTAAATATGAAGCATTGACATTAGATTTAGGCTGGCGGCTTACTTAAAACATGGGTGAACTTCTGTCGGGGTTCTTTTTAGTTGTTGTACACCTGCCTCCGATCAGAAAACAGACACTTACATGTAACTAAAATCAACACATAGGCAATCAGAGATTTGATAATATTTTATAAAGAGCAAAGCATTGTGAATGAGTCCAAATTGAGTTCACATATAACAGAGGTAGATTTCCAGAATTTGGTTTATGGACATTGAAAATGTTAATAGTTATTATACTAACTTGATGGTACTTTATTCACGGTGATGTGGCTGTTCTTTCTATGTACAATCCTCCAAGAGGTGCAAAAAAGAAATACTGAAGCAAATAACTTATAATAACCACAGCAAATACATGTATTATTTATCAGTGTGCAATAGCTAATTAGGCAGAAACACATTGCCTTTGTACCTCTTTATAATAAGGAAATAGATGTAAAGAAGGCAATGCCTGGATAATATAACTACTATATATAACTACACAGTCTACACAATAAACACCACAGCTGCCAAAGCATTCATTTAAGGCTTCCAGCGTTTGTGAGACTCTAGACATCTACCAGTTCATAGTTCAATCCATCACAGAGAACTCAGTACTTTACACCAACCACAGACCGGCCAGAGATCTGGATGTCATCAAATGGAAACAGAGCCAGAATCTGAAAGAAAGCAATACAGTCGTGTGAGATTTTGATAGGTTGACAGGTTTCAGCAGTCTAATAATGCTGAGCAAATTCCTTCTTAGGCGTAGTCTACATCAATGTTTTATGCCTAGTCTACACGGCTATTTTTAAAGCATTTAGCATTTTCTACGCGGTTTGGCCTTTCATCCACACATAAACAGTGTACATGTAAACAGTGTATATAATCACTAAAGATGGAGTTTTAGCAAAACTCCTTCCAGGATGAAGCTGTAAAACATGTCAAACTGAGTTGTTGGCATGTAACGTCAGCTTGTGCACCAATATCTAAGCATGCAAATTCCTTTGCATATGGATGAAGAATGCTGTTTAGACAGGATATACGAATAAGGAAAATCCAAGGATCCGTGTACGTGTGGACTGGTCGTTTTAAAACGTAAAAAGTTTTTTACTTTTTTTAAGTTTAAAAACTCCAGGGTTGCATTCTAGCCGGAACGGTCATAAATGGATTGGTTTGGAAATTATGACGCAGACACCCCACATTCAGTTTTACTTTTTAAATCCTGTTTTAAAACTAAAACATATAAATGTATCTGTAGCCTTACTCTTCACTACAAACTAATGAAGATCCCTCTTCAGTAAATTGTCTCCTGCGAGCGAGACTCTACCGGTCAAATTAAGTCGGTCTGACTCACATCATCGTTGCCGTCAGCAAGATCCAGAGCCGTTTCGTCCTCCATGTTTCGCAGCATCTTATCAGCGCCTGACTGGCATAGAAGGTTGGCGATGACAGTGTCTTGCCGCCCCACTGCCAGGTGAAGGGGCGTGCAGCCATTAAACATGGCCGCATCCACGTTGGCGCCGTACTTCAGTAGCATAGACACTGAGTGAATGTCGTGGAGCTCCACAGCGAGATGAACAGCAGTCTTCCCGCTTGTCCCCTCCTATATGTACCAGATGGGAAAGAAAACATATATCATTTGTTGTATATTTTTTTATAGTTTACATAAATGATCACTTGACGCACGCCAGTTGTATTACTTTTAACATTAATTACATTGCAAAAATGTCATGCTTGACTCTCATATTTTCATCCAAAGATTTAAATTTGAATGAATGTCTAGCCCTATAATAATGCCCCAATGCCACCAATAGTCTAAGTTGAGCCCCATCTCCTGCCGGTCTACATGAACCTGGAATCTGCTATATTATTACAAAGCAAGCCCATACTGTAGCACAAATAGCTTTCACAGGTGCAGCAATGACTTAGGCTGCAGCGGTAAACCCCGTTTTAAAAAAGGGATAAGGCTAGGTATAAATACTTAGTGACACACACACGCAGTACACTGTGGTGGGACACATTTGGAAGCCACTCACTCGCTCACTCAGAGCTGTCCGCCTGTGTTCATTACCAGTTGCAGCATGCATATGGATCCCCACAAAGGTTAATAAGTGGGCAGGTTACAGCTACAGGGGGTCAACCATCTACCATGTCCCCCCAAGGGGCAGATAGAGCTTGCTTCAGTGCCTTAATGTAGAACATTACCAAGTTTCTTTAAATAGACTCTTAAGGCATAGCGGGGGGTGTTTTTACACATGCAGTGTGTTAGAAATTCCTGTTGATTTCACCCACAGTTGATCCAATAAGACTATAGTTAATATCAGGGACGGTTTGTTGCTTAGGGAGATTGAGCAGGGAATTTCAAACTTTACCACTGTATGCTACGGTAGCTCACTGTCCTGCCTCTAAATATCTTAATCCAATCAGCGTCCAATATTCTGTGGAGTACCTATAGCCTCCAGACCCTTTTCGTCAATATGGCTGAAAATTGTCCTGACCAGTTTATAGACGTTCACGTTAACATATTATTTCCAAGAATACAAGCTCTTCCATGCATTCTCTATGGCTTCCGGGAGTGCATGCACTAACGTGTTTACGTAATACAAAACATTCATAGGTATCCGTCAGTGACGTGCGTTGTCTACACAACATGATCTAGAATGGTTCATCACCGCACATTATGGATTGTGTCTCATCTGTTCTGTCTGCATGACTTGAGAAAAAGTAATGTCATAATATTAATAATAATATTAATTGGTAGGATTGTCTAGTCTTCTCCGGGAACCATTGTGGTGGAGAGGTTTGGGTGCCCCTATGAACCTGAGGGCTGTGCTGTCTGGAGCCTAGTGCTCGTGGTAGGGTCTCCCAAGGCAAAGTGGTCTCAGGGGACGGGTCAACTAAGAATGGTTCAGAAGACCCCCATGAACAACTTAAAAAGAGAAGGAGTTACACTGCCCGGAGGAAGCCTGGGGCCCCGTCTGGAGCCTGGACCAGAGGGAGGGCTCGCCAGCGAGCACCTGGTGGCTGGGTTTGCCACGGAGCCCAGTCGGGCACAGCCCGAAAAAGCAACGTGGCACCTCCATCTCCATCCTA
>JAODLL010000017.1:867306-892228 GCA_026546735.1 Forbesichthys agassizii
TTATATCTTCAAACTGGCCTGGGAACGTCTCGGGATCCCCCAGTCAGAGCTTGCTGATGTTGCTCGGGAAAGGGAAGACTCCGGATAAGTGGGGGAAGATGTATGGATGGATGGAGGATTGTCTAGTGTGTATGAAATTGTGCTTTTCCATAACCATTTTTAACAATATCTAAACAGAAGCCAAACGTCAATGTTTTGCATTCACTTGAACCAAGCTGGCCGTAGAGACTAGCCTACTGCCGTAGCCTTCTGTAGGAGAGATTGGGCGAGAGAATTTTGCTGCACCTAAAATAACATGACAACTGAATCAGATTATTATGAATTCATTTATTTTCATTATCAATATAAAGTGTGTTTTGTAATCCTCATTTGTTAAGACATTAATTGGATTAATTAAAGCAGACATTTCTGCTTGTTTAGTTTAGCCTATATGTTCGGTAGGTTGGTGGTTTGGCACTAGTGAGGTGACTAAGAAAAACTTAAACAGGAAAGTATAGCCTACAATGCAATGTGACCACAGCTGGTTGACTTAAAGCTATAGTAAGCGATTGCACCATCTATTCACAATAGGCTATATCTCATTGGTCTGCTGTTTGTCTGTTCTTTGTGCAGGATAACATCTTATGTTTGTAGCCTATACACAGCGCTGCCTCTGTATATAGTAACACTAATACAGTGGTGCAGATCGCACCACACAACAATATCCTAGCCTTTTGCTATGTGTTTCCAGTGTGTGGTGGGCAGAGCTTCTGACGGAAGCAAGAGGTTATTTTGTTTTGATCGACAAGCTTTCTCTAGAATGATTCACTTAGATACCTTTAATTTACCAAGGCTATTGAATGGGTCACCAAAACAGTAGCCTTTCCTAATTTCCTGAGCAGGAACCGTCACTGGTAAATATGCATGACGTAGGCATTAAAAGAGATCAAGCCATGTTAAGCACAGTCGAACGGATGCCACCGCGCGCACACACACACACACACACACACACACACACACACACACGTTTCTCACAGGATATAAATCACAACCCTCCAAGAGAGCTCCGCCCCTTCCCGTAAGCAGGGGAAGAAGGTGTGCAAGGTGCTAAGACTGACCTGGATGTTCAGGTCAGCTTCCTTTGCCATTAAGAGCTTCATAAGACAATGCTGTTTGTAGAACGTGGCCAGATGGAGACAGGTGAGACCTGCAGCAAACGCCAATGTATATTAAAAGTATTAATAATAATAATAATAATAATAATAATAATAATAATAATAATAATAATAATAATAATATTATTTCACAGCTATATTTATTCATGCATCAAAATTACATCCAATTCTGAGAATATGAGCAAATATTGATCAACATTAGAGATGTGAAATCTGCACTATGCTGAAATACCAGTAACATATCATATCCCACTCCTACACAATTTC
Source organism: Forbesichthys agassizii (assembly GCA_026546735.1). Lineage (NCBI taxonomy): Eukaryota > Metazoa > Chordata > Actinopteri > Percopsiformes > Amblyopsidae > Forbesichthys > Forbesichthys agassizii. Next base: position 868,728 of record JAODLL010000017.1, read on the forward strand.
CTATACAATCATTTAATTACAATAATATGCCTTATTACATATTTTGGCAAAGTCACTAAAACGTTGAAGTGCGTCATTATCTAGATGCACAGCTCATCGAGTGAATCCAAAACCCATAAACAAGTCACTGGCTCCAGAATCCCTATATAAGGGAGCTGGAGACTCTCCCTACCTTTCCAGTTCTGGGTCTCCAGGACAGGTGCCAGCTTGCTGGGAGAGAGCTCTTGGGTCATGGTGGTGGCACAGTCAGCCAGGCCGTACTGGCAGGCCACGTGAAGAGGGGTGTTCCCGTCTCGGTCCTGCAGCTCGAGGCTCGCTCCCTTCTCCATCAGTTGCTGCACCACACTGGGCTGGTTCAGGTATGTGGCCAGGTGCAACGGGGTCTAGAGAGGGCCACAGTTACCAACAACACAGTTACCACGACAACCACAACTGAGAGCACTTGGAAAATGCAGAAAATTATGAATAATTCCGATCAGAGTCCCTGTTGTGTTTATAAGAGCTTGGCCAAGGAGAAACATGGCATGCCAAGTGGAATGATTGTGCAGAAGGAAAGACACCACTGATACGTATACTACTAAAGAAGAAACAGGTGTCTATAGAGGAGGCAGTTTACAATGATAATAAAGAGGGGGCAAACCCTTCCAGATAGAAGGGAATACATATACAATGCTGATTACAGAGAGGGCTTACAGTACTGGGACGGCAGAGGGTAGTGGATCAAAGCGAAGGACATTGGCTGCTCCCAGGAAAGAGAGTCATATAGCTTAGTTTATCTTAGATTAGTTGTCTTAAGGCTAGCTAACATTTTGGTTAAAAAAAGTTTAAGAGACTGGAATTGTGTAAATTCTCACACTATGTTTACATTTGATTTCTAGTTTATCTAAAATATGTAGTAATAAGGAGTAACAAAATCAAATAAAAACATACATAATAATAATAATAATAATAATAATAATAATAATAATATAACACAGCCACTGTAAACACATGTTATTGTAATATACTGTATGTATCAGATAGGTTCAAATGAGTGCCTGATAAATCACTTGCCAAATACTGTATGCCCCAATACTGCATGTAATGTGCATGTTATCAGCTTGTTGATGGTGCTGTTCTTAAAGTTAGTCTTAATTGCCTATTTAATACTTGTTTTGGACAACAGAGTTGTACGACTTGCCAGTTGCCATTGAATCAGCAACTTGAAGGCCTGTTAGAGGACATTGTAGTGCTTGCTCTATGCACACCTCATACATTCAGTACATTGCCTCAGTGTGGCTTGGCCAACGTGTTTCTTGTTCCATAGATGCATGACATGGTATCTTGAAAAACAGGGAAATTCATCCACCCAGTCACACAAGGATTCACTCCAGCGTTTTGCACGGTTCTATTTCTACATTAAATTGAGAAGGGGAGTTTCCATTCAAAGACTGAGCCAACACAGGAGCCACCCACATTGACGCCCTGCAAGAGGTCAGACTGCAGAGAAAGAGGAACAGCAGTTCCCTTGAATTCCAGAGACCAGCATAATACCACAGATACCTCTAGCAACTATACAATATGAGGAAGTGTTTGAGTGGTTAAGAGGTAGAGAACCTTGGTGGTGATAACAATGTGTGTGTGTGTGTGTGTGTGTGTGTGTGTGTGTGTTGCATACCTGATACAAATTGTTCTGGATGTCAAGTACATCTTTCGGGAATATCTGTATCAATTCATGTGCAAAGTATTCATCTTCATGAATGACTGCTAAATGCAGGATTCTGAGTGAGACAAAAAAAAAGCATGTATGTTTTTTTTCACCTTGGGTGTTTCTCATATATTTAGGTAATCATGTCAAAATGCAAAATTCTAGAGAAGTAGGAAATAAGTGACATACAAATGTTGCATTAACATTCATTTCAAACTTAAATGTCACGCTTTATGCAATCAATGCTTATGCTGTTCCGACTGGCAAATTAGTGGGCGAGACATTGTGCAATAAAGGAAGCTTTACAAAAACTAGCTTGGCAGAAAAATGTTCAACAAAGGTCTTGTTAAATATTCTATGTGGTACAGTTCTGTACAGTATACTGTACTTCAATAAAGAATAGTAGTGTCAAAGTGTGAATGAACAATTCCGCTTACGTTCATAACCTGAGTGGGAAATAACGCAAATTTGCATTAGGTGTGCATGGAACCATGAAGTATTATTTATATTTCTACAATAATAATAATAATAATAATAATAATAATAAGTATCCTACCTTTTTCCTTAAATAATTTTCTTAGATAATTCAATTGCACATTGTAAAGATATATAGTTTACTATTACAAGGATTCATATATGTATGTAATGGACTAAAAACAGCATACAGTTGATCAATATACAAACACACTCCTGTCTTTTAATAAAACGATCTGCATTTTATAATTGAATAGACAACGCAATAGAATAATTTCCACAGCCATGATAAAATCCACAGATAACTGCTTGTAATAACTGAAATCATTACAGCTATTTCAATGGGACATTTAAAATATGGTTTACATCAGTGACCCGGATCTGAGACTCAATTAAACCTGGCCATTCAAGCCAGGGTTTCATTGATAAGACATCATTGTTGGGGACTTCCTTGCTAGAGTAAAATGTATGAAAAAGAAGACGAATCCCTAGGGGTGATAACTGATTAACGGATTCTCTAGCAGTCTAAATATATATGTGGTGTATTAAAAAAAATTCTGGCAGGTGAAGCTTTACATATTTGGAGAATGAAACTATGTGACAAACAATGTCAGCGCGGAAACTACAAAAAAGATACAAGCAGGTCAAAGAAAAAAACTGCACAGTAACCACAGAGCAATAGTTTGATCACACTAGCAGATACACTTGCTGAGATAATGTAATGTCAACCAGGTGTCTCATCGATACAAAGAATAGTTAGACCCAAAAAGGAGGGTGTTGCTTTGTGATGTGATGCTTTCATATCTGTAAAATGGACACTGACATTTGTGATTGCAAGAACACCTAGGAAAACCTGGAGCCTACAGGCCTACTCAATCATTAAAGTTAAGTGGATCCAACTCGAAATTTTAAAAACCATGCAGCCAATGAGATTTTTATATTTAAGCATAAAACATTTGTAAGAGTGGGCCTATCTGCCCTCTAACTTGGTAGCCTATGTGAATGGGATTTTAGGAATATTCTGGGTCTTTCAGGACAGTGGGGGAAAACCTGCCCTCTTGAAGTCAGACTAGATCGCTGGTGCATGTGCTGTATCTCTGACAAGGGGAAGTACAGGCATAAACTCACTTCTGCTTTTTCTCCATCGGGCCTCTGACCGGCATACTAAGAAGTAAGAACCAAGCAGTAGGCTACTGTACAGTAAGTAGCTCAATACACAGTCAATACGATCCCCACCACCCCTCTTTCAATAAACACGTGGTAAATGCAAGGCTACATTCCAATGTCTTTGCTTTCTGGGTCCAATGTGTGATTTAAAAATATGAATAATACATTGAGATTGCCTACCGTATTATTTAAAACTATTAAAAATAAAAAGATACATACACACATACACACACACGCACACACACACACACACACACACACATATCACCAGATCCTATGTGTTTTCAAAACACGATAAATACCAGTTTGCATAATTTAAAAAATATTGTCTGAGACTAACTCACATCTTTCTTTATAGACCTTTATATAACACTTACCTCCTGCCCCCGTGTCTACTAGAAAACTTTAAGGCAATAACTAAGCTACTTTCAATTTCTAGGCTATAGGTCTTTAATGTGGAGAGATGAGAGAAAACTACTTTAGTGAGCTTGTGAAGACAACATGTGAACTTCTGAGTAATACAAAATGTCTTAGGGCAATATTTGACAGGCAATAATAATAATCATAATAAATAATAATAATAATAATAATCATACATTAACGATAACAATTTCGCTTGTGTTAGAAATAGTTGCTAAACGTTTTTCTCTGCATAAGCCAATGTGGTCATAAGAAATATTTCAATACGAGCTTGATAATAAAAATAGTAATAATAATAATAATAAATAATAATAATAATAAAGATACACATACGTGTCTCCATCGTCAGTGATAGATGTGAGTAAATGTTCTTCCTGTTTATTGTATTCTGTGCTTTGTGAAGCTTTATCTTCAGTCGTAGAGATGTTGATGTAGTCTGCCACTAACTCTGACAGACTTTCCACTGTCAGAGACGACGAGCCGTATGCAGAATCCAGACGCTCGTCTGTAGTGGCAAATTTATCCCTGGGATCACCGCCTTCCAAACCGGTATCCTGTGTTGTTTTACTGTATGGGTCACCCTTCACAGTCGATCTGTATGATTCAGTACCAGAGTCTGTGCGGTTATCCTCAATCGAATCATCTTTTTTGTAGTCACCGCTCGCCATGGTGGCCCGTCCAGCTTCCCGTGCACTTGGTTTAAACCCCGGTACCTGTTGCTTTATGATGGGAACTGCAGTCGAAAGTAAAAATTCACACCTGAGGAAATCACCTGTTCTTTGTTAATGCAAAGGTATGAGCTACCGCGTTTCATACCACCCCGATAGTATTCTGTCCAAAAACGACATGGGATCTAATAAGAAAGTTGTAGAAACGCTGTGAAAATTTCACCAAAACTCCATAAGAGTGGTGAACAATACATTTAACGTCTACCAGTCCCATATATCCGGTAACATCATAAGCCTTGGCAGACTTGCAGAGTTCAGCGCATGTGAGAGATAGGCACGCTCGATTAAGTGTATTGGACGCACCGTGACGTTGCGGGGTGGAGTCGAACTTTTTTTTTTTAAACGGGCCTTTCCAGTAGCAATGTGGCAGCTTTATCGCCTCGTATCAAACACAGAAACCACCAGTGCGGCGTTTTCGCAACTAATCGTCCAGATCGGCTCTGTTTACCAATGGCGGTTTATTTACTACACACTAATTTTAGAAATATTCTACTGACGGTGCAGTCACCGGCTCCCGCCCCTCAACCCAGGGACGCTGTGTACTAAACGAACACATTTCATGAAAGGCGATAGCTGACATATGAAAAGGCAGCCTGTTTTTGTCGGTGGGGAATCCCCAAAGGCGTGGCATGAGCTAGTTCTGGATATGCTCTGCTGGTGCAGAATCTAACCAAAAGAATCTACTATTCTGAAACATTTGATGAATGAACGAATAAAACAATCGTTTTTTAAACGTAGAATCCAGAACTAAAACGTGCAATATATCTTTCTTTCTGTCATTGCAATTCGTAATATTAAATGAGAATGCACAAAATGTTATACTTTTAGGGTACACTGCATTGCACTATTTTTATTGTTTATAGGACGACATGTTTCCGTTTTGCAGGATGGCCTACAAAAGAATATAGCCTACAACAAAAGTGTGAAAAGGCTGCTCCAAATAGATACCGCCCCCCATTAACCCCGCGCACTTGATGCTTAGATGCGGTGACGTCACGTCGTTCACATGTCTACATCTCTTTTCCCTGTTGTGTAAATTGAACTATGTGTGAGGCAGTGTGGGCGCGCTCACATACAACACACCAGCACACGCACACACGCGCACACACATAAACCAGCTATGACATTAAAAAAACAATAATGTCAATAAAAAAGTTTTTGGATACATTTAAATTAATGGGGTTAATGTGCATTTTATTTTATGCAGCTTGATGTTCTGTAATGGAGCTAGTCAATCACGTTTTTACAATGTAACAGTGCATTAAAATGAGCCCAGCCGATTCTACTATAAAAGCGATACCGTGAATTTCAATTTTTTGAACATGCAGGTTTCATTACAGAATATGCCCTTTAGGGGGGGCACTCTCTATTATGAATACACAAAAATAGGCTTTTCATTGAACAAATTACCCACCAGCAGATTTTTCATTATTCCTACCTATTCAGCAACGATGTCTTAATCCTGTTTTAAATTTGGTTTAATATGCATGAATATATTAAGACTCAATGGTAATAATACAATGTAGAATATAGCCAACGTTAATCCACAAATACAAGGTCTCAATAGAATTGATGGGGCGGCTCACACAGTGCGTGCAACTATGGCTATGTTTGGAACAAAGATTCGATTGCACACGCTTATTTAGGCTACCCATGAGGTACCTTGTATCGGGTGATGGTTCTTATCACCTGATAACACAGCCACCTCGTCATATAAGATATGGATCTCTTTGCCATCCATTGCAATTGTTTCCCAACCTCACCTCCCCCCCTCCACACACACACACACAAACACAGCCACATCCTCGTAGCCATGCAACGGAGGTTCTCCTGAAAGATGCGAGACGAGATTTTGCAATTTTTATATTTGGTGTTACACATTACCAATTACTCTGGATGATTCTCAGAGGTTACTGACTTTTGTATACATATACCATCTTCTCTAGAAGTCGGTATTCCTGAGGAGATCCATGCTTCATTCTTTGTACCTTTGTCAAAATGACCCCAGCATCTGCTACCACAGACAGTGAGAGCTGCACTACCATCGTTCCTGAAGAGGAACCGGAGAGTCCCCGCGAAGAGGTGAGGGCATTTTCCATGTGACCACATCCCAAGTTGAGCTCTTTGAATTCAACTAATTTATTTCTAATATTTTTTGGTCTGTTTAATATAGTCAAATTTACCATATGCAATATTAGCATATACTTGCTTAATTCATTGAATAGTCCCAAATCTTAAATACTAGCCTGCAGGTGAAATAAATACAGTCTAAATGCATAACCATATGACAACCTCTGGTGCGTGGATGCTGTAGGTGTTTTGTCTGTCTCCTGCACATTGTTGTGACGGGTAGGCTTAGACTAGGCTTTCATTAATTTACCAATACATTCATCTGCGCGTAGCCTATAGCCAATATAAATAAGGCAGTGCATTGTGGAAGGTTGTTGTTTGCAGTAGACTATAGTAATTTTGTTGTAGAATATGATTCATGGCAATTTCTGAAACTGACAGTTCACTATCCTTTTCTCAAGGACTGTTCAAACAAAAAGAGGTGTAAAGCATTAATTAAAACGATACCCTCCTCAAGCCTCATGGGTGTGAAAGCCTTTCTCTAAATAAACAGCCTACTGCCTATAATGTTATACAACCTTTTAGGTTAAACGTATAACCCTAATAGATCAGTCCTTCTAACATTCATTACTCAAGAAGTCATTATATAACTCAGGGACTCAGCTGTCTTATTCTGTAAAGATAACACCATGAAAACTGATGATCAGATTATCATGGTTGCTTTTAGCTTAGTTTCCAGCAAAGGTTTTAATATTTCATGACTACTTGATGCATTCTCTTGTTACATTCAGTCATTCAGATAATGGTCTCGCAAGCTTACACAGGCCATAATTGTCTCTTATCATAGTATGCTTTTTACACATTTGATAACCTTTAGATTCCTGAATCAGTTATTATTAAAGGACAGAGGATTTGTTTACACTCATTATAGAACTGTACTTTCCCCATTCCCGTTTGTTCTGTTAGTTTATTTATTAATTAAAAATGATAAGCTACAGGCAATGGAATAAAGATTTCTATTCTGTGTGTATTTCTTTCAGTGAGTGTTGGTTGGGTATGTAAGAGGCCTAAGATGGGCAATATACTTACTGAGAAACAAAACATGTATTATCAGATCAGAAACTGATCGCAGAGGTAATACATGGTATAATACATGGTAATACGTTGTACACCAGCAATGTAAGCCAGGATTGGACATTTATGGTCATATATTTTCCATTAACAATAACCGTGAAAGCTGTCCAGCACAGTTTTGCTGAGCACTGCCTTTACGGTTATGTATTTGTCCTTTCTTTCTAAACCACACACTGTCTCTCTCTGCATGTTGTTTATACAGTATGATATCTAATATTGCATTTGTCAAGAAGCATCCTTCTTGAAGCTTTTGAATGCCTGCCAAGCATTTGTGGCAACACTCGTTAGGCGTGGCGGTCGGTCGTGTGCTAAAAGATGGCACCCTGTAGGATACTGCCTGGCTCAAGCAACTGACATTCTGTTTGGCTTTACATAAAAAGGGTGTGGAAAAATCTGTGTGATCTGTGTAATATAAATAATTAGCAATTTTTTTGAATAGGAATAAAACAAAACAAATACAATTGGAATTTAACAATAATTTCGCATGCTGCAAAGTCAGGCAATGTTTTATCCACCTACTGTATTGCCGAAGTTGTATGAAATTGCCATTATAAGCCAAATGTGATTTCACATTTAGGCAGGGAGTATTTCAGCAGGGAGTAGGCTAAATATCTTGGTAAACATCTTAAAATACTGAAGTGAAACTGAAATGAAACACAATGGAACAGACAATGGAACACACAGCAAACTCAGCAAATATAGCTCCACCATTTCACAAACGCTCATGTGTGTCTCTCCTCTGTATACAGCAATGGCCCGTAAAGCAGTCCTTCAGTAAGTCTGTGTGTCGCGAAAGCCACTGGAAATGCTTGCTGCTGTCCTTGCTGATGTACGGCTGCGTCGGGGCCGTGACCTGGTGCCAGGCCACCCAAGTGACGCGCCTCTCCTTCGACAGCGCCTACAAGGGCAAGTCCATGATGTACCACGACAGTCCCTGCTCCGACGGCTACGTCTACATCCCCCTGGCCTTCCTGGTCATGCTCTACGTGGTCTACCTGGTGGAGTGCTGGCACTGCCACGCCGGGAACCAGCTGCGGTACAAGGTGGACTTGCAGGGCGTTGCCGAGCGACTGGGGCAGATGCGACGAGCCACACCCTGCATCTGGTGGAAGGCCATCAGCTACCACTATGTGCGCCGGACGCGTCAAGTGACGCGCTACCGCAACGGGGACACCTACACCACCACGCAGGTGTACCATGAGAGGGTCAACACGCACGTGGCCGAGGCCGAGTTTGACTACGGCAACTGCGGGGCGAAGGATATCTCTAAGCGCCTGCTGGGCTTGGAGGGCTTTGCCGTCACCAGGCTGCGGTTCACCAAGTGCTTCAGCTTCGCCAGCGTGGAGTCCGAGAACGCGTACCTGACGCAGCGCGCCCACTTCTTCACCGAGAACGAGGGCCTGGACGACTACATGGAGGCGCGCGAGGGGATGCACCTGAAGAATGTCGACTTCAGGGAGCACATGATCGCCTTCTCCGACCCGGGCCGCCTCCCTTGGTACGCCTCCGCTGCCGCTTTCTGGTTAACAGCCGCCATCACCCTCTCCTGGCCCCTGCGAGTGCTGACGGAGTTTCGCACCGCCCGCGTCCACTACCACGTGGAGAAGCTGTTTGGCGTCAACCGCCTGGCGGAGACACCGTCGTCGTCCGAGGAGCGTCCGTACTGCCGCACGATCCCGCGGGTCCACACCTTCGACAGCACGGAGCTGGAGTGGCACATCCGCTCCAACCAGCAGCTGGTGCCTAGCTACTCCGAGGCCGTCCTGATGGACCTGGCCCAGCTCTCGGGGAGCTCCAACGGCTATCGGCAGAACTGCGAGCGCTGCCACCGCGTCATCAGCAGCCCGTCCATCTTCTCGCGTAGCGCGCTTAGCATCGGGAGCCCCCGTGTCCCCTTCAGCGCCAGCCGCTTTTCCCTGGGCCGGCTGTACGGCTCGCGGCGCAGCTGCCTCTGGAGGAGCAGCGGGAGCCTGCAGGAGCGGACCCGGCCCACGGAGAGCACCACCTGCCTGTCGGAGCGGCAGGCCGGCGAGGAGAGTCCCCCAGAGTACCAGGATGCGCTCTGCTTCCCCGTCCTCATTGTCCATAGGAACGAAGGCTGCCTCAACCACGACCACCGCTCCCTGCACAGACACGGGTCATGTGTGGAGACATCCCTGTGAGACCACTGCTCCACAACATGAGCCGGGCGGGCAAAGAGGATAATGGTCCTTCTCCCTGCCTGAGATGTGGCCTCATGAACGGGCCAGGCTATAGAAGTCATTCCATTATTTTAGTGGCTGGACTCGTCTGTTAGTTCAAACAAGGATGTATACAAAGGATAATTATATTCTCCATACTTTCATTAGGCCTATCACCTATAGCAGGGCTGTTCAATTCCAGTCCTGGAGGGCCGCTGCCCTGCATGTTTTAGATGTCGCCCTGCTCCAACACACCTGATTCTAATGACTGGGTCATTATCGGCTTCTTCAGAGCTAGGCTGCATCCGAATACTCAGTATAGACTACCTTTGGTGAAGTACCTACTACCCAACCATTAGTCTAGTACGTTCTATGAGTAAGCTAGCGAGTAGTAGGGACACAATTCGGATATACTCAACTGCCATCCCACCTGTCCTTTGACCGATGTTTGCTGCGAAAACTCACCTCAATAGCGACATATGAAAACATTTTTTTTTATATCTACTCATATTAAATTGTCTTTACTTTGGAGTGATAGTATGATTATGATACTTATATTTGTACATCGCCGCACCTTCGCTGCTAGCTCCTGTCATGTTATATTCTATTTACCGCTATTTCTCTTCTTCCATTTTTTTTCTGGATAGTGCCCAACTGACTTATGGGATAGCGTAGTGTGGAACGTTTGTACACTACGGAGGTAGTACGCCACTCGACTACTACCAGCTGCTTACTGAGTATTTGGACATACTACTAATTGTGACGTACTGCTTTTTGCCTACTAGAAGACAAGTTCGGGTATCCGGATGCAGCCATTGATGATGATCCAGTCATTAGAATCTAAAACATGCAGGGCAGTGGCCCTCCAGGACTGGAATTGAATAGCCTGATCTATAGGAACCAAATGGATGAAGCTCCTTGAAACCCACACAGGTGTTTTGAGTTAATGTGGCCTCTTCTCAGGATTGTGTAGCCTGCTTGACTGACATCTCTATAATTCTGCTTTGACAGTGTTGTTGCACCTGTTAGGGTGGGAAAACTTTCAGTGAAATGAACTCAGAACACCTGCGTGGGTGTACAGAAGCTAACCTTTAAACACAGATTATGTCTTGCAAAATAATCGCAATGCATTCAAATGTCAGGAACAGCCATAATGTTAATTACGTCTAATTAATTAACAAAGACTTAATACTGTAAGAGTGTTGTTTAAATTGGTTCTAGCCTACATCTTTGAGGGTTATTTACTTTTATTGTAAGGACAACTTACAATAAATTCAGCTCAGGTTATGTAATTAATGCTTTAATATTCTGTTCTGTGATATATGTAGATACATGTTTACAGCATAGTACATGCAACCTCAAGTTGGGCCTGCCAAATATATATAAATAATAAATAATAATAAATTACTTAAAATAATATTACTGCATTGCAAATACAAGATTCACACAAACAGGGTGTGAGGAGGGAAAATGCAAACAAACAAAAAACAGCCACATTATATAAGCACACTTTAGATGCTAGAATATCTGAGAATTCGACATAACTGCAATCGACACCGGTCTATGTAAACAGTTTTACACTTAACAGTCTAATCATACTTCTTTCATGACCTTGTTTATAGAATTATTCAGTAATAAAATATTGACATATGGCAAGGTTCCACTTTCAGTTATATTTAAATAACATGGGTGCAGTGACATTATACTTCCTGGCATTCTAAATATAGCAACAGTCAATTAATAATGTAATACATGAAGGCTGAAGGCCACTAGAACTTAAAATACTATCCACAAGATGCTTCTTCCTACTGAGGTTTGGTTCAATTTAATGTGTGTGTGTGTGTGTGTGTGTGTGTGTGTGTGTGTGTGTGCGCGCGCATGTGTGTGTACAGTATTCTCACTGGAAAATTAACCACCTTAAAATAATTACAAATATGGCAACTACTGCTACTACTGAAAATAGTTGGCAATATTTATTCAGTCTACCTCTTTATTTAAGTGCATTTCTCCTTACCTTTCATTACAATTGTCAAACATAAAGTAGAAGTACAGTATATCCATAAAACCATCTAGAGTTATATACTGTATATACTAAACGATACAGCTTCAATGTATGTCATTAAAGTGTATACATATAGCATAGCTGCAGCATTTCATAGCAGGCTATGTTCTGCTACTGCATAAGATAAAGATAGGCAAAATGCATTAGAAGTGCAGGGGGGACTTCCAGCTACTTTAATTGCCGTTTGTTAAATATAATACCAACCTATTGCAAAAATGCTAACTATAGTGTAGTACCTGTTTATTCAGTTTCAAATTCAAACAGAATAATGAATATGTTCCACATCATTCAATATTTGCTTAGATTGAGAAATCCAAATCTATGAATTGTCAATTGTTCCCCCAAAAATTCTAATTATAAAATGTGTACGTCAGATTGCTAAATTCACGGTCCCTTCTTATGGTCAAAGGTTTCAGTTCAGCCCCAGCCATTCTGCCATCAATGACATACTAGCATGGTGCTTCCTGCATCATTTTCTGCTTCAGTTCAGCATCAGAACCATTAAATTACAGATATTGTTACACATCTTTCCGAATTACATCTGCTATACTTTCCAGTGATACTATGAAGCATACATATACACACTGGGTTCTCAAACAAAGGTAACCATAATCATTACGTTGTTTGTGTGGTGAGTGATAAATACAGTGACTACATTGAGAGCAATAACAGGAAATAGCCTGGCACTTGTTAATGTGGAAAATTCAGAATCATTCAAATCTCTTAACTAATTTCAGCTATGCAAGCTCCTTTACAAACTCAGGAGAGCAGTAGATACTGTATGTTCTACTATTGACTCACCATGTTATCATTCCACTTCACAACAATAGACCTTTGGCATATTTTACATATGTTGTACATATGTCTAGCAGACAGAACTTGTTTTCGTTTTGAGTTAAGGCTGCAAGGAATGTCTGTAGAGCATAGATCAGCTTGGCAAGTTGGCACTAACTGGATAATTGTAGGGGGTATAGCAACAATGTCACAACCATACAGACTCTACCATTAGAAAAAAAAGACAAATTGTGTCCATGGAGCTTTTAGCAATGCCAGAATCATATCTCAGTACAGTACACTTTATAAAGTCTCTCAACATTCACTGTGATATACAGTAACATAATATATGTCTTACAAGTGTTTACTATTGCAATGTTTACTATACAGCGACAACAACAACTAAATCAATCTGGGGATCTGGGACAAATAATTACAATGACTGGACACTTATAGGCAGACATTTGTCCAGATGACTGTTAGCATCAATATGGCATCTGGCATGCAAAGCATTGAACCCTTTATCATACATAGTGAGTAGTCTGCTGTATGTAATCTACAAAGTAGACTATAATGTTCTTCCACTCAAGAATGCTTAAGGAACTTCTCCTTTTCTAATATTGTGTAAAGAGTTTTCTGAGGACAACTATTAGTACAAGGTTTTGTATCTGTAGATAAAGGTGAGGCTAAAATGGCTATCACTACACAGTGTGTGCTTAGTTGGATGTGTAAGCAGTGCTTTTGTAACCTGTATTGGAGCAGGGACATTTAATTTAAGATTATCAAATTAATATACAACCAATGGTGTGAATTTGTATTTTTTAAATAAATGCTTTAAACAGTATACCAAACGTTTTTGCAATGCTATTAATTTATGTATTTTTAGGTTTCTTAACATCTAAATAGTTACATAGTTATATTTTATCAAGACATTATCAATGTAAAATATTTTCAAGGAATACACACACAATAATTGTATTTGCCTAAAAGTATAAAACTCAGTAACCATGTTTCAGATACTGAGTACAGTGGTACACACTAAAGTATCTTCAACAACAGACCTGCTCTGCCCATGTGATACTAAATACAAATTGACTTTTAAGAATTGCATTAATATATAAAAAATAGTATGTAAAAAATAGTAATAGTAATAGTATGTTGCTGTTAAAAGGTAATTATACACTACAGAGGTAAAAATGCAAGTGCACATTGTGGGTACTGGGTACTGTATTGTTCACCAAGCATAATGTAGTGATGTTGCAGATGGAAAGATACTAAATATATATCAAACAACATATTTTGTATTAAATTTGAAATGAACTCTAAAATCAATGGAAGATTTTTTTTTTTTTTTAATGTTTCTTTGTCTTAATGATTCGTTGTTTTAATTAGAATATATATGTCACATGATATACCTTATATGCAATATAGTATTATGACTATAGGAAAAAAAAATCTAGCCATATCCTGTTTGTCTTTGTCTGTAACTAGATATATCTTCTTTCTACTTATCTAAATAACAAACAAATCATATTTGGCAAGCACCGGCAGTTATTCTTAAAGGATCTCAGGAATAATCTGATAACTTTGAACAATAGCATCTGGCTGTTCATACAAAATAGCACTGAGCCGTACTAACATTTTAACTGCTCTTTGTGATTTTAAACAATGATTTACTGCTAGCCTGAGACAGGAGTTTTCTATTTCTGTAACAAAAAGCCCAAGGTCAAAGATATTGATGCTTATGCGGGGGATTTTTGATCATCCACATTTAATTCCACTGCCAAACAGACAATGGAACTCTCAATAGCTGGGAGATTGAGGGAAAATGTAGATGTATCTGCCATGGGCAAAGGACACCTACTCATCTTTCCATTATTGTTTTTTCAATAGAGGAATGAATAATTGAAACTCCCTGTAAGCTACCGTTGAAATACTTTCCCTGTTACCTTAATTATTCTGTGCTTCTATACATACACTGCAGTGTTTTACAATTAAATGTAATGAGTCAATCAGACATCAAGACCCCGTGTCTGAGTCATTCTGGTTTACGGTAAGATTAGGATCAATAGGATTAACTTTCCTGGACTAGGCAATGGCTTCCTGGCTACAAATATAACTATTTGAGATGTTATTAGGGACATCCAGTTTCCTTCTACTAAGCAGCTAGATAAGGACTTCATGGTCTGTTAGGTCACAAGAGGTCAAGGCCTCAAGTGTTCCAGGTAGGAATTCAGCAGCATTTATCACCTTTCATTCTCCACAACATCAGAAACCAAGGGAGAAAAGTGCTTATAGGCATCAAGGATCAACCAGGTACCTAAATCATTCACACTCCACTTTAATCAGCCACAACTCACTGTTCAAATGTTGGACACATAAGTAAATATCCATAAAACTCTGGCCAGTAGGCATATAGAGACTGTGCTAAACCACAGGGGTAATTGTAGACACAATTTGAGACGTTTACCTTTAACCTCCTTAAAATGACTTATCTAGGCAAGTGATAAAGCAAAACTGCTGTAAGCCATGTGTAGACATGTAATGATGGAGAGAAATAGAGATTACATCATGATGAATCAAAAAGACTGCTCAGAGAAGTACTAAGGTTGGAGGCAGGAGGGACTCTAAGACTAGTCCCCTAGGCAGTCCATCACTTTCGCAGTCATGTAACAAAGCATGACAGACACACGCTTTCCCAGCATTCTGCCTGTAAAAGATTGCTGTGAGATCGGCCATCTAGTACAGAGGAGAGCACACTGGGAGATGCTGTCGAAATGCACTCTGGGTAGAGTGGGGTGAATCATATTTTTAGTATGCCTCTATTTCATTACAAATATAATGAGCTTTAAAAGCTGTTGTCTTGTCATACAGCAGCAAGTTATATTTACTCACCTGGGCCAAATACCCATTTGTGAATGCATTGTGGCATCCAAGATGAACCTGAATGGTGTTGAACATTATTGAATAATTAAATAAATGTGTGCACAGGTTTTAGGTCAGTTGGTGCCACCTTGTGTCTACATTACTATCAAACATAATGTAGATGATGCAACTTGGTTTGACTTAAAATGACATCACTAATTTGAGTCTCTACTCATTTATAGATTCATTTCTGAATGAGCCTCTCCTTCAACAATAATAAATGAACAGTTGCAGAAAACACTCAAGATTAAAGTACACCACTGCATTTGTTTAAATGTGCCCCTCCTGAAACAGAGAAGTTACAAATATTATGTTCTGTTTAAAAAGACCACAATCTATTTCAGAACATAAACTAACTTTATTAATTTTCTTCAAGAAAAACAAACAAAAAATAAGACAAACAGAAGAAACAAAACGGAAAAAATAATGTTTGTGCTGGAACTCCTTGCTAACTCTGCAAATTGCCATCATTTTAGAAAGTACCTGCACAGCTAGCCAACTATAAATGTATATAAGACATAATGTTCATCCCATAGGGTACCAAAACAACTAATCCTCCAGTTCACTGGTATCCAGGTAATCAAGGGAGTTTAGCTGTATGCTGCTGTCTGTGTTGACAGAAACCACAGAGCTAACACTACTTAAGGACAACAGGCTCCTCTCACTGCCGCTGAGAATGTCACTGTCACTGTCGCTGTCTTGGACATTGTCAAGGTCATCGCTGCTGCTGCTGCTGCTCTCGTCATCTTTGATTACCATCACCTCCACGGGCTTAGCTGGTAGAAAACAAAAACAAAACACAAGCCTCGTCATAGGAGAGCCCTTCGCATGAAGTTCATTCATCCTGTATAAGGTTTGAATCTGCAAATAAACAACTTTGAATCTGAAGAACACTGCTAGGGACATCAATTTGTCACCATAAACAATTAATCTTCTGAGCAACACAACGTTGTTTCTGGATAACCTGAACCATCCTTGTTCTAGTGTATTTGGGATTAAATGCCAAGGCTACCTTGCTGGTGGTCAAGAAAGGAGGGGTAAAAACAGAATTAGAGTCACTATCAACTGCTAGATTCTCTAAAAGGAAATCAAGGGATTGGAACCAATAAACTCTTGGGTCCAAATTATAAACAATGCTGTATAACGTGAAAATAATGTATTATTCATGTGTGAACAAAATTACTTGATACGAGTGGTGTTTGCCATTTTTTAAAATGTTACTTCTTACGGGGCCAGGGCTGTGTAGGAGTATCAAATTATTATTTCAACACGCACAGAGAACGGTATGATAACGAAATGCCAGGAGATATTTGGTGAATTTGACTTAATGTGTATTAGCATACAATTAGCTTGCAATAGCTGATTTTACCTTTAAGTCCTGCAAACATATCTGCCATTGCTGTTGTGGCAATTCACCCTCCTCTGTGACCCATATAACAATTCAAGGGATAAGCATGTGGCCTGCAGTTCAAACCATGTTGGCTAACATTTTTATCATATCATGTTCATATATTCAAGCAAGAACCTCCGGTGCTGAGAAATTAATACAACGCAGAAGTGCCAAAAGCTGCAATTCCTTGAATGGCCACTTAATGCTGGCTGCAATAGGGAGTCAATTCCCAGAGACTAGTTTGGACTTTTGACAGCAGGAAACCGATGGAGTGCCTACTCCAGGTGGGGAATGAGTCCTTACCCCAAGTGAAGGAGTTAAAGTACCTCGGGGTCTTGTTTGCGAGTGAGGGGACATTGAAGCGGGAGATTGGCCGGAGAATCGGAGCAGAGGGAGCGGTATTGCAATCACTTTACCGCACCATGGTGAGGAAAAGAGAGCTGAGCTGGAAGGCGAAGCTCTCGATCTACCGGGCAATTTGTGTTCCTACTGTACCCTCCCCTATGGTCATGAAGGGTGGGTCATGACCGAAATAATGAGATCACGGTACACGCGGCCGAAATAGGTTTTCTCTGGCATCTCCCTTACAGAGCTCAGCTGTCCATGAGAAACTCTGAGTAGAGCCGAATTGGGTGGGACAATAAAAAGGCTTGCTCATGTGTGCTAAATTTCTAGTAGATTGTGATATATAAAGGTTTATGATTTATAAACCAACATTCCCCCCCAAACAGTTTTGTTAACAGAGTTCTATTTACTATAATTGTATTTATGAAATAACAGTCACTGCCTTTACGGTGTGCCGACCTATCATGCTTTGTGTTGTGCGTTGCGTAGCCACCCCTCAAAGGCCCATTGTGAGCCAGGAAAACCCCAGGTAGGTCATCAAATATGTGTAGAGATGACATGATCTTCTCTAGACATGTTTTTGACACACCTCTCACCTTTCCTCTCAGTGATCAGAGTCTGGCGCCGGGCCTTCACATCCAGGCTAAGGTTGTCCACCATGCTGTTGATGCAGTTGTCCAGTGCCAGGCAGCGTGTCTGGGACTGAATTGCCTGTCTGCAGATGGGACACTCGTCCTTTCTTTTACGCCACTCCCGGATGCAGTACATACAAAAGCTGTGGGCGCAATTCAGGATGACCGCCTGCAGGGCGTGGTGAAAGGTCCAATAAGACGCGTCACCACTTGAAAACATCTGCTCTTAGATGTACTACTTACACCTACTGGTGTATATGCAGTGGTGCCAATGTTAACCCTACATGTTGACTTCCACTACCTATAGCTATGCAGACTAAAATATCTATCATGTACCTACAAAGCTCCAACTCTATCTGACATGATCTTACATACACCACTGTAAGTCATTGCTCAGTTGACATTAAACAGCTATAGTTCTTAGTTCTTCATTTAAAAATGTACATAGGTCTTAACACAAACCTGGACAAAGTAATGCTGAAGACATGTATACAGTATTTACATGATGCTCCAATTACAGCTAGGAGAATTTGTCCCGACATGCATCCATTTGTCCTACCTCAATGAAGAGCTCAGAGCAGATAATGCACTGTAGCTCGTTCTCCAGCACTTCTGTCACTTGTGTAACTACCTCCTCTTTTTGAGCTCTGGCTTTCTCCTTCTCCTCCTGTAAGGGGTACAAAGTGTTCGTGTTACAATGGATGGGTGTGCCTTCAGAAGCCACACAAAACTGTAAATCAATGCAGCTTACCTTGGTCTCTTCGAGCTCTTTGTTTTTGGCTAGGAGAATCTCAGCAAAGCCTCGACGAGATAGGGCAAGCTCGCCCATAACTTTCTTTTGCTGTGGACATTGTACAGAGGACAATTAAGCAATACAAGCATAAACAATACAGGGTAATTGAACTCACTTAATACATTGGAGAGATACAGCCTTATTGTAGGTATTCACAGCACTACTTACAATGCATACTATAGTATGTACATACACATGTACAAGTCGGTTTACAATTGCTTTTTAGTACTGGAAAATATGGACTAGATGAGAATTTCTATTGCAGCACAACATAAGAAACATAGCAACGCCAATTACCTCTTGCAAGGCCTCATCCAGTTGTTTTTTCAGCAGCTCTTCCTGGTACTTTGTTTTCTGTGCCTTTGAATGATGAAACCCATCATAAAGAATGAATGACAAAACGGTTATATGTGCACAACATATGAGCTACTTCATATTGCTTTAAAAAACAAAATGTTTAATTGATTGTAAAGTTTCATGAAAATTATAACTGGTATGCAATCCATCAATATAAAACCCTTATAACAAAAGCATTTTTATACAAATTTAAAAAAGTCAGACACTCTCTCAACCATTACAGAAAGCACTGTTGTTTTGGTTTCAACATCAGAAAGAGCAAGCCCCTTCAACATTAAAGTGCTACTGTGGACCACAGTCCTCCCTACTGCTAAAATGCTTTTCTCTACCCCTCGTCAGACAGCTGCACATACTTTTGGGATAAATGTGGGGGAAGCTTTAAATGATCACTTAGTTTCACTTCAGAAACTGTAGAAATAAAAGACAATGTTAGAAAGTAGTCAAACAGCTCAGTGAGTCATGTTGCCCTTTTGCATTGCACGTGCAGGCTCGGCAGGACTCGGCACGGTCTGCCCAGCGCGGAAGAACATTGCATTACAATGGGCCGTCACACTTTAAGGTGCATCTTTAATTGATTATGTGCTTATCTTGAGTCAATCACGTTTAAAAGTAGTTCTCTCTTTAACGCACTTCAGGCTCTTTTATTAGTGCACTGTCCAACAGTGGCAGCGATTTGTAAACATGGCTTTTCAGGCTACTAGGTAATATTTTACTTGCCATAGTAACAACATACGAGGACAACTGGTGACTATGCCTGAATGACTACACAGTCTTATATGGCGAAAATGCACTGCCTATTTATCAGACATGGATTATTTAAACATTTAAACTTAAACTTAGAAAATGTATAGATCTTTTAATTTTTCTTTTAGTTGACACGTAATATAAGGGGGTATGGGGAATTTTCATACACGGTGCAATGATCTGGTAGCATGTGGGCGTGTTGGCCATTCCTGCAGCAAATGCAAAAGATACGAGACGAAAATAGCGATCATTACAGGTATATTACTTTGTGTAATACACAAACAAACAGGTGCATGAGCATACCTTTGTGTAACAAATAAATGTGCATTTCTGAAATGATGACGAAGCCTATAACATCACAGCGGCTCACTTGGAGGCAGGCCGGCTCGCTTTGGCCCTACTCCAGAGCAGGCCCGGGCGTGGCTAGATGCGGCCAAATGTGCCAGTGGAAAAGCCTGATTTTGGTAGTGGTGGTAATGGTGGGGGGGCTGTGTGAATGTGAGAGGGTGTATGAGTTGCTGGCTGCTCACGCTCCATCAGCATATATTTTGTAATGAGCATGGTTTCAACAAACTCCTGGCAAAACAGTTTCCCAATCAAATGTGGGGGCTGTGGGAGTTGAGCAGCCCACTCGTATGCTAGCCAGGTCCTCAGGTGACTTTAAACGTATATGTGTATAGCCATTTTCAGCCAATGAAATACAGATTTTTCACAAAATTTTGATTTTGTTAACATCAGTATTGATGCGATCCATTACAGATCAGACCCATTACTTAGTTACCAGCTCCAAAAAAACACATTTTAGGGTGCAGATACTCTTATGTTCCTAGTTTGTAGTCCTTTGCTGCCAATTCCATAAGTAAAGAAGACCAATGGGAAAAAAATATACCTCTAGTTGCTTCTTTGTCTCACTGAATGACTTCTTCAATGTTTCCATCCTGTACATCTTGGCTTGCAGCGTGGCCAGCTGCTTCTGTAGTCCCCTGACCTGTGCCTCTCGCTCCGAGTCGTCCAGAGATGCCACTTGCTTCTGGGTGTCGCTCACCTGTTCACGCAGCCTCTGGATGTTTTGACTGTACCTACAAACAATAAGCAGAGGGGTTAGCCACTATGCCGGTGTTCTGACAGTCTACCCTACCCGTCAGATTGTCCTACCTCGTCATACTGCGCATGTGTATTCAAATGCTCTATTCCTCATTTTCAGCCTCGTAGCACAAAACCAGTTATTTTTACTTGTCAAACTAGCCTACAGCTATTTCATCCTGGTATATATTCAGTTTACATGGTAGGATAATCTGACATGGTAGGCCAGATAGACAGACTATAACTATCATTTTGCGCTACGGTAGAACAATTTGACACGGTAAGATAAATAGACAGACCGGCACCACTGCAAAAAACCAAAATGTTCTTTAAGATGACCAAATCAAAGACAAACCTGCGCAAGTCGTCTAGATCATCATATGGACTGCTGGACCCATGTAAAGACTGGCATAGAATCTCTGCCTGTGTGCTCGGACCTGGGTCTTCAGGTTGCTTAGTAACAAACAATGATTGCTTTACCATTATGGGGCATGGTTGAGCTAATGTTCTGTCTGAGGAGGAGCAGCGATACAGTTTGGTCTTTGATGATGTAGAAGGCTCCAGTTCCTCAGCGTTATATTTCCTCTTGTTCTTCTTAGGTTTGAATGCAGTAGCGTCCTCTCTGCATACCGTTGCTAGATGGGGTTTAATGTCTTTTAGGGGTCTCTTTTCGAATATGTATTCATACTCCACCTCAGTTCCAACAACGGGAACACCAAGTCGTATTGAGTCCCCGAGCTTTATGCGATGAGCAACCTCTTCAGGTATGCGCTTTCCATTCACCCACACACCATTGAGACTCTGATTAAAAGAAAGAAAGAAAAAAACAATACTTCAAACCAACCGCAAATGTTATGTTACGTTATTTAAAGTTGACCACGCAGACGCACGTGACATACCCTCCTGTCTGTCACGGTCCACTCTCCACTTTCCCTTTGCTTGAAAAGACAGTGCAGCCTAGAGATCATGAGGGGGTAGCTTAAAGACAGGAGCTGGTAGGTGACATCTTGCGCACGTCCAATAGTCACCTGGCCAGTACAAAACAAGATACACAGCAGTACGATTAAAACGTCATCATTTTTTATTTCAGCAACTGTATACATTTATAGAGTACCTGTATATGGACAAAGTATATGGATAAGACTTATGAATATTGAATAATGTAGTACTGTCAGAATGACTAATGCAAGTTAAACACAGAGCCTGTTTTAGCATTTGGTAGCTTAATGTAGCCAACTGCACCTCTGTATTCTCGAACAAACGAAGCCAGTCTGAATTTTTTCCAACTCTGTTTAAACACCATGCTTCTATATTTGTAGAATCGTCTTCTTCGGTATCGAATGTCGAACTATCCATTTTGCCTCATTCCACAACTTGTCAATAGATTGATGATACTTTGTGTTTCATTATACATAAAGCCTGTAGCCTACCCGTCAATCCATCTGGTGTACCGGTAGAAACTGACATCCGGTAAAACCGTCAAAATAAAACGCTAACAAATATTTATTTCATAATGCACCATTGCAAAGTGTTCATATAATTAATATTATTGGTAGTAAAATAAATGCACGTTTGTATAATTCTGAAAAAGAATAGTGTTCAGCTTATGTGACTACTGAAATAGCGTGCTTTAATTTTGACAATATTCGATTATGGGCGCCAGGAGGACACGACAACTTCCCAACCAGTTGAACTCAGCACTGAGTTCGCATTTATGGCAAGCCGTTTTAACATTTATTCACTAGAGTTGACTATCCGGAATTAATAAAACAGATATATGCATTGTAATTTGAACTAGTTGTAATTTATTTTGACTAGCCATAATTTTGATTAAAAATATCTACGTCATTTTGAATAGTCAAAACTGAAGTTATAAATATATATAATTCCGTTTTGACTAGTAAGTTTCAAACGGCTATCGCCATAATATGGTATGGTATGTCACATAAGCAACTCTGTTTGGTTAGGCTTATTTATGCTTCTGCGTCGAAGCTCAACACCTTCTCTCTGACTTTCGGGAAGTAATCCTGTCGATATCTATTGGCTGTTAGCATTGTCAATCACAAGTATGTCACCGTAATTTCTGGTGCAGCGATAGAGCAGTGCTATATTTACATATTTAAAATGTTAAAATTATTTTAATCAGTAATCGCAGCCTACTATTTTTACAGATTTACAATACATGTAAAACAGCCAGACTCTGTTGTTTGGTTTTCCTCATTGCAAGTTTAATGTCTGACCTGGTCAGACATAAACGTTAAGTCGTGCATGTCAATCAAAATAGCTTCTATGTCAAGTAGGTGGGTACTGACGCAGTTAGCCAGCGCTATGTCCCACCAGACTTTCCGTACGGAAATGATAGCTCTGCGAGACAAGGCTACTGTCAACAGTGAGAGGAAAGGAGAATTTCTCAATACATTTCATCTAGCCAATTCACCAAGACCAAGAAAGAATTAAAATGTTGCCAGCGGTTTAGACATTAATGGCTGTGTGTTGTGTTATTTTGAGGGGACAGCAAATTTACACTGTTCTACAA
>JAODLL010000017.1:917436-931656 GCA_026546735.1 Forbesichthys agassizii
GGCGTGGGGGCATGGTTTATGTGCTAACCATGGTGAGGACCCCTGCTGGGTGATAGTCCTTTTTCTTATCTGCTCTTAGTGTTGGTCGGTGTCAGGAACGGGGGAGGGGTGGTGTGTGTGTGTGTGCGTGCGTGCGTGCGTGCGTGTGTGTGTGTGCTCCATAAGCATGAATCACCGATGGGGCGTGGTTAGGCTGTGGGATCACTACATTCTGTTTTCAGCACATAATATTCAGTTTTTTATAAAAACGGTAATGTTGTCAATATTATCACCAGCATTGATGTGTCTCATCACAGATCAATCCTGTTACTTCGTTTACAGCTCAAAAAACATATTTTAGTGTGCAGTTAAACTTTAATTGAAACAATCACACAGGTGATATGCGATTCAATGTGCTGTGAATGTGCATATTGTATGTGTCAACCTGTGGGGTGTATTTTATTGTATTTCCCTTGATTCTGCTATGCAGAGTTGTCTACAGGATTTGCACGTGTGAGTCAATGGCAACTATGAGCTCAGCCTCAGCAGGGAAAGTTTTTTTTATCTGCTCTGATGACTCCACTTGGAAAACAGGGTTTGCCATGTTAAACCCTTCATGAAAACACACACAGGCAGGTACGTATACTTTGTAGAACATAGGAGAGACACACTGATGGACTCACATGCAGTACATAACATACACAATTCACTATCGTCCCAATGAAATATAGCAGGTCCACTTTGAAATCCTAATGCAATTATTGACATTTTGAACTACATTGTTTAGATGCAACACCTTAGTATGCATGCGTGTGTATGTGTACACAAGCAGTATCTTGTCTTCCCATATGTTCTGCAAATAAAGAGTTAATGTTAGAATTATTGCTTAATATACATGTAGACAGGTACAAAACCTGCTAAATTTGGTCCAGACAACCAGAGAGAAGTTTCCAAACCAATAATTGTACTGTCTATGTACACAGCAATGGCCATACGAATGTCTAATTCATATGGCCATTGCTGTGCAAGCACCAAGCCATCAACTGCAGCATTGTGTGACAACTGCAGGCGTTATGGTTAAAGCTGAATACTGTTCTGGGGTTTTAGCGTCAGCCAATATTACTGACTGTCTGTCAGACAATCGGTTGGTCAGGGATAGATGGATGGACTGTGTGCTCAAAGGAGGATAAAGTTTAGGAACATTTTGGAAGAAAAATACAATGTCTTTCTCCAACTTCACTAACAGCATCAAGAAGCCATCTATTCCATCGTTAAGTAAGAATGTTTTTCCATTTCCACTTATAATTTCAAATTCAGATGCTTTTAAATCTTTGTGTGAATGTGTTTGTCTAGCCCACATTTTACAAGGTCACTAGTGATAAACTGTGATAAAATAATTTCAAACACAGATGGAGCTAAGCAGGGTAAAACTAATTTTAAAGCCCATATCTTCTTTGTTCCCTCACAGTCAGATCTAACTGGAGATGAAAGATGCAGTTAAATGCCTGCTAAGTGACATTTCTCCCTCACTGATCTGTCACTCCCAGGAAGGGAAATCATTTCAAAAATATAATTTATTAATCGAAATAATAATAAATATTAAAATAATTTAAACACTGATTCATTTCACTCTCATTTCACACTCATCCTCTCAGTCATGTATAGGTGTATCCATAGACCGCAGCTATATAATACAGTTCTGATCCTGTAGCATGTCTTTGTGTTGTCCGATAGCAACACTGTCTATTTGAAGGTCTGCCACCATACACCTTTAATTGTAACTTGTGTTACATAACGTAACAAAGGCAAAAGGCTTAGTGTGTGGATAGTATGAGCCTAGGGAAGCTGCATGGTAAGTATAAGAGAGGGTTGTGGCCACTTACCACTTTTCAGGTGCTGGGGGGCGAAGGGTATGCATAATATCAAACAACAACAGCAGAAAACCAAGGTGTGGACCTTAAATAAAAAAAAAAGATATACTGTAATAACGCTGAAGTGGTAGTCACTGTAGTAGTCACACATGTCTTACACAAAGCGCAACGTTGTGCCATGTGTGACGCTTAAGATGCATACAGTTGTTATTTTCCGTTGTTTAAATATCAAATGTCTTGTGCCCATCTGATCAACCTTGCATTGTTAGAGCATTGCATCTTGAGGCAGCTTAAAACAATTGCACTACAAAAACCCATGTCAATGGCAAGGTATTCATTTCACTGTTAATTTAGGAGTGCATTGTAAACTTGTTTTGCCTATAGGCGGCTGCACAACATGCGTACGCTGCTTGTTACACACACACACACACACACACAAACACACACACACACACACACACACACACACACAGGGATGCACAACAGCACACAAACATGCAGAAGATTAAATATGTAGATATTACAATGTGAAAGATTATGATTGTGTATATCTGCATCGATATATTTCAGGCAGCTTTTGATGAATATGCCAGCTGCCATACTGTAGATGGTCTGCACCCACACTTTCACTTTGCGTACAAGCAGAGATGTTTCCTCAATAGATAAGTTCTTTCTTTGGCAAATCCAGCATGGTTATCCACAAACACACCTGGTTTTTAAATGGAGATTTTGGTGTGTGTGTGTGTGTGCATTTGCTTGTCATGCAATTCAAATGAATCCAAGTTTAAGGGTGTAGCTGAATGGGAGTTTTAAACTATGTATTTTATGACTGTAAAATTTGTATTCAGTGGTTTGGTACAATATATTATAATGGTGTGGTGCATGTGTTAGTTATGCTATTCAAGAATCATAGAGCTGGCTGATCCATTAAACACATTTGAGATAATTATTAGGAGTGTCCATGTGTTGACTGAGCTAGTTTTCATGCCGAGTCCAGTTAGGGCTGGGCGATATGGCCTAAAAATCTAATCTAAAATATTTTCAGCATGATCGACAATAACATTTTTAATAAATTTTATTTTCTGCATTAAATGTTATTCAAAAACAGCTATTTTATTAAAACTATATGCCATACTGTAGGATAGGCATATGCCCTATGTGCAATATCAACAAATTACAAATAACCTAATTTAAATTAAATAAAGCTGGAAGGCAGTGATTGGAGAAACATCCCACAAATATATTTCAACATGAGTGGGTAGTCTGTGATTGGTAGTATGATGAATGATAGGAGAAATATGCAAGATGAAATGCTAACTGTGGCTAATAGCTAGCTGATTAGATGATTAGCCAATTTAGAAATTTTTCAAATCGTTAAAAAACTAAAACTCAAATTAATGGAATGAATTTGATTTATCGCCCAGCCATAGTACGCCCAGTACGTTAAGGCCATAGACTAAATGGACACACCGTACGTGACATTGTCTATATGGGTAACACGGCTTGTCTGTGTGGAGTTTGCATGTTCTCTGTGTGCGGGTGCTCCGGTTTCCCCCACTATCTAAAAACATGTTAGGTTCACCCTCCAGTCAGTGACACTGGCTCCGATCTGGAGTTGGTCCCCGGGTGCTGCGCAGCGGCTGCCCACTGCTCCCTTGAGGGATGGTTTAAATGCAGAGGATGAATTTCGCAACATGTGACATCGCAGTACCTCGGTTTGCCTAAAACAGCAGTGCAGTGGATAGTTTCATTTAAAGCAACAGACACTGAAATCTGACACTAATTTGAAAACAGTAAATATGTGCTTTATGATGATGCTCTTCCACATAATCTGTGGTATTTTCACTTGTCAACATTCCATTGAGACTTCAATGAGCTGTGGCAACATGTGAAAAGGGACATGGAATAACTCCTTTAACAGTTCATATAAACAGTTTACATGTGTAAACTGTGTAGGGCAGATTAGCTCCAGTGTGTGGAGCAGTTGGATGCTTCCAGGTTCACATTCCATTGTCTCTCCTGGCCTACTTGTATAGACCGGTGATTACTGTCTTCTACACCTGCTCTTAATTCCAGGACTCACATGAAACTAAATGCTCTCTCTCTCTCTCTCTCTCTCTCTCTCTCTCTCTCTCGGTATGTTTCTTTTCCTTATTTTGCACACTGCTGTCTCTCTAGTAAGTTCTTCGACTATGGAGTTAGCTCTTTGTACTCTGGTTAATATTTCAAAAGGTAAAGTCCTTGTGCTAATGCTGTGCTGTGCTAAGGTCGTGCACCAGCACCAATTTGAGAGGAGGGACTGCTTTTTTGCCATCCATCCATCATGGAAATAAGACTGTCAGGTGACATTTTGTCAGGTGTCTTGATCGAATTTAATAGCTTGACAAGTCATGCTGTTTTTTTTCCCCCAAAAAATAAAAAAAATGTCTCTCACGTCCGGCCAATGGTATTTCAATGTCATGTGATGTAAGTATTCACACAGCATTTCATGAATACGTTGCTGTCTGAGTGGAGGGAGTGGTGCATCTCTTTCGCTCCCTGCAATAGTGCCATCGCTGTCCCCTCCCTGCCCTTTGTGATTCTCAACAGAAGGGGGCAGTGTTACACGAGCTACAGGATGTCCTTTAACTGCGACTTTTGGTCCTTTCAGACTAGGGGTGCTCCTGCAGTGTCGTCTGGAGAGAGAGAGAGAGAGAGAGAGAGAGAGAGAGAGAGAGAGAGAGAGAGAGAGAGAGAGAGAGCGGCTACTGCATTGCACAACACCACAGTGTATCAAGGAGGTTCTGGAAAATAAGATTTACGTTAGCAGATCCCCCCCCCCCCCCCACTCGTTTTACATCTCAATCGTGTTTGGACAAGCCCCACTCTACATGTGTAATTACCACTGACACTGTTACTTTTTCCAGACACTAGTTCAAGTCCAAGCCCGGGTGATTAGTATGCCATGTGTCTTGGGGGCACTCATAAATTAATAAATAAATAAATAAATAAATACTAAAAAAAGAGCCTTTGGCGCATTAGCCATATATTTGTTTTGTATGGCGTTTCCTCTCTGGCCCCTTTAATGTGAACTTACTGTTATTAATAGCCCTCAAGGACAAAAGGGGATTTGGATGCAAGTCTTTTTTTTTCTCCATTGAAATTGCCAAGTAGAGAAACATATAATTAGATTTATGAATAATTCCGAGGATTTACCACCTGCATTCTCTGGATCTGGCCATTTTGGACCAGAAACAACAAAAATATGACTAGAATCCAAAATCGTTTGATCTGTTATTAGGCTGAGACAAAAGGAAATCCAATAGTAGGTTTTAAACTAATGTCTGTAGCAAAGTCATTCATGTTAAAGATAAGATCTACCAGGAAAATTAACATTCCTTGCCACACTGTTGAAGATTAAATCAATTTCCATCCTGTCACGTTGCGTTATCGGTCCTGAGATGGTAAACAGACAGTAAGTACCGTCTTCTTTCTAGACCAGAGGCATCCCATAACACACAACATAATGTGTTATATTGTTCCCCACTGAGAGATACCCATACATTAGTATGCATGCTGAAGTTATTGAAAGGCCAATATGGGTGTAAGTCTTAATGGGGGGGAGGGAGGCAGTAATTGCTGCCAGATGGGAATTATTAAATGATCAGATGACAGCAAATTATCTTTTGCAATTTGATTATTTTAACATAGCATTCATTCAAATTGTATGTATTTACTTTGTAACTGACATGTCACGGACTTTTTTAACAGTCTGGGTCAAAAAATGTTTTGTTCTCTGTAGCTAGTCTCCTTATTCATGATTATCAACTTCATTCAACTTCCGACTTTATTCATTACAACGGGGGGTGAAATGTTATATAACTCATCAGCTAAAAATATATACAACCATACATTTATCCCATTATAATGGACAGGGTGAGTAACAGGCAGAGTCAGGTACTGCAAAGATGACGACGGCCAGAGCCACCACAGCTCAATATTCAAACCCATTCTTGAGAAAACCTATGGGTGATGTCACAGAAGATTTGTCCATTTATACTGTATATAGTCTTTAACAGCCTGACTCTTGTATACAGTAGCACAAAACTAGCTAGGTAACACAACATTTTTGCAGCATAATA
Organism: Forbesichthys agassizii; assembly: GCA_026546735.1. NCBI lineage: Eukaryota > Metazoa > Chordata > Actinopteri > Percopsiformes > Amblyopsidae > Forbesichthys > Forbesichthys agassizii. Next base: position 923,408 of record JAODLL010000017.1, read on the forward strand.
TTTGACACATCTTTGTTTGGTAAACCCCACTCAAAGCAGAATACAGGATTGCCACTCATTCAGACACTGACGTTGGTGTCAACCATGCAAGGCACCATCCAGCCACCAGGGGCAGTTAGGGTTAGGTGTCTTCCGCAGGGACATTTTGACACTTGGCCAGGAAGCGACTGGATTCAAACCAGTGACCTTCCAGTCACCTGTTGAACCAGTCTACTTAATGTGCCACTGCCACCCAAGTTTACGTATGGAATGTACCTTATCGAGTAGCCAATTGCACAAAATGTTTGGTTTAAAAATTCAAGCACAAATACCTCTTCCTACAGCTGAAGCAAATCATCTCTACTCCTCCCACAAACCCTCATGCAAATGCATGCTTCAAAAACAAATGCAAATGTTTGGTTCTGGGGGCACTATACCACAATCGAGGGGTGTACTGTACCTTTATCAACAGTCTCCGAACCAAGCCACAAGCCTAAATGCTGTACCTGGGAGCTGACAGATACTTATAGAGCCCCCGGACTCCAACTCGAGCCAGAAAACAAAAACCCCCAAGGTGTATTTAAATATCCTGCCCCCTGCCTCCGGCCATGCGTCCGCCACCCACAAAACACGGCGACAAAAGGCAGACCAATTCGACAGGCCCCCGGGAGATGTTAAACCTCGTGTCCCTTAAGCCCTCTACCATAAAAAGTCAGCGTGCCATTTGATGTTCTTCGGAAAGCAATTAGCCGCTCACATTTGCGCATGTAAATGAAATGACTTGTTTCCATGGAACCTGCGGGACCTCAAAGACATATTCTCGCTGCCTGCGCGTGCAACATGGGGTCTGCCAGCATTAACATTTGATAAGAGGGGTCTTTTACAACTCCCAGTTGCTTGCCAGCACCAGCAAGTGACCTTTGAAACAACAGTAAATTCTACCTCTTTCCCTTCCCGCCACCCTCCACGCCTAGACAAGATCCTTGTATCTATCTTCTTTCATCTCAGGATAAACTAGGTAAATACATGACTTAATTCCACTGCCTTGAGAGTTTTATTCTATTAAAATTACTCACCATCGATATTATTCATCATTCATTTATTTCTTCTATTTTGGCACAGATATATTTTTCACTGCAGTATTATTAGGTTAGGCGCCAAGGTTAGCAGAACTTTGTTTTCCCCAACACATTTCCTCTCACAAATACCTCAGCTTGTTTCAGCAGGTCTGCCGTGCACGATGTCTCATCCCAAGAGTGGAATTAGGAATATAATTGCAGTGATTGATTTTCATAGCCGGTCAGTTGATTATCATTGGTTCACTAGATCCCACCTAATCCAATTCTGGTCATGTGCATAGCGAAACGCAATGCCTGGAGACGCTTGATGGAGAGAAACAAAAACATAACAGATTAGGTTTGGAGAGTGCAAAGTACATGGACTGTGTGAATAATACATTAATAGTGCAGAGTCTGCAGATGTGGAAACACGCGCACACACATCTGCAATGACACAGCAACCTTGAGAGGAAAGCAGAAGACATACACATACTGGAAGCTACAAGTAAAAAAATATAAATAAAAAACGCTTCACTCTATCATTTGCCATGGCAACAGCGTGTTTGATGTGACTTGTACAAAGGAGTATGACACCGTCTTTCAAATTACTGCAAGACGCAGCCGTATCCACGCTTAGCTGGTAATTGGTTGAAGTTTCATAATGCATGTAGTTATGTACGTATACAATAAGAGCCTTGGCAAGTAAACACATCTCTGTGGGCTATTAAAGATAGGCTGTATTCTTTACAGAGGAGGTAGAGTGTAGTCATGTATGTTCTGTAGTTGCAGGTGTCGTGTTATTCTGATTTCAACAGCTTAACACATGTTACAATCACAGGACCGGCTCAATGCCGGTGATTCTAATGTCGGTGTTATTTTTATAATCGTGTTTCATCGCCGTCATAAGGTGGGGAGATTCTCTGTCGTTTTAGTTTCACAAATTAATTGCTGTGATTGACCGTGCAGCTGCAACTATAAAGACATCTTGATAGAGTAGTTATGAATGTTATAACGGGCTTTCTAGTAAGCAGTATCTTATTTGTGAGATGAGATCCATTTAAAGATTCAGTCTACTGAATGCAGCACAATGATATGGATTCATCACGCTGCCTCCGATGGCATTGATGCATTCATTCAGTTGCGTTTGGCCGGAGTCAAGCTACAGCCAGCATGTTCCATATCCATTAACACCACATCTGATCATTATCTCTGCCTTTGAGGACTTCTGAAAGTTGTAGGCGTTTAAAACACAGTAGTTTGTTAGTGTAGTCCTAGCATAGAATAAACAGTGCTAATGAGGTCACAAAATGTGGGAGGAAGACCCAAATCGTTGTGAAATAGTAATGCACAAAACATCTACTCTGTTAATCTCCTTTCCTTAATCTTTCAGTATTCAATGAAGCTGTGATACATAGCGCAGATTTTTCCTTGAGACATTTGTACATCAGAAGCGGTTGTGTATTTGTGTATGTTAACACATTGGCTGGGGTGCTAACCTTTTCCCTGTGAGGAGATTCATATTTTTAGATCCTCACTGAAACAATTGGCATATGTAAATGTAATCTCTATTTTTGTTCTTCTGTTATTGCAAAATAGACTTAAAAAAAGCACGATTTCAAAAAATGCATTAATGTTGAAATAGATATATATATATATAGAGATAGCTTCTTGCTATTTTTCTATATTTAATTTGGCTGTTTATTTCTGTAGTTGTGATGGAACTTTGTATGAGGCACTGGCTACTGTGAGAACATTTATGTTTTATAATAACACAGCAAATCATATGTTAGATTTCAGGGTTTTTATACTGGTTATCGGAGCATGGGCATAGGGTATACCACCATATTCTGTCAGAAACTATTAAAAGGGATATTTAACTTTTTTTGAAAACCCTTGACTGTTTGGGAAGTTCCATTAATCTATAATACAAATCAATTTCTTGCAGTGTCACATTTAAGATGGCTATATTTTCATTTTGTAATCCCTATATAAACCCTATTCATAAACATGTTACAGCTATTCTCTGTTGGATGAAGATACAACCCTATTCTTCCAGCATTCCTGGCTAAGACAGGTGAGCCAATTATCATTGTTGGGTGAAGTATTCTGTTAACGATTTTGTCCAACCCCATAACCCTTGATTGTGTCACGGGCAAGACAACTGTGATACATGGTAGTCCCATGATAAGACCAATGAGAGCATGGCTGTACAGCATGCTACACAGGGTTTGCTAAGTGTGATGTAGCGGGGATTTGGACGGGATTTGGATAGATGTGAGCACCGACTGTAATCTTTCCCTCCCTCCCTGAAATGAATCCTTTATTCCGTTAAGCTACATCTGCTGGGACCTCTGTGGGCACTCAATCAAAACCTCACTTTGTGTTATGAAGCTTGTCCAAGCCTCCTTCCCGGTACATGCATAAGTAAATAACCTGCACGGACACACAGACACACACTTGCACATATTACAGGGGCAGCGTGTACACATAAATATGCTGGCCACGGTCATTCTCTCTTTTTTCGATCCGTCCTTCCGTCTCTGCACACACAGAACCAGTCACACTGTACAAACAGCTAGGTCATCACTTTTCTGCAGGTGCGGCCATGATAGCAAATAGATTCCACCTTTTTCTATTCTCCGTCCCACCCCGCCCCCCTGCCCTCTCACCCCCCCCACTCCCCTACCTCCCCTTGCGTTATCTCCCCCTCCCCGCTGTCCGCCTCTGTCCTTGGTCCTGCAGACAGATAACGGTGTGGCTTAACACTCTCGCTCATGTTATTCATGACAAGTTAAGGCAGGGAGCATCTATGCCAGGAAAATCCGAATGATATTTGATGCCAACAGATGAATTGCTCTCCACAACAGTGCCCGCGAACGCATGGCTCGGTGGAGACACAGAGGCGAGGTCTGGAACCTGACGAGAAGTGGCCCAGACGTTTGCAAAGACACACACGAGAAGCTGTGGTTAGACTTACTGTGCTGTTACTGTGTGGGAAGATGCCATGAAAGGTAATAAACTCTCTCTCTCTAACATATAGACATTTAGACACATTAAATCTTTACAAATTATTTTACAGTAATATTTATTTTTCTCCATATTCACAGACCAGCAGAGCTACATATTAATTAAAGGGGAACACGTCCATCCAGAGGGTGAGGGGTAGAGAACAATGTAAGCCTATGAGCACTGTGAGGGGGAGGGGTAGTGAACAGCAGACAAGTGACACAACTAAGATAATTAAATGACATCTGGCAATAATACAACATTCATATATAATAATGCAAAATAAATCTGAATAATTTGAAAATAATGATGTTTCATTCTTATATTAATAGGGTTAATAACACATTAAATAAACAACTGACAAATGGCTTCATAAAGTAAATAATTGAATTACTAATTACTTTTAATTAACTATGCTTACTTATTAACCTATGCTTGGCTAAGCTCTGTTGAACCATGTCCGAGTCAAATAGTTCCCCCTGATGGAGGAAGCAGACTGACGCAGTGGATGCTGTGGTCTGCCAGCCCACACCTGCAATGTTCTCACACACTTGTACAGTCCAGCGGTGGACCAGGAATGGGGTGTGTGCTGCCCTGACAGGCATCGGCATTCCCCCGTGTCCACTGAAGTGCATAAACAACGCACACACCTAATGGATTATCGCGGTGGTATTTGCCGTGTCAAAACAGAACAGGTATTATATCTGCTATACATCCGCACTCCTCTGTCAAAGCGCAGTCTTGGCTAATAATGCAACTTGAGTCGAGTTTGTTTACAACCGAGCCTGTGTGTGTGTGTGTGTGTATGTGTGTGTGTGTGCCCACGTCTCTGTGTGTGTAGGTGTGTGCTCCTGAGTGTGTGTGTAGGTGTCTGTGTGTGTGTTTGTGTGTGTGTGAGTGTGTGTGTGCGTGCGTGCGCTGTCGAGTCTCTTCTAGCTTCTCGGCACCTCTGTTGCCCTGGGAGCAGTAGTCATGGAGCTGCTCTTGAACCAAGAGATATTTCACACACACGCACGCTCGCGCACACGCACGCTCGCACACACACACACACACACACACACGCACGCTCGCGCACACACACACACACGCGCACTTGCGCACGTCGGCGAAACAGTCTCTCTCAATCTCGTTCCCGCTCCTTTTCTCCTCCTTTTCTGTCCTGCTTTCACTCTCAAGCTCGCCAAGATCCCCCTCAACAACAGCGAGGCCAATTAAGAGCAGGCTCTTGAAAGGGAGGCAATTACTCTCTTGCACGACATACATTGCTGCTGCTTGCTTCAGCCCGTTATTATCTCTCTGGTATCCTACAGCGATGTGCCCTGCCAACCATTCACTCTCTCTCTCTCTCTCTCTCTCTCTCTCTCTCTCTCTCTCTCTCTCTCTCTCGCTCTCTCTCTCTCTCTCTCTGGGAATCATTCTTAAGCCACGGCTTGCAGAGACGGCGTACACATGTGTGTGCATTTACACTGTCCTGCTACCATCAAGATTGATAGCAATGGGATCTGGCGGTTAACACGCTGTTTAAGCCCGTCGAGAGAAGAAAAAGAAAAAAAGAAAAAGAGGGGAAAAAACAACATGAGGAAAAGTGCGGGGCCTCACACACACTCGGCCACTACACACAAGGGTGAGCGCCGACGCACACTAATGCCATCGAGAGGACAGCCTGAGTCGAAATGGAGGTGGGAAGGGGGTAGGGGGTGGCGGGTGGGAGACATTTACGCCGTCAGGTTACTACTTAAACACACCCGGGTGAAATAAGCAGACGCTGCCACATGCACGCTTCCTCTCATAATTCTGCTCACCTCTCTTCTTGACCTGAACGCCACTGGGCCACTTCCAAGGAAACAGGAAGTGCTGGCCCAGAGAGGGAGTTGACAGCTTTCAGATGGACTAGCATGTGCAGCCCGAGGCAGGCTACACTCCGAGGCTTACGCTCGGGGCCCGTCCGGTTCAACACTTGGCCTTGCTCCCACGAAGTGAGATTGTGCAGATATTAGCCTCATAATTGTCAAAACAGATTTCATGCTGTTCGATAATAATCTTGAGAAATAGCCTAACTCAACATAACAATTTAGTTTAATTTAAGATTCTATCCGCATTATTGAAAACGTTATTCATTCTTTTCCAAGATGGAAAACATAGTGACCATCTTTGGCAATATCTCATCTTGAAATAAATGGATAGCATATTTAGAAGAAGAGGGAAAAAATCCCTGCACAGTTTTTGCCTGTTATCCATATTAGACGTTGATGTAACGACGAGAAAACTCTGGCAGATGTAACTGATATATCGACTCTTTTCTTTGGATAACTGACAACGTATATCTGTAATCTGGTGTCAGCTTGGCGTTCAGAATATGACAGAGGTCAAAGTTTGGGTCAAAAAGCTCAGGCCTCCGTTAATGCTTGAGGAAACATGAATGGTTGAAAAAACAGCAACCGGTTGTCAAATAAAACGGGCACAGTGTCGAGATTCACTGAATGTCAGGGGGCATAGGGAGCCTCTCTCTCCTGATGTCTACACACCTTTCCTGGAGGACTGTCAAAGTGCTGCCCTGTTAAAGCGACACTCCTCGATTTGAACAGACCTACTTGTGTGGTTGGGCAGGGTGACCGGCATTCCTCTCTACTCCTCCTCCAACGTGTACACTGTTCCCTACCCCTTTCAAACATAAATAGTGAGGAACTTTGGCATTCGGGGGAGGCCAATCACTGAGTGCACCTTTTACACATTTCTAGTTAGCACGTCTATATTTTATTTTGAAAGTCCCCCTTTATATATATATATTTATTTGCTGGACTATATGTATATATATATGACATTTTGTTATTATTTTTGTGAGTCTCATAGTATAAGAAAACTCAAGGTTGGTCATATCTTTTTAGAGACAAAGGACAGTTTTAGCGGCAAATAAGGCCTTCCATTCACTCACACCTGCATGTCGTCCAAAATTATGTAAGCAAGATCCCATCACTTTCCCGTATTAATGTCAGCTCCATGTTGGGCGCTGCGCTACATAAACAGCCACACACATGTTAATACGGCACATGCAGGGAGACTCACACGGGCCCCATTTGACCCGCCTGTGTTAACCACACGTATAGGCTGCGCCATCTGTCCCAACGCTCGGTCCCCGTTGGGGCTGGCAGGGGGTGGGAGGCGGAGGAATGGAAGATCCACATGGATCTTGTGACACGGGGGTCCTCGTCTCGTCCCCGCGGTCACTGAGACCAGAGGAAGGGAGGAGCCTCTCGTACGCTGCACGTTAACAGGAACAGGTGCGGCGAGCGGCCTTTATTGTTCTCCACTGGCCTCACAGGAAATCATAAAGCAAATATATTGCAGGAGGACGCTTTTTTTTGCAGGGGGTGCCCTGTGACCAAACTGAGAGGGGAACTGGATCAACGAGCTCCCATCAGGGACGGTAAATCAACAGGCTAAAAGGAGATATGAATGTACCGTACTAGCAGGCCCCCCGGGAGCCACGTCCAAGGCCAGGGCCTCTGTCAGTCAGGGTCTGGTGTTAATGTCGATGCCAGCTGGCAGCACACGTGCATAAGGAAATGATTGAGCTGTGTGTGTCAATCGCCCCTGTGCCACTGGCGGCCATTGTGTATAGCCAAGCAAGCAGCAGTGGATTCTAGGGAAATGTTCAACATGGAGAATTATTTTATTCCACCCAAACTTCCTTTTTATATCTGTGACCCCCCCATCCCCTCTGCTTGAAAACATCCCTGGAGCTTTTTTACGTTTATTTTATTCCTTTTTTGATCTCAACATAAAAATGATCTGTACTTTAGTGGAAGTCAAGACATCTTTCACGGATGACAAGATTTACTGTACAGTATGTATTTCCAAGAGAGCGCTGTTGGACTGCCGTTTGCAGTCAGAGTAGGAGACCATCGCATGGACTGTTTGAATGAATGGGTCATCGCCAATTGATTAGTCCTGCCTGTTTGAGCTGGAGTTATCCCTGCATCAAATGCCTCAGTGCGGACAAACGTCTCGCCCTCTCTCCCTGCTACTGCACTTGGTTCAACCACTGTCAATCAGTACCATATGGTGCTTCTATCCTTCCACTGCCATTCCACTCCTCCTCCACCCAAACCAACCACCACAACGTACAGTATTAAGTACCACCCACACACACACACACACACACACTCTCTCTCTCTCTCTCTCTCTCTCTCTCTCTCTCTCTCTCTC
>JAODLL010000017.1:938077-964156 GCA_026546735.1 Forbesichthys agassizii
TGAGGGCGTGAGGCACTGGGGATGTGGTCCGTCCTCCCGGTCGTCCTACCCCGGCGAGTCCAGCGAAACGTTACAATGACATCCTTTAATAATTAAAGCAACATGTGCGAATGTCATATTTTACACTTTCATTTAAATTTCTTTAAAACTATACTAAAGAAAGTATTTGCAGTATAATTGTAATGTCATTAAAAACACTAACCGTATAATGAAGCAAATTGCCTGTGTGCTTCAGAATAGGGTATGATTTAAAGAGGATTGCTCAACATATAACTCGATGGCTTACATTTTAAAACCACTGTGAAACAGTTCTGTGGGCTTTGTAAGGAGGAACCATTAGGCTGTTCAAGTTATTCAAAACATCTACTAACCATAATATGCTGGCGACTTCTGATTTCTGGAACAGCAAATTACAATCCAATATGATAAAAAATAAAATAAAAGCATAAATAAAAAAATGTCATCTCTTTGACACACCAAATGATTTGCTATGGTACAGTACCTAGATAAATGCATTATGAGTATGGATGTACTGCACATACTTTAATGTATGTGTCTTACTGATACATTCCAACAGGTTATGTGGATGTTTGTCCTTTTGTCCATTTGTCCATTTGTCCAAGTTAAACCACACTGGCAAGGCTACAATCATATAATTACATGAATATCACAAACCAAAGGAAGTCTGGTTAAGGGCCACCCAGGTTTTCCATGGGTCTGTAGAGCAAGGGAAAGTATATCTTGGAGAGATCACTACTACTAATCTTTCATTTCCTATTATTCATTTTACACAGCAGTCGACCTTGCTCTGAAAATCATAGCTGTGGTTGAGGCTAGTGGTTCTCTCTCGGTCTTCATCCCATTCATTTATTTTGGTCACTGTCTCTTTCTCTTTGTCTCTCTGTCCGTCTTGTCTGTATGTCTCTCTGTTGCTGTCTGTACATTGTTTGTTTTGTTCTAGCACATTTCTGTTGTTTCAGCGTCTCCATTTAAGGAAAATAAACTGCAGTGAGATCTATCTCATTTCATAATTTGCCCTCTATCCAAAGCAGATAGCAATAGCAATAGATAGCAATGCTTTCTTGACACGGTTTAACATAGACTCATTGGGGAACCATAAATTGTTGATGAAAGAGGTGATAGTTAAATAAAAAAGAGAATTTGTCATTCATGCCCAAAGTTGTAGTTTGCTTGCAAAATCTTCAAAATATACACATTTGTTTTGAATAAGGGGTGGGTGGGGGGTAAACTATAGTGAATAGTGCATTTTCCAGACCTGAATGGATCTGTAATATGTTACTCTCCCTACAGGCCATGCATCATTAAACATGGTGAAAGGCAGACAGACATTTGTGTTTTGCGTTTGTCACACCACAGACAAAGGTGATATTACATCTGAGCAGCAAGAGGTAGCTAGACTACTAAACAAGTAGCTTTCAAATAATGCACAATGACTGCACCAACGCAAAGAAGGCATAGCTATCAGACAGTAGCCTATAACCTAATCATTGTGGCATTAGGGATGGGACGGGGGGGGGGTTAGGGTTATTCTAAGTGGAGGACTATACATATAGTCCCGTTTCTGGCCCTCCAAAACATCCTGAACACATAAATTATTAAATGCAGTTTTAATGGTCTAACCTCACAATTCAATGCATAGTTAACAGTGTTTTCACATGTTTATGGGAATATGTTTCCAACATACAGTATATCATTTATTTCCAAAGAAATCTCTGTATTTGCTTTACACTTTTAATTTATTACAGGATTATTGATCATTTACGCATACATGTGAGAACAATCAGCACAATTTAGTATTTAATGTTGATAAACATTAAATACCTAGCCACTTAGTTACATTTAAAAGACGCATAAACGGTATTATTTCTAATGTGAAGTGGGATTGAGTTCTACCTGCGAGCTGCCTTAAGTGAAAAAGCTGTTTGACAGAATGCACTTTTCCTAAATGGAAGACTGCTGTCTCCTCTTGTTGTACTCGTGTGGATCTATATGCAATAGATGCTGTGTTTACAAACTGGTTCAACACTGGAGGAGCCAGTCCATGTATGATTTTATACATATGACAGAGGTCTGTATATTTTGTCATTTAAAAGGTTATATGTTTTAAACAGTGATGATGGTATCTGGGTTTCTTATCAGGAATTGTAAGAGTTTGTTTATATAGGGAGTGTAATGGTTTGAGAGATGTGTTGCTCGCTTGTGACCAGGTTGTCAAGCAATATATGATGTGGGAGAAAATCATTGAGTGCATGAACATCAATGCTGATTTTGTTGACATGCAGCTACGGACATGTCTACAATCAGCCAAGTTGAACTTAATATGATTACATACCTTCTGGATGTGCATTTTAAAAGTGAGATTACTATCCATGTGTAGGCTATCTCCGCACTGGCCTGGGAACGCATCGGGATCCCCCAGTCAGAGCTTGCTAATGTGGCTCGGGAAAGGGAGGTTTGGGGTCCCCTGCTGGAGCTGCTGCCCCCGCGACCCGACTCCGGATAAGCGGATGAAGATGGATGGATGGATGGATGGATGGATGGATGCATGGATGGTGTAGGCTACACCAAGATATTTAAAATCTGACTGACTATGAGAAGACACAAGTAACCATGTCCTTTTGTTTTAATACAGTAAGCCCATTCTGAATATTTTTGGCATTTAAAATTCTGAAGCAATAAGGTGTGGGCATGCTGCCTGTGAAACATCAACAGGCTGCTTAAACCATTTATCTTTGAGTTTCTGGCTCTCTGTGAGGATGGGGAAGCTCCCACTGTGACACATTGACTTTAGTTAGGCTTATTAACACACCACCGCACAAAATAAGCTGTAAGATAAAGTGCTGACTGAGTACAGTTGAGAGGAAGTAAAGTGGCCAAAAAATAGTTAAAGAAAATAATAATTAATAATAATAATACATTTCATTAAATTCAAAATAGAAATTTAAAATGAAATTAGAGTTTAAATGTGTAACAATTAACAAATAAAACAAACAATATTTAATATTTAGAAAACATATATGCATTATTTATTAATTTATTAATTTATTTAAATACCTTGCTAAGTTATTAATCAGACTGTTCATCTTTGGTCAACATTGCATAAGCATTATCTTGTAGCATAGCCGGAATGTACGAGCTCATAAACTTGTGTCTACTTGGAATGTGGCAGTTAAGTTCAGAGGTGGAGAGGTTCTGTGTGAATATGTTTATATTCAATGTCATCTAAGTGCATTAGGTACAACGTAAACACACAAAACAGACACTTAATAAAACCAGTCACCACACCGATGGGTGGAAAGACAGCAAGTCTAGTCCCATGCAGACATCTTGAATAGAGCTAGCCACATTGATATAAACATTAGCTATTTAACAGCAAGGGGTGTGGCTAAATGGGAAGAGAAGCCGGCTTCTCCAGTGTAGAAACTCCAGACAGACAGCTCAAGGAATTTTAAAACAAAGATGGCGGCATGCAGTATTTCAAAACCATTTTACATTTCATTTGGGCCTCTGGTGTCTCTCATCTCTTTCGAAACAAGACAGTAATTACAGCCATCAATGAGCTTGTCTGGAGCCATTGGCCAAGATTATGGAGACTGCTTCTCTTCACCAGACATTTGACATCATTCGCCTCAGCAGGGCTGAAGTATGTGAGGGTGCTAACTGCAAAGAAGTCAGATTTATTCAGAGAGGTGTCTCCCCGGCTTAATCCGTAGATCAATTTAACTGTTTCTTGGACAGCAGCCGTATAAACAATGCAAGGTATTATCTAGGGGAGTTAACATAGCCTTCTCTATAGAAGGTGGTACATTTGGTCAAGAACTGAGAGTCTGTCTTACACTATGTGATGCATTACTGTAAAAGCAAATATATAATAAAAAATACAAATTGAAAAATAACCTTGTTGGAAGAAAATTATATTTTCCAAACATAATAAGTTAAGTCGAACTACAAATCATATTGGTTGTCTTTCAAGGACTGCACCTATAAGGCCTCATATAGGGCCTTTAAAAGATCAGGAGACACTGTATTTGGTTATGTACAGTATATCAATGACTAAAGGAAAATGCGTTAACTGTCTAACTAATATTAAGCACGTTATCCGAATAATTGTGTTAATTGTTGTCCCAGTAATTCAGTAATTCAAAGTGAATACAAAAATATCTGCATATACCCACAATCCAACACACATTAATATTGCCTGATTTGACATTTAAGGGTTTTTCGCATAATATTTTCTTGACAATGGTTAAGGTCAAATGACATTTACATCTCCATACACGTGATTTCTTCAAGCAAAGCTCTACACATTCACTGTACTACACAACTCTGTAATCTCCTCTCTTGGCCACTGAGCAGCACCTCCGGATCAGTTGTGGGCTTTAGTACTTTGCTCAAGGGCACTATGACGGTAGATATCAGCGGGGAAGCATTACTCATTTACGTTCCTTGCCAGACTTCCTTGCCAAAGCCTGTTCAGGGAATGAAAATGGCGACCTTCCAGTTAAAAGTCCTACCCTGATATACTGTAGTAAGAATCCAACATTATGGTTATTTTTCGCTTTATTTGAGCTAAGGGGCATCACATTACTTGCAGTATTTAGTTCATTACAAACTCTACCACAAAAGCAAAAGTCATACTTCTTGAAGCAAAATAGCAGGGTGATTTATTGTCCCAATGGACTGCCAGCTTCATGTTTCAATAAAGTATCCAAACAATGTTCACTTTTACTGTGATTAGTTAGTCTCGAAGATAACTAAAATAATATAATCATTATGGGGTTTAAATGAAGCACAAGATTCAAGTGGACTGGAGAAGCCTCTGCCTCAAAATAATGGAAGAAAGGTAGTGGTTAGAGTCCCTGCTGGGCGCATTTTTTTAAAAACCTCTCCAGAAAAAGTAATGTATCTGAGCAACTAACTTGTTTTGGAACCATAATGTGTTTTTGTGTGTGCCAACTGCCAACTAAAAAAGAGAGGAATTAATTTTGGTGATGAATTGACATGTTGATTCTGCAGATGAATTGACATGTTGATTCTGCAGCTAGGAAATAATATAAGACGTGATGAGACTGATGAATAACTATATCTGCAACACAAAAATCTTGGTTCCGTTCCCAAAGACCAGCAGGCAGGTCTTGGCAATTGACTGCCTCCATGTTCCATGAGTGGAGAATTGTGCACAAATTTCATGCTTGTTTGACAATGTTGTCACCCTTTCCCCCTTTAAATATGAAATACTTAACACATGTGTAAAAATTCTAGCATTTAACTGCTATTAAATGAAAATACTTTTTTTTTTAATGTAAATCGGCTTGACTGATATGCAATGGTCGTTACGAAGGTGTTACTCCATTAGGTTTCACAGTATTAATGTCGTATGATGTCAACCTTTTTCCGTAGACAAATGTATTCCAAGTGATTTAACAAAAACATCCCAGTGAATGAATTCAGAGGTGGTGCTCTCAATCAGGTCTAAATCCTTTAAAAGGCTCTAGCAAAACACATTTTCGGGTAGTCCCCCTAGAGATGAAAATGTGCATAACATCAACAGTTTGCTAAGAAATATGAAATAGAGAACGTGACCCTGGTACTTCATCAAACTCTAGCCTCCATTAGAGAACAGCTCCACAGCCATGTAGTCTAAAATATGTTTTACTGGATGGACGCAAGTGTCAATGAGGTGGCATGTCTCAGGCTCCGCGTCTGTCCGCTATCACAGATGGAGTCAGGGGAGAGTGGTGGCGGGGGTTGGAGAGGAGGCCTCAAGCATGATTTACTTGACCTTCTGGCTGTGGAACTCACGGCCAGAGCCTCGTTAATTCCCGGGGTCAGTCTGTTTGGACGTAAATTGGTTACAAATCGGAACAGGGCAGACAACTTCCAGACATAAGCGTGGAGTTATGAAATCGCAGGGTCCCCACACCCTCTCTTCGCCTCCTTGGACCCACTAGGCCTACAACTCGGAGAGAGCAGGGGAGTTAATCACCCAGGCTTTGTTGCAGAGGAGTGCCTCGATTGTGATCAAAATGGAAAGAGGCCGGGGGAAGGTTTTGTGCTTATTAGGCAGCAAATATGGTGTTGTTTTATGTGATTATCGACTGCGAATGATTATTCACTCCCATCCATTTTGGAGCCTTGGCCTGTCTTTTGTTTGGGTAAAGGAGCTGAAGGAGAGGCCGGGCTGAGAGAGAAGCCCAATAAATTACACTAATGCACACATTTAAGGGGGATCATATTCCCCCTGGCCTGTTATCAAGACTACTCCAGCGAGAATGTAAACGGCTTCTTTCTCTCCCCCTCCCTCAGTCCAATATTTAATGTTATCATGCTTTAAAACAACCCTCCTGTTTATGTTATCGCAAATAAAGGACAGATTATTTCAACTTCTTCTCGCTATTTCATCTTGGCCCTAGATTAGACAGGCAAATAGTTGTCTAATGGTGCTGTTTGCCCCATTAATTCACAAAGATAGACCCAGAATTGTGTAAACACTGAAGTCGGTGCTGGTGAATCACACCTTCGGTTTATATAGGCTGACTTTGAGGGGTGGAGGGGTGTGTGTGTGTGTGTGTGTGTGTGGGGGGGGGGGGGGGGGGGGTTTAAAAACAAAAGCCCAAACAAAGAACCCCCCACACCCGAGGCCCACACAAGGAACGCAGCAGAAAGGAAAACAAGCATAATCCTCGCTGATAAAAGCGGGGATTGTTTCTGCGTTTATTTGTACACGCAGCGCCTGGCTGAGGTTAGCGCCTAATGAGACAGCGGCCTGTCCAGAAGCGATTCATCGCCAGGGGATCGGGGTTATCACCGTTTGCCGTGCTCCACTACTTTTAATCAGGCTCCTCACTGGGCACTCCCTATCAGCAGCAGTCCATCTCTAGAGCCGTCACCATCCATCAGGGTGCACAGACAGGCCCAGGGAGCGCGACCACGGAGTGCATTAGTGAATTATAGCATGGGCTGCCATGCCGGTTATGTCGTACGCGCGTGTGAGCCCACGTGCATTCAAGCACACACACACACGCACACAAACACACACTTATACAGTACTGTACACGTGTGTGTATGCAAGCTATATTATGCACACACACCCCCACACACACACACAAACGTTAACAAATAATCCAACATAAACAAAATTAAATATAATATTAATTAACTATGCACAAGCTATAATACGCACACACCCACAAACACACACACACAAACGTTAACAAATAATCAAACATAAACAGAATTAAATATAATATTAATTAACTTTGTTTTACAATGTTATATGGCTTCTAGTTTCTTTATTATTACTTTTTAGGAAATAATATGGCTATTGTTTCTTATTCTAAAACACAACTGTTTTGAAAGGTGCTATATAAATAATGTTTATAAAGTATTATTATATACATAAACAATACAAACACAAATGCACACCCAATTACTAATCGACACAGCTCTGTCACATACTTTATATATGAGGTTGAACTGATGAATGGCCTTAAAATGAAAGTTGATTTATTGTTGTTAGTGTTAATACTATATATCACCTGTAATCCTCTCCTAAACAAACATATCCGACAAGTACCACATAAATAAGCTTTTCTGCTTGGCCACACAGAGCATGGACTAAATAATTGTCACTGTCATTTATTTCACAAGTTCTGTTACAGTACGAGTCATGACCGTTTAACTGCAGTTATACAGTATATATTTTTTATTATTTAAACTTCTGTTTTAAGAACTGCTGCAATACCATAAAACTGCAATACCATCTTGTAGACAAAATATGTTAGAAATAGATCTAGACAAATCTATTAACACCTATTTCCAGAATAGTATATTCATTATAGTATAAATTGGAGTGCTTAAACTGTAACAACTCCAAAATAACTAAGCACACTAAAGCTTTATCGTCTTGTATTCACCTCTACACTCCCAACATCTACAGCTCTCATTGGCTCACACCTACTCCTTCACCACTCCTTCCCCAGGCCAATTACTCTATGTTGAGGCAGAAATGTGGGGTTCTGAGGGTTTCAGAAAATTAAGGTGGACATCTTGGGTCAAAATTCATCTAAACAAATAATAATCAAGTTTAATCAAATCAATCAATAATCAAATCAACTTTTAAAAAATGAGTAAAACCTTATACTGTCATTGGGACAACATACTGTAGCAATGCTTCCACCAGCCCACCCCATGGGGCAGTAATTGCAGACTGCCAGTATAGGGCGTGTGGCAAAGAGACCTGCATCCCTTCATATAGTCCATAATGGACACCAGATGGCTTGCTGTCTGTTGAAGGGTCAAAATCAATAGCATTATATCAGCCCTGACTCTAACTACCCCCTATCCCCTCCACCTCCAACAGCTAGCTTGTTATGAGAGGATCTGTGAAGGAATGGCGGGTGTGTCCAGAGTGAGATTAACTAATTGGATTCCCCACACAAATCTTGGGCTGTGTGTATGCTTCTGCATGTGTGTGTGTGTGTGTGTGTGTGTGTTTGGGGGGTGGGGGGAGGGGGCGGAACACTTTCAGAGGCCAGAGAAAAGGGAAGACATCCCTCCCTGTAGTCTCAACAAGCTAGACGCCTTCATCTCACTCTCAGTTATATTCTAAGAAGGATAGAGGGGAGGGTTGAATTCCTGTGAAACAAAAAACAAAGCTATTATATATAGCTTTAGATTTTTTATTTCTTTGAATAAATCCCCCCAAAATGGTACTAAAAGCATCACAGTGCATCTCTGCTTCCTGTGGCTGTTTCCTGTTGTCAGAAATGACCACATTATATCTCAATCAACTAACCTGAAGTTAGAGGAAACATTAGAAAACCTTTATGTAAGTCTTTTTTTTTTCCTGTGTGAGAAATACACACATCTCAGGGTTCCCAGAGAAAGAGACAAAGGTGTGGTTGGAGTGTGTAGGTCACGACCTCCAGCTTGTAATGATCACCTGATGGATGTTGTAAGACGGAGGTCAAACGTGTCAGAGAGAGTGGGGAAATGCCATAGAAGGTTATGGGGAAGTTAGCATTAACTAACGCTTGTTGTGGCTCACACAATAGTATTGTCTGAAATATAAAATAAATAAGATTGTCAAACAAATGGATATTTCTCATAGAGCCTCTTGAAAGACCTTAAAGTGATATTAATATTTTGTTAAACTCTTAATTAGGCAATATCTAATTTTAAATCCACATGCTGGATTGAACTGTATATATCTCATCATAAATGGCAGCGTGTGTGGACTACATTTTTCTTATAATGTATTGATAGAAGAAACCTATAGAGTTGATGGTTTAACAAATGTCACAATATGTAATTTATTCTACACCTTTGAATGAAGTGATAAAGTGTCAACGTGTATTAAAAAGCGACGGCTGGTGATGAAGAGCGCAGGTTTGGGAGTGAAATGTTTCAATGACTGTAGCTTTGTTGTAAATATTGGGGGGAACACATTAAGCAGGGGTTCTGTGAGTTGCCCTCCATAATTTTGAGGTTTAAACTAATTTCTGCGTTCTGGTGAATTTCTAGCCTAGTCACAGTAAACAGGAAATTATAATTATAATTCACAGGTTATGTGAATAATGGAAACAAATTTGCCTAATAAATATGATTCTGGGGATCAAACCTCCAACTAATCTCAACCTCTTCCGTTCCTCATCACTTTATGTCACATTACTGTGCTGATAGAGGCCCTTGTAAACATGTCAACAATGTTTTGAAGCAGATTTTCATCGTTAGCATTGTCATGCACAAGACTAGATTCCGGCATGATGCTAGGGCAGTGCTTTAATGAGTCATTTCAGTTTTTCTGTTTCTTTTAAGAGTTAACAATCATTTTTACAAGAATTGCCAACAGCTAAACTAATGTTGTTAAGTTCCCCAATGAAAAGTATAGGTTCAACACCTATTTAGTCAATGAGTTGTGAAGTTGGTCATCATGCATGTATATCAAAATACCTCTCCTGTCAAGTAGGCAGGTCTTGACACAGTTGTCCGAGAATTTACACATGTAAAGGCTGGCTTTGCAAGACTATCCTCAAACCACCATACATCAATCCGCCACACATAAAAGCCAGTGCAGGCTTTTGCGAGTTCAGTGTGCATCTGACTGAGTATAACCTACAGTAATTTGACATGCCAGATGGTTTGTAATGGAACCATCTGAAAAGTTGTCCAGTACTGTTTGGAAAATGGCAGGTGCTTTCAAAAAATACTTGGCAGGTGACTGGGTGAATCATCCATCACTGTCTCGGAAAAGGCTAATGTTACCTAAACCACAACAGTAGTTTCTCTTACGACACTAATTGTCCCAAACCCCTGGTGTTTCGGCAACAAGCGTGTAACTTGAAGCAAGACGTATTCTCGCATAATCCTGCGAGATCCTAAACTTCCTTGCAAGGTAAAGCAACCAGTTCTCTGTGTAAAAGTTGCTTTATAACTCACAGCTACTCTCAATGAGCCAACTATCACAGTGCTCTCTCATCTTAAAGCATAAGTCCCACCACTTGTGTCCATGTAAATGTTACATGGAGATCCAACCGTTTATTCTTCAGTAAGAGTTTCTTATGGAGCTTCACTGAGAAGAAGCAACATGTCTGGTGGAGAGAAGGCTTCAGCCCGTACGCTAATGGGAATAACTCTATTTACACTGATGAAGGCAGCTGGCCGCACTGACGCTCAGTTGCGTTTTATAGTCAGATATGCACAGATGATTAGGCCACCTGTGGAGTGTCATATATTCCCAAACATACCCAGCAGGAACTGAACTCTCACCCCTCGCACATATGGGTTACAGGGTCTGGCCTCACACTCTAGTGCATGCACTTTAACGCACAGTCACACTAATATTAAACGCAGGCACATGTTCCTGTGTGTGCTGCACACATGCACGCACATGCACACGCACGCGCACACACACACACACACAACGCACAAAAAATAGAGGACAACGCATATGTAAACAAATTTGTTGCCTGTGTGTTTTTGTAACCAGTGTAAAACCATTTTTCTGGTATAGGGTGTCATAGGTTACGGTCTGACAAACAATTTAACCACGCGTATGCAAAAAAAAAAAAAGAAAAGAAAGGCAAACATCGATAATGGTCCCTCGCCCGTGTCTGAGTATCAACCAGAGCAGTTAGAAAGGAAGCAGGAATAAAGGATGTGAAAGTAGTGTAGAGTATTGCTTTCTATAAATCGCCTGCTTCTCTCACTTTGCTTCTTCTGCCGCTTGCTGCAGCAGTAAGTGTCTTTGTGTCAGCTGCGATCGTCACCCAGTTGTACAGCTACGTTGTTTTGGATCAGTGAGCTTACGATAGCCGGCAGCTCCCTTGCCCCCACGATTCCCTCGGACCCTGCTCTGTTTATTTTGGAACAAGAACAAGACAAACTGAAGTGACATGTTATTTATTTCCCCCGCTCTTGCCCTCTCCTCCCCTTAACAAGCAGAGCTGTGATGAAGAATTCCACTATAATCCATCAGTATCAGTGTGAGCAAAGTGTGTGCTCATCCAGTGTCCATACCGTGTGGTCCGGGCACGCACGCACGCATGCACGCACACACAAACACACACACACAGATACACGCACACACGCACACATTATCAGATAAGGGTGCATGAGTGATGACTAATGAGAACTGAAGCGGTTGAAAAAGTACCTTGGGGTGGTCTCAATATTGTTGTAATGTGTCGGTTCTGACAGTGAAAACAATCTAGACTTATTTACATAGAGCTTTTTCATTTGTGTTAGATTTATCTAATTAAAAGGACACATTTAGTTAACATATGCAAGGGTGACAGCCCTTTACAGTAATAATTGTAGTAAAAGTGTGTAAAGGTATTCGTGTTAATTTCAGTACATTTGCAAAAAACTTTAACGAGGGTTGGCTTTATAGCCCACGTGATTGATGAAAAGGACTCAGGATAAAGAGAGATGTTTACTGTATGTATATAAAAATGCTCCTATAATATTATATAATTGATTGTGTTGTCAATAATACCTCAGTTAACCTAACAAGAACATTTGGTGATTTCACAAAAGCTGCAAAAAAAGTTTAACGTTGTCTGAGGTTATCATCAGCAAGTTCTTTTTATTTATTGCATGGTGTTTCGTTTTAACTGCTCTTCTCCATAAAAGTGCATCTGTGAGCCGCGATAAAGCAGAAAAAGGAGAAATGTGGAAACCTCAGGCAAAACTCAGCACACATAACATTAATCTCTTCCCGGGGGCCATGCAGGTAGCAATTTATGTAGCTAGACATTTTTTTACAAGATTGTTTATTACCTTAGAGCAATTACAATATTAATATTCAATAGATTCCTCAAAACAATAAACGATAGCCCCGTAATAAAGTCTTCTCATACAGAAACCATGTAACAAGCAAATACAGACATGTAGATCAATGCTAGTCATTTGTGCTAGCAAAGCACAGCTAGTGGAAGAAAGCTAATGTTGTGTGTTACTTGTCGTTTTTCAAACAGGTCGTTTACCTTTGTTTCAGTGAGCGTAGTGAAAATGTGCTGCTGATGACAGCTCATGTGAAATTCTCTACCGTTTTTGTGCAGGCAGCGCTGGGCCTAATCTCTCCTCCCTGTGTGTCCGTCACTCAGTGAATTCACCCTCTGTGGAAACGGGCGGGCGGTCGCTTCACGGCCCTAATTAATAGCAAACCTCGGCACCGTTCACAAATTACACAGTGTACCGCACAAGGTTGGCTCAGGACAACAGTCTGCGATAGGCAATAAAATAGTTCCTTCATGGCCACATTAAAAGTCAGGGCGCTAGGTCAGAGAGCTTTGAGATCATAAGTGATTACTATTGCCCATCGACTGTGGTCTGGCTGGCCAGAGGATTATTTGAGAAGGGTGGTGAAAGAGCTCTCAAGCAGAGCTGCCCAGGTGGTGGCTCTCTGAGGGATTCTCCTGAGAGCCATCCAAGGACATCCAGGAACCGTTCAGCAGGAAGGGGGCTCTGTTACCCTCCCCGCCTGCCCCCTCCACTCCCCTTGGGTACCCTGCCGGCCCGGGTTGTGGTCCACCAGCCAGTGCAGCAGTAGGTACCTCTGGAGCCAAGGTGGAGTGAGAAAGGAAGGGAGGAAACTCAGAGAAACCATGAAAAATGTGGAGCATGAAAATGTCTCCCTTGGTTTATGGCAGCGCTGCCTAGCTTCCAAGAGAAACACATCTTTAAATTTAACTTGAGATGCCATTTTTTCCCTTCTTTTTCTTCCACTCCCAACTGTTGGCAAGGTTTGATTCTGAAATTAGGCCAAGACGCTTGGAAACTGCAACCATGTTAAAAAAGCACTCAATAACGTGGCTCTCTGGCTATGTGGCGACAGCTTCTGTATAAGGGGCTCGACTTTCAGCGATTGCAAACATGTTTGATACGGCCTGCACCTTGGGCGGCTGAAGAACAGAGGTCCAAGTGCTAAGACGATTTATTCATGTGGATAAGGAACAATCTTATGTTGAAATAAATCACTGTAGATTGTTCATCAATATGGCTCTGCAAATGTTGCTTTTGTGTTGTTGTTTTTGTCAAGCACAAAGGTCTACTGGCTTGGTTGGTCAATGAGTGGTTCCCTGTTTCAGTGTATCAACAACTACTCCTAGCAACAACATATAATATGTCTTTTAATTCTATTCAGGGAGAAATCGCCCAGCTGGGTTTGGAATAAAAAAACATAAATAAAGCATGCGATACATGTTATTCCACCGAAATGGATTAAAATGACAGGGATGACTGGAAACAGTTCTGGCACCCTCTCAAATTAAAGGTTTGCTCTGCATAATAATATTTTGCTAGCCTCATGAGGAAGTAATCTCTCAAACTGCAGGGCTCATTTAGGCAAGAGCATCCCTTGCCAATATCATAAATCAGCTTTTGATGGAACAAACATGCCTCTGATGGAACTGTACCCACCTCCGGTGCTTAGACACACTTCCACAGTCAGGTGGGCGGATTTTAATTAAACGCTCCATTGAGATTAACAGATTCTTGCTGTGTAAAATGCAACATGGTCTCCAATCACCTGAGTCAATGGATCAATAATATAATATGAATAACACATCTGAGTGTTATAAATACAAAAATGGTCTGTTACATCTCTTTTTGTTTAATGTATCATGTATACCAAAACGTCAAAAAATAGACAAACACCATTATCAAACTATGGGCCTACCTGCAGTGTGAATATGAATATATAAATCTCGTTGTTGCCATTTACAGTGAGTAACTGGACCTCTGTTGTATGCTGTTTCATCACCCTCTAACATAGTTGTGTCTACTGAAGTTCCTCAGCCTGCATGAGATATGACATTACGTATTTTTTCAGTGAAGGCCATGAGCTATACTAGCTCTGACACATTACGGTCACCGAGGACAAATCTCCATCAGCATTATCAAACAACTTCACAGATAATGGCTCAAAGCGTAAGAGACGTCACAGCTTTTAACTCTGATAATCCCTCAACCACAAGAGACAGAACCCTAACCCCCATGCCTGCTTTCAAAGAGGTAATTTGTTTAAAACAGTTACTTTTTCAAAGCGTTAAATACTGCCGAATCTGCAGAGGTAGTTTGTTTTATGGGTTACCCTGTCCCGGCTTTGCCAAGTGGGATGTATAGGACAGCCTTTTAATGGAGGCAGAAAGGCTGACATTAAATACAGGCCACATGGACTTTCTCCTATCCTGGTCATAAAAGTTCTTAGGACAGTTCACAAATCAAGGCCTCTCAGTATTATGTTAAGCGTTTCGATTGTTATTGTTATTTTACATTTGCGAATACTGGTTTAATTTACAGCTTATCCTGGATATTTGGAGACTCAACCCACCCAGACGTTTTATATGTGAACCCTTAAGAGTTAATATTTGCATGATAGAGTGTTCATGTCTTTCACTTTGTTCTATGGAAAGTATAGCATTCATAACTCTGGCCATCAACTTTTCATCCTGAATCATGGATTCTGGCTTGATGATTGAGATGAGTGTATTAGTAGTAATAGTAATAGTAATAATACTAGTAATAATAGTAATAGTTCATAACATCTACAGACCAGAGCTTTTATTTAAAACTCTATACAGCATTTTGCTTGCTTGTGTAAAATGTATCCAAAGCAATATGGGAAATGAAACAAAAGGCTGTAGGTATAGTCATATGCACACTCAGTAAAGGGTAACATGGAAAGTGAACTGCTATGTGAGAGGCCTAAAACGGAAAAAGAGCAGCTCTCCGGGGGTCTCCTCTTTCCGGAGCAGAGGAAAGTGGAGCCTGAATAGAGTGAGCTTCTGGTGGTCTATTGGCCGTAGCTGTATGCGGTGATGCTTCAAACATGATAACACACAGGTCTTCCTTTTTGTGGTTTAATGCTCTTAGGTCCGTATTCTTATAGTTCAAGTACAGACAGGGAAGTTCAGTTAACTAAATTAACCTGTGAAGGAGGTTTGTTTTAAATGTAGGCTATTCATAGAGCTACTCCTGAATGGTTTGGGTTTTATTATTACTGTTATTATTAGAATGCGTTAAATATATTAGTCTGATCAGAAAGTGTTATTTTAGGTATATTGTTTTGCAAGACATGGCCTATTTGAAGTTGTCTGCTTCCTCTTTTTAGTTCCACAAAGTTTCTTGCATTTATATCACAAATATTTTGTATTATGATTTGTATGTACACAAATATGATTTGTCAGAAGTGAAATTCTATTCAAATATATATTGATCCCTGAAAAATGTTTTATAGCTGGTGAATTTTAAAAATCATATATTGTTGAGATTACATTTGAATAAGGTTTTACAGGCAAAACAACAACAGAAATATATATAAACTATATCCTATACATTGACAACTGCTGCCCGTTGTTGATCTAAACAGATTACAAACTATGCTTGATTAGGCCTAAATATGACAATATATCTAAAGTTTTGACAAAGAATGATGAGCTGTCCAAGGTTTATGTTTGCTAAATCCTTCTCACAGACATAGGACTATATGAAATATATTTATATTTATTTGTATGTTATGACAATATTGTTCTTATAAAATATTAAATATTGAAAATATTGCACAATTTATGTATACAGTAGCCTATTTGAGTGTTATGTTTTTTTGATTGCAATATTGGATTCTTACCGATTACAAGTACCCAATAATTATGAGCATTACATAATAATGTTTACTCTATAAACGCACTTATAGCCTATAAACATGCTGACTGGACCATATGGATATAGCTTAGTCTATATACACTTTTAATTAAATGTGTGGACTATATTTCGCAGAATATCGAACCGTTAAGGTAAAAACCTTCCAAAACAGGCTACAGTGTTTTGTGAGTTTTTAGTCAGATTTAACGATGACTTATATAATATCCGCGTCGTTTTGATATCTGTAGCCAGAAATGTAGCCTATGCCTCATACATTTCTACTAAACAGTTCCCCGTTTGCCAACACTCGCATTCTTGGAGATGATTTGTTTTATTTAATACAACAGGCATGCAGCAAAAGACCATAGGCATGTAAAAATAAACTTTATAATAAAATTTATCAGACACATTATTCAGACAACGACTTTTTCCAATACGCATTTGATAGGCTAAGTGGTTTGCTTAGATTTATAAATAAATATAAATTATATGTTATATGTCGACAGGAAACAATAATGCATTAGCTAAGAAGATCTAATGTTATAGGCTACAATTGCAGGCCGTACCGTGCCCACATTTCAAGGCGAGACGTCTATTATGGGGAGAAAGAAAAATAAGCTATGACACAGCCTTATTGCACTCATAATTCACTGATTGCACATGGCAATATCTTGAAAACTTTCATCATGAAAACACGTTGTGCAATTATGCGTGTTAATTTACTGTAAAATATCATAAAGGGGTAGGCCTATAAGCTTATGTGTTATCGTGCGCACTTGATATATTCGAAAAGAAAATAATAATAATAATATTTATAATAATAATAATAATGATACTATAATATTATTAATAATAATAATAATAATAATAATAATAATAATAATAATAATAATAATAATAATAATACGTGTAATAATTTGCATATTATAAGAAACATTTTATTTACAATATTTTCAGTGCAAGTATTAACAAAATATTATATCTTGATGGAAATGCACAGACACCGCGCAACATCCTTGGATCTCAAAACGTAGAACAAGTGGTTCGTGAACTAATAATACAATTCACAATTGCTTATTTTCTTTCCAAAAATCATCATCACGCCTGTAAAATAGTTTGGGCGGATTGTAACTTCAGGACTAAAACCTTTGCAGGTCACCACAATAACATTTTAAAATAAATCCAGAAACTAACACCGTCCGTTTGGCCTATATTAATATCTGTGATAATGCCACAGTCTCTGGGACAGCGCCAGCTATCGCATTGTCCGTGCCGGTGACCGGCACGCCGCCGGCAATGATGACGCTGGTCTTGTGCTCGCTAATTTCAGCGTCACTTTTGTCGCACTCGGGAACTTCGTCGAATTCAGACGCCTCACTAGCCTCGCTGTCACAATCGGACTCGTCAGGCTCTTTGGACTCGGCCTCCGTCGCAGACTTGTCTGTCTGCTCCTTCTCCTTGTCTTTCTGCGCCTGCGCCTCCTTCGAATGTCTCCACTTCATGCGCCTGTTCTGGAACCAGACCTTGACCTGCAGAAGAGATCCCACACAGCATATTCAATACTAGTGGTTTCAGAGGTTTTTGAACCACAAAAGAAGTGCACATGCGTGCGTGAATGAGTAGAGGTCGCATGTTAACCTTTTAATAATATTTCATCAACTGCATTCAACGAACCAATGCGCATGATAATTAATGTGTTTGTAAAACCACATTTTTAATTAAATAAAAATGTTAATAATTTAGAAATATATGCCACATATTAAAACCCACTGCTATCTCGGGTTGAGTGTGGGTTTATAAAAAAATATTGGGAATTACACTGCTGCAGTTATTGTATAACGCTATGACGGTCAATGCTCATTTAGGAGTATGTAGAATTAGCCAGGCTCCTCCATAACAAAAAACAATGCTGTGACGTCAAACGTATAGGCTACCATTAAATGCACGTTGGTTAATTTCTACAAATGTTATATGATCAGATTTAAGAACATTGTATGTCTTATTAAGGCATATTCCAACGAAACTGATGACTACTTTACATTATTTAGTACGTGATAAACATAATATGCTATTACGCAATGGCAGTGGGCTGTTGCAGAATGCAAGGCAGCACCTGTTTCCAAAAGGCCATGTTTCTTTATTCTTACCTGAGCATCTGTTAGCCCCAGCATGGCAGCAAGTTGCTTTCTGTCGGGTTTGGTGACATATTTCTGTATTTCGAATCTCTTCTCCAGGCCTTTTCTCTGCAGGTTTGAGAAGACTGCCCTTGACCACGACCTCTTTCTCTTGTACGTCTGTGGCATCGTGTCTTTCGTGAGGACAGCGTAGGGACCTGCATGCGTAAGACACGAAGATATACGGGGTCAATTCAAATGATTCTTAAATATAGCGACGTTTGAAGAGAGAGCGAGGGGGAGATATACATGTTGTCACGGAATCCCTCGTTTGTGTTCCTCCTATCGGGGGTTCTACCTGGGAAGGTGTCCTGAAACTGATGCTGGCCTGTTTGTCTGCTGTTGTTGCCTAGCGAACTCATCGCGGAGGACGCGTCGCTCATTCCCGGGTCTAGGGATGAGAAGTACTGGCTCGCCGGAGGCTGAACGGGCACGTGGATCCCTGACTGACGGTTCGAGCTAACGATCGATGTCAGATCTGTGTCAAAGCGAAAAATAGACTATAGTCAGTATATATATTTTTATACCGCAAAGACACACGGCTGTCTTCCCACTGAGAAGGCTGTATGCCACTATACTAATCTAGCAACACATGTTGTAAATAATCATTCAAACTGACTCTTCATGTGGCAAATGTAATGTGTTTTGTGTGATTTGTTTGCGTTTGGTGAAGCTTAAGGGTGAACGTAACGTCATCGTGTGTTATCATGCTTGTCGGTCAATCCTCACCTCTTAGAGACGATATTTCTTTGCTTTTAGGGTCAAAGTCTGTCGACAATATCCGATCAATTCCAAACTTTAGGTCTTTACTTGAAGGCGGAGGGGCTTGATGGGAGTTAAATGTTCTTGGGACAGAGGTAAACTGTAGTCCGTGTCTGTGATAAGCAGACGCTGGATTCACTCTTGCACCAAATACAGAGGCGTCTGCAGCAACCGGAGACGGGCGCAGAGGTGAGCCGCTGGAGTGTGTGTGCGCACGGTGTCCCATGTGCAGCAGGAGTGCCGAGGATCCGGGGATATTCTCAGCATCTCCAGCCTGCAAAATATCTGCGATGCAAAACGAGGGTTTCTTCATTGTATCCATTGCAAAACCACCCGCGCAATATGCGGACCAAAGACTGAAATTTGATGCGTAAAATGGATTGAGTCCGGCGGTATACATCCTGGAGAATTTACTGCGCCTCAATGTTGAACAAAGTCGACGTTATACCGGAAAGGGACGCATGTAAGACGGTATAGACGGCGATCTAATCTTGGAAGTCGACCGTCCTCTTTGTCTAAGTGCCAAGTACGTTCTCCCAACTCTGAAATCTTAGCCCAGTAGTTTCACTAGCAAACTCCCTCTGTGACACTGATTGGTTGCCTTCTGGCCAATGAATGTTTTGCGTTGCTCAAATGACGCCCTTGCTATGAAGATGATGTGTGACCAACACAGATGCCAGTGACCGTGACACTTTTGGCCAATTTTGATCCTTAGACGATGGATTGATCTTTTAAATTGAGAGCCCCTCTCACCACACTCACACGCACACACACACACACACACACACACACACACACACACACACACACACACATGCATCATTATGTTAAATGTATTTATACGCCTAACCAAAAACGTTTATTCTTTAGAATGTATCATTTTTCGATTATATACTGCATAGGCCTATAATTTTAGAAAATATTATTTTACCTAATTTTGACACATGAGCAAAACGATTGGACATCGCCATGTGCACAATACATGTTTACTTTGAACTGTTTACAAAGCAATCTAATAGCCACGGGTATGATAGATTTTTTAAACAAACAATATAAATCGATTATAATATTAGGTCAGACCTATTGCGCTGAGTCTGGCGCTTCTGAGTAAAATTGTGTCTAACATTAATGTAATGTGAAACAGACTAACTTTCCTTTCCAGTCGGAGCACATAAAACAGGGAGTTTCTATTAGGTCTAAGTCATCCTGTTTTTGATGGGCTGTGATTCGTGTTAAATGAGCGGATATGCCTGCGAGATGTGTCCCAAAATAGAAAATGTTTTAGTATTTTAGGATACAGCAGAAATCCTTATTTCTTCCGGAGCAGAGGGGGGAAACTTCATAATGACTGTTAGAACTTCCTTTTTTCAATATTTGTGCTACTTTATCTCAACCTGCAAGTTGCACGGTGACGCAAATCCGTCCCTGTGCTCATAATAAACAGAGGAAATCTATTCCCCTCTGAAACCAAAACACAATTAACTTCAGAAGCGATACTTCATCCGCATGCCCCTCAAGATTCACACGTTATGCCAATAACGTCGAAATAATCCTTACTCTGTTATTTCTTAGTGTATTCAATACTGTTCATGCTTAATTGATTGAAAATATATATGCTTATGCATCATTTACATGTGTGCTATTTGGATCTAATTTAAACAGTTCTAGGCTTGCTAAATGCAGTTTAGACACTTATTGATTGTGTTTTATCCTTAAAGAAAATGAATAATTTACATTATTTCTTATAAACCTAAGTGTATGTCTATATTTCAATTCTAAGTCTTTTCGTTTAGAAATTCGTCTGCGCGCACGAGTTCTGTCGACAACGATGGGGTCGTGCGTGCATCAGCCTGAAAGAGACGCATGTGCTCAAGATGTGTATTATCTTCCCCTTCTGTTTCTGGGCTCCAAACGCTCCACTCGCGTATTTATTTTACATTTGCTCGAACAATGGCCTCTGAAGTCTCAGTCCGCATTCATTAGTCATGATCCATATAGCCGGAAGAGTCTATGACCCTGACTGCCTCCTATCATAGTGTTTTCGAGTGACATTTTTCCGGGTTAAAATTAGAAATGAGATACAACGTGTTTGCTCTCTATCATGCCGTCAAAACAAGCGAGGGAAGGATGTGGGAGCAACAGTGAGCTCGGTTATTTCAGGTGCTGATGATCTTAAATGTGAATCCTTAAAACGTCGACCCTGTGAAAGTCGTTTATATCACACTATAATTTATATATTCAACATTACATAAGCTACTGCAATGTGAAATTTATGTATACTGTAATGTTATTATTATTATTATTATTATTATTATTATTATTATTATTATTATTATTATTATTATTGATGTATTTACTTACTTTAGTTATTTTTTACATTCTGAAAATTTTAGTGGAATATTTGTGTGTGTGTAGTCTAATTCAACCTGGGTAAATTCAAAGTGAACCTGCATCTTAACTTGATGTATGCGCTATGCACGTATGCACATTTGGACCGTATAATGTTAAAAATAGTTGTATATGTAGGCTATTCGGTTCTTTATGACAGTCATACAGGTTTCAGGCCTACGGCTATGATAAGCTCTATATGATAATGAGCTAAGCATTAAATTACAAAACAATTTAAATAGCCTATAGCCTAAAGTAGGCCATACGAACAGGTTTTACTAGCATATTATCCAGATAGGCCAGAATACATGCATCGAAAGACACACGATTAATATCATAAATCGACATCAAATAATTTACTATATAGATAAACATATGGTATAGACTAATAACCTATAATTCTGAAACTATTTTTAATCAAAATATTTTTTCTTAACTGTTTCTGACATCTCTGTGACGTCACAATCTTATAATCGAATGGTATGCAATCA
The DNA here is from genome assembly GCA_026546735.1 of Forbesichthys agassizii. Lineage (NCBI taxonomy): Eukaryota > Metazoa > Chordata > Actinopteri > Percopsiformes > Amblyopsidae > Forbesichthys > Forbesichthys agassizii. The sequence goes on from JAODLL010000017.1 coordinate 960,060, forward strand.
CTATAGTCTTATTAATAACTTTCACTTTTAATACGTTTTCTTATTTTACATATTTATATGCATTTCTATTCAAATGTATTTTTCTCATGGGAAGTGACAATTGTGTATATAATTCTCACAGCAATCCAAATAGGCCTGCTGACTTTTTAAATTTGTAAACATGTTATGTCTCAGCAGTGTATGATTGGGCCATGTCCGCATGTCCTGCAGCAATCATTAAAACAAACACGTTGACATGAAATGTCAATGTATCCATATAACATAAACACCGTGGATTGAAAACAAAGAGCCACCGCTGCGCACCGTTGCCTACAATGGTGCTATCAGTTCACCGAGGCCTATTGTTTGTTTCTTGATTGCTTGCTGTGTGTTTTTCAGGAAGTCTTATCATGCAGCTCTATACGAAGAACTATGGGAGCCTATATGCCTATAAGATTGAATTAGACCATTTCCATTAAATTGAGAGTTATTAATCCCCTCTGCATAAAACTCAAACAGGCCAAGTCAAGATGACTATTTCTGGCAAATGTTTGCCACAGGAAGGAACTTTCGCAGATTTAATGGGACCGGGGCCATTGTACACAGCCTTCTGTATGGCTCGCTGCCATGATTTCCACACTAAGAGAAACAAGAACTATAGGTTATTGCCATATGATGCCTTGCTGATGCAATAGGCCAAACACTGCAAAGGCCTTTTGATGAACAACAATTAAAATCGGCTTTATAGCATAGCATATGTTCAACAAAGTCATAGTCCAAAATTATTTTTATTTGAATTAAACAATCATGATCTATCTATCTATCTATCTATCTATCTATCTATCTATCTATCTATCTATCTATCTATCTATCTATCTATCTATCTATCTGAGAGAGAGAGAGAGAGAGAGAGAGAGAGAGAAAGAGATGTGCGTATTACCCGAGCCAAGGCATCAACCGTTAGTTTATTTTCTATAGCCTAGCCACCTAGCAGCACAAAAATGTTTTCTCTTCCTCACACCTAGAACTTTGCGTTAGCCTATACAAAACGAATGTGAGTGGTGAATCATATTGTTTTCCCCTTAATCCCCATGCATAATGGACGTTATAGGGACTTTCTCAGAAAGACGGGCACCTTATGGAGATATTAAGTGGACATTACAAGGACATTATATTTTCTAGACTAATCACACTCGCCTCGGGCTGCCCTTTTCTTTAAAACACTCCATGGAGCACCTTTAATGGAAGCTTTTAAATATGACGACCCGTCATTGCGTGTAGCAGCTTGCCTGTTTACATTAAAACTACCTCGACGCAGATTAAAGTCGGCCTTCCGCGCCTCTTATGAGGTGGGTTTAAGGCCCTCAACACTTCGTTGTGCTATGTACACAAGGCTAAATCACTAAGCATTCCCCGGGTCGCTGTACTAAATAGGAGACGAGACTAATGGAAACACAAAAGGTCATAATAACAAACCATTAGGCCTACTGTTTCTTCTCCGGCGTGGTGGCGCGGTGCCATAAGCACTAGATCACATGTGCATAAGTGACCTAACACTGTAAACCCACATCTTCTCTTCTGGAATAAGGCAGCATAAATTCAAGTGAATAAAAAATAATAAAATAATTACCAAATCCACCACGTGCACTAATAAGGGCTTAAAACTGCTGCAGTAAAACTGCTGCATTTATAGTATACTGTCTTGGGCAACGGGGTTAAGAATGATGAACTTTGCGCATGTTTAGAGCAACCTTCCGCCTCTGAGAAAAAGCAGAGCAGGGTTATTTGTTACATATGACCCGGGCTGTGTTGGCCAATACACTGCTGTATATTAACAAGCAACTGTGGAAAATGTTTATGAGTGCAATTATTTATGTTCGCTTCACTTTATCTTGAGGCGCAATCTGAGCATTTTGTTTGATCAAATGGTTTCAGAACAGAGGCCTATGATAAACGTAGCCTATTGATATTAAGCTTTAGGCTTTACCATGTCTGTGAAACCGGCTTATAGACTAACACATTTCAACAGTTTAAACTAAGCCTACAACGAACATATTATACAACATTTTCTTTATTTTCTTGACAAATAAATATGCGATACACATTTTTATAGTCTATAATATATTCATTTTATGACGTTATGACGTATATTTTAAAACTATAATATATGTTTACATGTTAATTGCTTTATGGAGCCAATAGAGAATAATACAATCTCTAAGGAGAGATGTTTCCTAATAAAATAGAAGAAAGAAGAAAACCTATATCCTGCAGCCTGTGCACGCATGCTTTTTTTAAATGATACTGATTCGCACTTTGTCTGCAGACTGCTTGAAATGGAAATATTGTTTTAATGCAATCTGAAATTTAGAATTATTCTTAAAACAGACCGAATGTAGCATATTCCTAAACTATAACGTTAAATAAACTTGAGTTTAAAGACAATGTGTTTTTATTTTTTCTAAGCAGAAATATAACACATCTCTTTATTTATTTATTTATTTATTTATTTATTTATGTATTTATTTATAAGATACTAGTTTTATGTACCATGTTTAAGCATGTATTTTATACCGAAGATTGCTTTTAATATAAACCAATAGACCCACAATATGATTCATCATCATTGTACATTAAATGTAGGTCCAATACTGAATAATATCAATGTAGCCTATTAGTGATTCTGAGGAATAAAATACATTTCCATCAAAAAAAAAAAAAAAAAAAAAAGATAATATCAAATTATAATTTATTGCAAAACACTGACATCTAGTGGATCTGATGAAAACTGACAGAAAAAAATGCATTTAGTAAAGAAGTGACAATTTAGTTGGTTAATAAGCAATCTTGAGGCAAAAATATTAACTTATGGCTATAAATAAATAAATATGCAATTGCTTTGTAAAGATACAATTTAAACACTCAGAAAATAGACTAAAGAATGTTTCATTAGTAAAATTATTTAATTGCAGAATATTCTCCAAAAGTATATAGGTACTATTGGTAAACCCCACCCCTATAAAAAGCCCATTCATATAATAATTGTAAGACAGTTATCATTTTGATATAATGGAAGTATCTTTCTCAGTCGTTTTTGTACATTTGTCAGATCTAAATTGAAATTCTCCAAACTATACTTGTTCATCTTCCACTCCAGATCATTTCATTGTTTTGGAACACATTGCAAATGCTTTTGCATATTCATGCAAAAGGTCATGTACAATTGTCTGCTGTTTCCTACATTATCAATTGCTTATGGCATGTTGATCAAAATATATTGTAATAGCACTGTGTTGATTAGTCTTACACCCCCAAATCATAGGCATTAGTCAATTGTTTGTCATTACATGCAAAATTCTTGATTGAGCTATCATTTGTACTGCAAATTTGTCCTGAATTGATAAGCTGCTCTCTGATAAACCTTGACTTTCACCTTTTATGGGGAATGTGTGAGGTGGTAGATCAACCAATGATCAACAAACTAGTTAGAGAACTAGATCTCTAAAATATCAAACCTTCATTTGGCAAGCATAGACAGTGCTGTAGCTCAGGGGTATACTGTTGTAGTTTTTTCTCCTTTGTGCTATGCAGTGTTGTAAAGCGGTGGTACTGTACTGTATTCTTTCTTTTTTCACAAAGACAATGTTAACAAATTACAGTACAAAAAGTACTTTTTGTATATATACAGTACAAAGCATACAGTAAATCTGAATTCAGTTCAATCTCTTACAGTAATCAATATTTCACTACACTATGTGCTGTTGAAATGAATAGTGTATACTGAATTTAAGGCTAAACTGCACACGCACGCACACACACACACACACAAAATCATATACACACACGCGCATTTTAGATCAGTCAACAAAATGTTAGCCTGTAGTTCACATTAGAAAATGCATAGTACATTGCTATATTGAGAACATGCATGCATTTTACTAGCTTCATTGTAGACAATGACACAAGGTCAAGAACTTGTCATTCTGTATATGACATGTTCATCGACATAGAGAGTTTTGCATGAATTGGTCATAAAATGTGCTCTGAACTTAATCTAAGTCACAAAAATAGAAAAACACAGTCTGCTGAAAATAATACTACACAAACATTAGATGTTG
>JAODLL010000017.1:964256-979839 GCA_026546735.1 Forbesichthys agassizii
AGCTTCCTCAGCCACACATCTTACTTCTGTCTAAATCAAACACAACTAAGCCAAACAGCCAATCGATGCATCTCTCCTCAAAATTAACTGAATATTGCAACATTTTCGATATGATATTGCGCAAAGTGATATTGCGATAACGATAGTGAATCGATATATTGTGCACCCCTAGTGTATATATGTGTGTGTGTATGTACATACATACATACATACATACATACATAAATGTATGTATGTCATGCCTTTTCTGCTATGAAAATATGAGATCTCAACACAGTTGACTGCATACAGCTGTTTACTTTTTTTGCATATTTGGGATGCAAATAAAAATGTTCTACCAGGACAGGGACGGACAGACACACACATACAATAAGGCTATATGTGATACAAAATCGAATTGTTGCCAACATTATTTGCTCTCTGGATGTTTACGTAATATGGTTTGTTTCATCTCGCTGCTCCCAAGGCGCTACCTAGAGGAGCAGTTTGTCTTGCGGGTGATGGCACAGCTCACCTTGGCACTGAAGGAGTGCCACAGGAGGAGCGATGGAGGTGCCACCGTGCTCCACCGGGACCTCAAGCCAGCCAACATCTTCCTGGATATCAAGCAGAATGTGAAGCTGGGGGACTTTGGCCTGGCCAGGATACTCAACCATGACACTAGCTTTGCCAAGACCTTCGTTGGGACGCCCTACTACATGTCGCCGGTGAGTTATTAATCCAGTCATTTTCTGGGGAACTGATATTTGCTATGGAAACACTAATTGTACGTTAATGTAGAGGTAAAGATTAAGATGCGCCCATTGTGAAATTCTGGAAGGATGTTTAAAATAACACTTACCAAATGCTGATACCAATGTTTGTGAAATACTCCCATATGGCCAATATTTTCTTCTGCTTCTATTTGAAAACAAACAGTGTGCACAGCAGTTGCGCTCTTACACCATGCCAGAGTTGCTGTTATGTGTGGTGCTATAGTACCACCTATTGAATCTTCTCCTAATTTGCAGCGGGGTGGGTAGGCAACTGTTGCCAGTAACGGTCATTTTATCCCCGTTTTAGGAGCAAATGGATCGGATGTCGTATAATGAGAAGTCTGATATATGGTCACTGGGATGTCTGATGTATGAGCTATGTGCATTATCGTAAGTTTTGCTCACTCATCATCATCATCATCATCATCATCATATTCCATTATTAATGTGTCCAAAATGGTGCCGAATTGTATTTAGTGTTTATCTTGTTTTAGACCACCTTTCACTGCATACAACCAACAAGAATTGGCAGAGAAAATCAGAGAGGGAAGGTTTAGGAGGATTCCTTTTCGCTATTCGGAAGAACTCTACTCCCTCCTTTCCAGAATGCTCCATTTAAAGGTTTTTATTCCCCGTTTCTAACCCAGCAATGTTAATTACAGGAGTAATGAGCCACACCTGTGTTTGTTTACCCTCATGTGAGAACTTTATAGGTGGATTATAAGACATGGGCACGGACTCATAAAGCACAAACGCAATGTAGAAACTCTAGGGCTGTCCAGAATACCATTTTACAGGTTTCGAATACTTGATGGTATTTCCGAAAGCGTATTCGAATACTCTCTTAAAAACACTTAACTATAATTAGAAGTAATCTTCGATTCCTAGCTTCAGTGAGCACACATGTAAACATAGCCATGCGCTCAAAATGGCCACTTTTATAGACACGTCAATTGAGCCAGTCAGAGCTGTCAAATAGCATATACCTGCTGTATTAGCCAAGAAGTGAGTGATAGAGTGTGTGTTGAATGAATAGCCTCGCTCTCACAAACGAAGCCAATTGCAATCAACTGTGTTGATGACGCAGCGTAGGGCAGGCAATTACATTTAAACATGTGGGTTTATATGGAGTAGGAATTAATGGGAAAACATGCATGCATAATGTGAAAATACAAATACTCGAATCCCAATATTTAAATCGACAAACGAATACCCAAATAATAGAATATTTGGGGCCAGCCCTACTATTTTCTTTTCTAAAGTTTTATATGGGTTGTTTCAGTTGTTGACAACATGAGTACATACAGTTACCAGATCAACACTGACTATTTTAGATTAATGATAGTTTTCCTGGCAGGCAATTAGAAAGGGGCATGCTAAAGAAGATATGCTTTATATATTTTGTAATTCTGTTTTCTAATAAATAAAATGTTCTCCAATTTGCTGCGGCCGTCCTGGCAGCACCCAAGGAGGTCACGGCTCCCACAGATGCATGCATAGAGACAAATGTGTTAATAGTTAATAGTCTTTCTTGTGACGTCTTCATAGTGAATGTTTATGCTTTTCGGGGCTCTGCTACTGATATGAATGACTAAGCCCTTTGACCAAACCACAAGAAATGTAATAACCGCTACTTCAGAGACTCTGGGCCTGCTTGGCAATCCACCTATGTGTAGCACTACAGTTCTTGCCCAGTAGCCATTTTGTTTGCGGTCATTTCCCTAGCATGTGGCTGACGTTAGTCTGTGTTGCCAGGACTACCTGAGGCCCTCAGTGGAGGCCATTCTCCAGGGCAGCCTTCTGGCGTCCGCCGTTGCCGAGGAGCAGCGGAGAGCACAGCCCCGCCCTCGGAGGTCAGCTGATGTAGACTGTCCCAATGCCAAACTGGCAGAACCAACATCTGCCGCAGAGCTCAGGTTGAAGGAGCAGGTTCTGCGGGATAGAGAGAAGGCTCTCAAGGACCGTGAAGAGAGGCTAGAGCGTGAGTGCGGTGGTGGTAATTTGATTTTTAATTTGGTTTCTGTTTATCGTTTCTAAATATGTAACCAGACCGCTAGTCTGAGCCAGGGTATTCATCCGCTAGTATGAAAAACGTAATTTAATGTCAACGAAGCACATTCAAATAGTCTTTATTGCCTTAAGGTGAGGAACGTGTACAATCAAATGATCTAAAATAATTTCCATTGTACTCAATTCTGATCGTAGGAGTGTTTTGTATTCATAATGTGTCCAATGATTATATTCTCAAAAACAAGTGTTTTCTGTGTTTTTGGCAGAGAGGGAGCAAGAATTGTGTGTTCGTGAACGGCTGTCAGATGAGAAGCTCACAAGGTATGGAAGTGGAAACATTCCACGTGTGTAATTTTACCATAAAGCTATGCATTCATCTTATGTTTTTTTTTTTCTTACCTAAAATGATGTACTTATACTTACAGAGCTGAGAGTTTACTGAGGAATTACAACCTCTTGAAGCAACACAAGGCCCTCAGTCCATTTTACTCCAAAGACATAGGTATGGGAATCAGGTGAAGACCTCTGGACCACCTGCCCTTAGACAAGAATTTAGTGTTATTCATCAATATTGCTGATTTCATGTCTGTTTGTATTTACTGTAATCATGTAAATAAAGGTTTTATTTATTTTTATATGTCAAATATGGAGAGGGGGGGGACCACTATTTAAATTGAATGCCAGCATGCCATTGAAAGTCTATATGAAGGGACATGTAAAACCGGACTAAACAGAATACATGTTAGGTTCAGCTAAATCAGCTTCATAAATAACACCTTACTCTATGTTTGTAGATGTCGAGGAGAACCTTTCGCCAGGAAAGAAGAAGGTCCATTTTGCTGGCGACAGCAAAGAGAACCACAAGCCTGTTAGTGAACATACAATGAGAACACAGGAGCTGGTTCTGAAAAAAAGGCTGCTTGCAGCCAACCTGCAAGCCCAAGCAAAAGCTGATGCAGAGAAGACCTACCAGTTCAAGAGTAGGCAGATCCTGGGTATACGTTAATAACATATATTATTGCCTTGGCTCTGATGTCTTTGTGAAAGCTTCTGAACCCAAAAGGAATTTACATCAATAGAAAATGGTGTTACCATTTATTTATTTATTTATTTGACATAGGCTAATCTAGAACATGACGTACCTTTTTTTTATGATTGGTACAGCATAGGAGAAGCACATTTTTCAGTGATATACAGGCTACATTTGTTCGACTAAATTGCAAAGAATGCATTTGTGCCATGTTATTGTAGTGTTGTTTGAGCAAAAGCCTACTTAATTGTTAGTGATATGTACTGTATAGATTCAAACGGCTTTGAATAATGTATACCTATTAAAGGTGTCTATGATGATAATTTTTATACCATTTATTCACTAAATATATTTCCTTATAACACTTAGCTCTCTACACTATGAGAGAAACATTTCCCCTGAAAAATCCTAAAATGCCATAATAATAGCTAACTAGACCTAGTCCAAAAAATGTATGTGTGACAATCAAACATAGGCTAATAATATTTAACTGCTGTTATCTTAAAGACAAGCAGGTCTACATTAAAACAATTTATAGTACAAGCCTGTATACAGCTATAGGAGCATCTGTATTTTTGAAGCAGATAAAATCATCACCCACAAGGGGTCATCAATTCCACCATGATACGAGTGCACTCACTGTTCATCATGTGTTATGAACTTCAACTAAACGTTTTTGACCGGTTTCACAAACATGGATTTAGCCTACCGTACCCCAAGACTGAAAGGAACAATGTAAAGATCTCAATTGAAAAAGGTTATTAGTCTAGTATTATTATTATTATTATTATTATTATTATTATTAGGATTAATCAATGACTGGTAACCCGCTCGTCTGTGTTGTGGTGCACACTAATAGTAAAGACAAATATACCTAAACCTACATAGGTCTATATGGCATATTTTTAAATTAAATTATTTTGTGTTTTACAGCAGCTACATTTTATTTTACGACAATGACAATTTATGCCTAATACGTGATACTAATGAATATACTTGTTTATGAACTGACGCAAGATAGTGTATTATGAGTGAAAAACAAGAAACAGCGAAAACCTAATACATTTAACTTAACTTTAATTACAGTTGTATTGTTTGCAAGCGACACTCCAAAAAGAGTAGCGAGATGGTCATGGGTATGTTTGTGCACTATTTCATTTAACGTGCGTAGCAACCTAGCAACGCCGTGTCTGAATCCCTCCTCCTTATTTTACGAGTAATATAAAATTGACCAACCATGTTCAGGCTCGTACCGAACCATCCAATAGGAAACTACTCGGGCGTTGCCGTTGCTTTTCTCTGTTCCGTGTGGAAAGTTTACCGGCTCGGGTGCAAAGTTTCAGCCGTCTGCAAACCGAGGAACAGCGGCCAACGCTTCTGGAATATGCTGCTGTTGACATCGGTCGAGTATAGGGTCATCTCATTCAAACCGTTTTTAAAATACCGGAGTCAAATTACTCGTGGCTTTCCTATAAATCAGACGAGTGATGCCGCTGTTAGATTATGCTAGTACAAGAGGACACTGCTAGCGTTGACTCGTATTGTCTCAGTGGGCTGCCCTAGTTGAATTAAACCAGGCTCCGTGTACGGCAAGCTAGCTACTTTATAGATGTTCTAGAAAACTGATACATCTGGATAGTTAGCTACGTTACATTTTTGCGGAACTTGACCAGACAAGTGATTTTGAAGGAAAAATGGCTTTTGAGCCCAACCGTGTCCGACTACTATGCATGCTTTCATTGACTTTTGGGTTTTTCATTGTGGAGGTCGTGGTCAGTCGAATAACCGCATCCCTAGCAATGCTCTCGGACTCGTTTCATATGTTGTCGGATGTCATAGCCCTTCTAGTGGCTTTGGTCGCAGTGCGGTTTTCCGAGAAGACTCAAGCGACCAACAAAAACACATTTGGATGGATCCGAGCAGAGGTAATGGGGGCTCTGGTCAACGCTGTGTTCCTCACAGCGCTGTGTTTCACCATCATCCTGGAAGCCATCGAGCGTTTCACTGAACCTCATGAAATCGAAAGACCCCTTATTGTAATCGGGGTCGGGGCCGGGGGGCTTCTCATTAATCTGCTCGGACTTTGCATGTTCCACGGACACGCGGGTGGCGGGCACGGACACTCGCACGGTGGTCACTCTCACGGAAATAAGAACAAGAGGGGTAAAATATGTAAATCAGAAAACCCACCAGGAAATGGTTCCTCTGGAGAGGAGACAAATAACTTGGTGGGGAATCACAACAGCCCAAATGGTATGAATACAGAGAGACATGGTAAGAAATATGAGGTATTCCACTGTATATCCACTCCAGCATCTCCCGTGCATTGTATCAATGTAATAGCATTAGCCATTGTGTGGATTTGAAAAACTATTGGGTTTCAGTCAATATTGCATAACAATGTGTCATCTGTTCTTTCTAAAGGAAGACTTTCTTTAGCCACACAGTGTTTGGGCATCTTTTGTTATCGTGTTTGTGGGTCACCGTAGCCTCGGACTCGGTCATGTGATGACGTTTATTCCCATGTGAAGCCTCAGGTTATACACTATGAAGACAAAGATTATGCCTAGTAGCCCAAGAAACTAGCACGTCTTTATACACATGGCTGTAACTCAGCAATGAAACAGCAGCAAGTTTAAACCTGTGTTCTTTTTTAAAAACAAATAGCCAGACAGGAAGTGTCAGCATTTTCACTCCTCCTGTTTATGTATAGCTGCAGAAAGATTCAGTCTATTGTAAGTTACATAGGCTACACTGTGTATTGCTGTTGTATGAAAATCCCCATTTTAATTTTAGTTCTTGTTGTTAAGGCAGTCTAATGATCCACAAAATCCGTCAAATCAATGTATTTGTCTTTCTTGTGTAGCTGTAATGTGTAGCTACAACACACAATCCTGTCTTCAGAGCCATTCCACCATCCATCCAACTATATTTAAATGTACCGTACATACCAGTCTTAATAAGCGGATACTGTTCTCCCCCACCCCCCCTGCGCTGATCACTACCAATGGGTCATTCATTACATCTGGAGCTGGTGATGCAACAACCCCCGGGCACACCATTAGGCTAGCTGTTGATGAATAGCCCGGCATCTTTGTGCTCAGCACCGAAATGTGGTACTACAGATGGTGTTTCTGTCGTGCCTTAATGTAGCCGCTTTCTTATATCCCTCAGAGGTGTTTCTAAGATTGAACTAGGCAATGCCGACTGCCGAATACAATGAATGCAGCTGGCATGGTTATTGCTGCTTAGCTCTATGTAGGCATCAGGCCTGGTTCTGTCATCTAGGAGAGGGTGTGGTTTACAAGAAGTAGCCTATGCCATCTTATTATTTCAACAGAGGGAATTATTCCCATTGTAGAAGTAGACGAGCCACATCCCAGGGTGTCCATCGTTTTCTTCACAATGGCCATCTTGTTTATTTCATCAGGGTAGTGTCATCAGGGGAATCCATTGTGTTTCCCCAGCTAACATTCCCCCTTAGTCTCTTCACACAACACTAAGCCCCTCCCCCTCTGCCCCTCCCCCCCATCATAGACGCCTGCCGCAAAGACAGCGCCGAGGTGCAGATAAACGGCGGCCGCTACGGCGACACGGACGGAGATGACGGCTCGGCGTCACAGCTGAACATGCGCGGCGTCTTCCTGCATGTGCTGGGCGACGCGCTCGGCTCGGTCATCGTGGTGGTCAACGCGCTAATCTTCAACTTCGTGTGGCAGCCGTGCCCCGCGGACCAGTTCTGCGTCAACCCCTGCATCAACCACCACTGGCACGGCAACAAAACCCTGGAGGACCTGATGGAGGGGCCAGGCACAGGCCCGTCGTCGCTGCTGGCCGGCCCCTGCTGGGTGCTCTACTTGGACCCCACGCTGTGCATAATCATGGTGTGCATCCTGCTGTACACCACCTACCCCCTGCTGAAGGAGTCGGCCCTCATCCTGCTGCAGACGGTGCCCAAGCAGATCGACATGCACCGGCTGAACGAGCGCCTGCTGGGCCTGGAGGGCGTCCTGGCCATCCACGAGCTCCACATCTGGCAGCTGGCGGGCAGCCGCATCATCGCCACGGCGCACATCAAGTGCCACGACCCCACGTCCTACATGGAGGTGGCCAAGCGCATCAAGGACTTCTTCCACGACGAGGGCATCCACGCCACCACCGTGCAGCCCGAGTTCGTCACCTTCGAGTCGGCGTCGCGCGACTCCCTGTGCGAGCTCTCCTGCCGGACACAGTGCGCGCCCAAGCTGTGCTGCGGCAGCGCCGACAAGAAGGGCGGGGCGGGGGCGGCCCTGGAGGTCATCGAGGAGAGCTCTGAGCAGACTCCTCCTGCTCCTCCAGTGGCGGCGGCGGTGGTGGTGCTGGCCCAGGAGCCGGGGGTCAAGGTCACCTGCACCAGGGAGGTGGAGTCGTCTCTGTGAGATGGATGAGCGGGTCAGCGGGGGTCGTGCGTGTTTCTCTCTCCCCTTTTTTCTTCAGCGACCCCCGTAGGTCAGGCCTGGCGTGGAAGTTTTTTTTTTTTTCTACATCCTTTAATCCTCTTCCACTCCTGCTTCTGGTTAACTCTATATCTCCCTCTCTCATTTTCTCTCCCTCTCATTGGCTGTGTCTCTCCTGGCAGTACAGTAGTAATGCATGTCTGAGCCTCACTGCCCTGCCGTCTCTCCTCCAGTCTGCATGAGTGTGTGTGTGTCCCATCATCATGTTGTGACGTTCCACATGGTGTCTCTGTGCCAAAGTCTCACCGAAGGGATCGGAGAGCCTTCCTCTCCTCTGCAAGGACAAAGAGTAAATGAGAATAAACGCATAACACATGCAAGGAAGAGCACATATTTACAAGTTATGTCTGTGGACCTAGCGATTAAAAGTGTTTATTCATAGAGGCTTTGAACAAATGTATTTTCTTAGCCTCAGGCCGCAAATGGAATGGAGTATTGTATTGCATAATAATTTATGTATTTAAGTTATTAGTAATGATTTATTCCCTTTCTTTAGATCCTTTTATAATATTTAGTTTAGATGATAGAAAAAAAAGTATCTCTTGAATTTGTTTTTTCACATACCATCTATGCTGTAGTTTAATCTTTTTCAAATGTGATGTTTTATAGTAAGATTATTTTTTAGACTTTATTCCGGACTTGACTCGGTTTATCTCTCACATTGTCTTATTTGAGAAGTAGGCCTATAGTGGACACAATTCATTAAGCTATTTTGCGTAGGCACTGGTGAAGATAAAAACCAGGATTTTAAGGTTTGATACCTTGCAATCCACTGGGTCAGGTCTGTAACTACAATAAGCACTGTATGCATATTTCTGAAACAGGATTCTCCATATAAATCTATGCTGGAGAGTATTCTGATGGCGGTTGATTTTCACTTTCATGTCTTGAATGTTTTTGCGGGAGGGTGGTAGGGTGGGTGGGGCAACTGAATACTTCTAACATTTCCAGAGGCTTTATGTGTGACCAAATTAGAGCTTCATATTTAAACCACATCAGAGCCTATAAACAATCGATAAGCACTGTTTACCAGCACAGATCCTGGTATAGAGCAGAGAGAACTACTGTTTAGGGAATTACTCGTCCCATAGTGTGTTTTCTGTCCTGTTGTGTTTGGACAGATGGCCACTACTGAATTGAAGTCCCTATGGTGGCATTTGAAAATAATGGTGGAAAATTGGTAACTCACATTGTCACGACCTCAGCCAGATATGGTGATTCCTAAATGCATTTGAGGTTTCCACTCCAAATATACGTGTATGCAATATGTCTTTGTACTGGGAAATGTACTTTAATGCGTTCCTCTGTTTGTAAAGTTTGGTTACTTTTTATTCTGTGTTATGAAATTGAGCTCTCTGTGCAAATTTGTGTGGGGGGGGGGTGTTTTTACATATGACATGTCAGCTGATGTGTTTTGAGATATATAAATATATACAATACCTGTTGAATGTGTCATTGTGAAATTAAAATGGCTGTTTGGTACAGTTGTTAAACCTGTGTTTTGCCATTTGGTTTATTTTTGATTACAAATTAAATATGCAAATCTGTTGCTGACAGGTAAAATCACATCAAGCTTTAATTCTGTACTGTTTTTTTTCTGTGGTAATTTGAAATCTCTGAAATTAGGTGTTGCAGATTAAAGGGAAGTAAGAGTATAAATAAGGATTCATATCACCTTTGATGGGACCATGGATTGGAAACATATTACACATAGTTACACCCTAATATTTCACATTCCAGCTGTTGCTGGTATGCACTGATTCACTTATTACTTAAAATATACAGATACATGTCATGGTGTCGTGTCATATTTTAGCTAGGCATACTTGTCTTGACATACATTTCAAACCAATCTGTATACTACTAAAGTATTTATTAGTATACAATGATTAATTTACATTATGAATTTACATTTACTATTGTCGTCATCAGAGAAAAGGTAAATCAGTGCTCAGGGTCAGCTGTAGGCTCTGGGAGTTGATTAAATAAGATCAACCGCTAGGATACTATAGGAGCCCCTACAGAAGCTGCTGACACATTGATTTTCTGTATTATCATCAGGACCCCTCCACCTTTTAAACATTGTTTCCTGTCTCGGCTCTAAATACCTGAGGTTTAGCTATCCACACATAGCTAAAAATGCTATGTGTGCAAATGTGCTGGCGAGGAGCAATCCATTTAGGGTGGCAGTGACCTCTGACCCTCACGTCCACATTCCCAACCAGAGAATGTTCAGATCCCCACTGCCCCGCCATGCCAGGCAGATGGCAAACTGCATACACACACACCACCCCACCCCACAACACACACACATACCCCAACCTCAACAGAAATGGCTAGTGGTCAAGTAGCCTAGTCTATTGTACTGTAAATTAGATTTACATGAACATTTCCTTTGCCAAATCCTTAATATGACATTTCAAGGGAAATACCCTAATGCTTCATAGTGAGTAGAGAAAACTAGATATTCAAATGTTAGATAAATACAGTTTTTGTCAATATTATGTGAGTCTCATCTTATAAAAAACTGAAATTAAAACAAACTATGGACATTTTGGCTTCCTGGAGATTTTTGCTTTTTAAAACATTTTCCAACAATCTATGGTCATGCTATCTCTTTTACAGGACTGTGCTTATGTTCGGGAACATTTTGTACTATTTCTGAGATCCCTGATATAGACTTCCAGTACTCTCAGTTATTGTGGGAGTACTGAACACAGAATATGACTGGTATAGCCACTAATCCCTGTGTTATTTATGTCCATATCCAAACAAAAACGAGATAAGAATGTAAGCACAAAAATACTTAATATACTTACTTACTTAATATACGTTTCATGAATGTGTGGTTGCGCTCATGACGAAATATACTGTAGTTTACATTTGTCTTCTTTTTTTCCAGATTAGCAGAAGAAACACAGTAAGGTGAACTGAAACAAACAATGTAGCAGTTTCAGAATGAAAAAAATATTGTTTTGCCTCATCAACTAAGGAAATTGCTTCTCCCTTTTTACTCTTGTATGTAACATTACAGTATAAAGTTACTAGTAAAAATAAAAAATATTTAAAAATATATACTGTATATATATAAAATCATATAAAATAAAATCGGATTAATCTGAATATAACATAATACAAACCTCTGCTGTTGTCCGTAGGAACCTTTAACATTTTTAATTAAATCATATGACCTAACCTTGTTTTTCTAAGAGGTTATACAGGTTTGGAATGTTAACCTCCAGCAGCCACTCAAGATGATGCCTCAGACAAAACCAATGGCCAACCTTTATACCTGGCAGTAGCACTTTAGATTGTCATTGTAGTATTCTATGTTTGAAAAAAGGACGGTTGTAATCATATTACAGACACCAATATGTGTTTATAATCTTATTTAATGCAAATGCTTTACTTATATATACTGTATAATCAAACAGTAGACTGGTGTAAGAACAACAGAAGCAATGGATTAATGTTTTACTGACTGTAATGTTCCCCAATCTGTCAGACTTTGATCAGAGAGTTGAGTGGGGTCAACCAGCAATAATTAATTCCTCGCTGATAAACTGTCCAACAACAAAACAAAAGAGAGGATCACCAAACAAGATTAATCTTAAAGTTAATCTTGTTTTATGCAATGTGCATACAGTAGATACAGATAAAACACATATTGCCTTCACTGTGACATGTTCGGAAGTACACCTAAGATTTTATTCCTGGAAGTACACCAGTCAAATCACGTGGATTGGAGATTCACATTCCAGATGCTAATCATCACATAAATGTCTTAATTGAAGTACAGTATATGAGTTTCACTTTGTCGATTGACTTATTGAAATTGCTTAGCTTTTCCACAATATTTATTGAGTTGCACGCCACATGTGTATGATAAAGTACTATGTAAAAGTTGTAGCCGTATTTAATCATTATAATATTGTGGAAAAGTAAGTCATTTCAATAATTCAGTTGACAAAGTGAAACTCATATTGTGGTTTACTTACACACAAAGTTAAATAGTTCAAACCTGCATTTGTTTTAATCTTGATTACAGTTTACAGCTCCAGAAAACCACAAATTCAGTATCTCAGAAAATGTGATTATTGTGAAATATTGTAGACTCAGTGTGTCACTCTAATCAAATAATTAACTCAAAACACCTGCAAAGGTTTCCTTAGCCTTAAAGGATGGTCAGTCATTCAAAACAATATCCCTCTGCGATGCCACCTCACACATCAAAATGCATTGTGAAGCAAAGCGTAGTATTACAGCTTTGTTGTTGTGAGTGGTGTTCGCCACTTTGTTTATGTTCCTACTTACGGAGCCAGGGCTGTGTAGGATTGTACTGTTATTTGTTCAACACGCACAGAGCTAGCAAAATGCGAGGAGATTTTTGTTGAATTTGACAAAAAGTATATTATCTTACATTTACCTTGAAATAGCTGACTATACCATTAAATGGTCTCTGAGTCAAGTTCAGTAGGCTTCACAATCATGGGGAAGACTGCTGACTTGACAGCTGGGCAGAAGACGGTCATTGACACCCTCCACAAGGAGGAAAAGCCTAAAAAAGTGAACCGCTACAGAAGCTGGCTGTTCACAAGAGTGCTGTATCCCAGCATATTCATAAAGCTTATGAGAAACTGAATTTGGGATTTTCATGAGCTCTAAAATGTAATCAGCAAGATTAAAACAAATAAGGCTTGTACTATTTCGCTTTGTGTGTAATTATTCACACACACATATATATATATATATATATATATATATATGCACCTGTGTGTATGATAACGTACTATGTAGACATTTTAGCAGGATTTAATCATCACATACCTATATAAACATAATATGGGGCTGTTATTGTTGTATAAAAAATGCCATGTCCTTCTTGTACAACCCCCACCCTTGTGGTTGACTCGTGAGGATAACACACCACCAGAGTATAACTCAATTCTCCCTGTGGGCTATTCACTCACACACACACACACACACACACACAATGCAATGTTGTCACAAGGATGAGAAAGAGAAAAGGAGGGAAAATATACATTCATGGCTTATGTACATGCACCCCCCCCCCCCTTCCCAAACTATTAAAATGTTGTTTTCATTTAATCTTAACCCATTGTGATACTCACGAGGATCTACTGCATCTAGCTAATTTACAGTATTCCCATACTCTCTCTCTTTGCGTGACCTAGGTCAAAGATAAGTGTCATGGACAATAAATGATCTAAAAATCTGCATGTTTATAACCCCACCCACCACAGCTGTATACTGTACAACTGTATATGCCAGAAGTGGTTTGGGTTATAGGTTGTCACCCTGTTTACACAATAGCATAACCAATAACATTAAATACCTGAACAATCAAACGTATTGAATATATATATTAAATACAAAATGTTCAAATTTTTGAAATCATGTGAGCAGCCCCTAATCATCCTGCAACCTATAGGGTGGCACCCGGCCCACACTGACCAGTACTGTAGCCTACAATTTACCTTACTGCATTTCCTCCTGTATAAACACATCAGATATCTAGGAAGGGTGGGCTGTCTTTTCTTTTTCCAAGAACAACATCTCTAAACAGTATGGTGCAGTGCTACGTTAGCCAGTAAAAACTCTGTTTGAGACAAGTGCAGAACAACTCCAGAGCCTGGAGTGCTTTCTGTTCCTGCTAGAGTAAACAAACCACCAAGCGATCAAAACAGTCTAAGTTTAACCTGATACGACATTATATAAGACACAGTGTCGGCTATGTCTTTCTGTACTCCATTTCACAAAAACATTGCCGTGGTACGTGGAAACTGTTATCGATAGAATGGAAGTTAATCACAAACGTCAATGCAGACACTGAGTCACAAGACTCCTTAAAGTCTGGTTTGTTAGAGTGATTGTCTGTGTGTTTGGACGGACATCCAGCAGACAAGCACCATGTTACTTTATTCCTGTGACCGACAGGCTACAGCTGCACAAGAAAATAATTGTTATATATAGGGATGATGCAGGACACAATCATCAGTCACCACCAGCAACCAGTTAATGGCATAAGCCTTTTCTGCACATAGAGGCAGCTGAAGATTTTACACAACGTTACTTCCTTGTCATTCATGGACTGAATGCAGGACTGGACTACTGCTAGTCTTCGTTGTAAATTCTGTTTTGGGTCAGTGAAGAATAAGGATTTTAAGTTGACAAAAATGTAATTGGTTGAAAATTATTATAAAATCTCACTTTCAATCAATGTAATTTAAATATTTAAAACGCATATGATGACATGATACAAAAATGTCATGGGATAACGCTAAAGAATTTCCAAAATATACATGTATTTTACTTTATCATAAAATAATTTTATAAATATAGAATGTAATGTAATGTATCAACCAGTGCTTAGAAAATAAAACATTTTACAATTATTAATTTTTTAATTTTTAAACAAAAACCCATTTTTCTATAGCCTCACCCAAAACTTAAAGCAGAGAAGTGAAAATGTTTGCTGTAATCTAAACTCTAATAAAATAAAATATGTATTTTTTACTAGAGAACCAGCATTATCTGTCCTGACTGAAATTGTTACTTTGGATGACATGTTTAAATCATATGTTCATTGTGATATTATGAGGTAATCTTTAATAATAATAATTATATCTTCATTTGTATTTCATACAGAATTGCAGCTCAAAGTGCTTTACAGAGAGGGAATACATGCACAATCGTGCTTCCCTTAAACAAATACAGAATACAGAAAAACATTATCAACAATGGTTAAGTACAAATATGAGAACATTTAAATGCATAATTATAAAAATAAAAAAAGACATTTCCCTTTTTGTTGCTATGTCATAATGTCAGCGCAATGCGTATAGCACCATGCTAATCCGGTGTAGGAAGTGCCAGATGTTAATTCCAGTAGCAGTTATTAGTTATAATTTACATACATGTCTCTAATGGATGGTTTATCCCCTTGTACCCACTAATCCCTGTGTAAAAATTACCAGGACCCCTTTGTACACATACAAGGATGCTGTATAGCCTCAGATATACATAGCCTGCATGTACTATAACTTAGTTATAACTGGAGTAGTAAGAATTACTGACAACTTACAGAGCCAACAGGTTTAACATAGGTCTGTAGGAAAACATCATATTATTACCTTGAACATATAGAATAATATGATGTATTCCTACAGACCCATGTTAATCTGTAGATATACATCATAGTATTACCTTGATGGCGTATAATGGGTCTGTAGATATACATCATATACATATATATACACAATACAATACAT